>OX451371.1:11805000-12292587 GCA_949629185.1 Apamea crenata
TTTTTTTTTTGATAACACATTATAATGGACCAGCAATGTCTGAAATAAAAGATTTTTTTTAAATTATGTACTTAGTTTGCACTGTCTAAGACGATAATTACGCAATATTTTTAAGAATTTAGATTTGGGAAATATTTCGTTTTTTTTTTTAAAAAAACGTTGCCCCGCTCTAGGAATTTCTCCTGTGTCGTGGGTGCGTTTACAGACATATAAACTCACATACACAAACAGCCAGACCCGGAACAACTAATTCTAAGTCATATAAATATTTGTTCCTTGCGGGAATCGAACCCGCGACACGCAGCGCAGCAGTCAATCGCTTAACCACTGCGCCAACCGTGCCGTCGATTTTCCGCAAGTTTTCAATTTCATCCTGTATAGAGTGGATAATTATAAAATCTTAGCGAAAGGGAAGCACAGCCCATTTAACTAGCTCCTCGCTGATTTATCAGTAATAAACAAAACATTTATAAAGTAAACAGTCGTCGGGGAACAAACACTGCTAATTAGCCAACTACGACTGCCGTAATCGTGCGCAAACAACAAAGTTCATAGCACATAGCTTCAGATACTGATACAAAGATACTGTTGGTCTTCATTTTTAATTGCAATTTTATCCTTTGTTAAGGGAAGAAGCGTCTGTGTGATATCACGAACACATTGTCGAGCTATTTAGGTAAATGATAACTTGTATCTGAGTAACAGCCGCACAGGTCGATGGATCAGGTTAAGCTACGCTTGCCGTGGTTGGTCCGTGAATGGGTGACCATCTTCATATACCAAGAACCCTCCGTGCCTCGGAAAGCACGTTAAACCGTTGGTCCCGGTTGTCATTCGTGGATCTTTGACAGTCGTTACGGGTAGTCAGAAGCCCGAAAGTCTGACAACCAGTCTTACCAAGGGGTATCGTATTACGACGTATATTAGAATGTGTCCATGGCAAGTAACTGGTATCAAAACAGCATGCGACGGATCGAACCTTGCGCTTATACTAAATAGCCAAGTAACCAACTACCTCCTCAATTGTCCGGTTTCCTTCATTTCATTCAAATAATGAAATTAAAGCTCAAACGTTTCAAGTTCCTTCATGACACACATAATAGATATCTGAGGTCATCGGAAAACCTGAGATTAGAGATGCCGATGCATTCCACCAGTTTCTTTGACAAATCTTTTACTGTTCAAGCAGTACGGTTATGGAATGACTTGCCCGTGTCGGTAAGGCGTGCTCAATCTTTGTCCACTTTCAAAATTATGTTAAAAAAGCACTTCCTCTCTCCTTAAATATCATCATTATTATATTGTTATTATTTATTATTACTCTTGTTTCATGTTTATTATTATACTAGCTGCGCCCCGCGGTTTCACCCGCATAAGTTTCGATCCCGTGGGAATGTCGGGATAAAAAGTATCCTATATGTTAATCCTGGTTATAAACTATCTGTGTGCTAAATTTCGTCAAAATCTGTTCAGTAGTTTTTGCGTGAAAGAGTAACAAACATCCATACATCCATACAAACTTTCACGTTTATAATATTAGTAGGATGTATATATTTAGTTAGATGAGTAAAATATACTTTATGAAAATATTAATTGTTTAGTGTAAATGGTACACCACAAACTACCTACCATATTTGTCTCTCCTTAATTTTAATCCATCCAAAGGTTGTCTTTAAAAGATCGCTTTTAGCGATAAGACCGCCCATTGTGTCACCCTTTGTAAAAAAAATAATAATTAGGTATATTTATGTTCTGTAATTTGTATGGTGTACAATAAAGAGTATTCTATTCTATTCTATTAAAGCACTCAATTTATAAGTGGCATTACAAATTAACATATCTACAGGTAGGTATCGTAGCCAAGTCTGATCCATTTGTTTACACTTTCATCATATAGTTTTGAAACAGACTTTAGGCATCCCACTTATAAAGTATGTATACTATAGGCAATGAACTAGGTATATGACATGTTTTTAGCATCGCAATTATGACATGAGTATCTTGACACTACCTACCTAATTAAGTCGTCACTCCGTCAGCGTAAGTTGCAAGGTTTTAACGACACACTACAGTGTTTTGCTCATTGTTGTGTAGGGTACTCTAGCCAATTAACACCAAGTACCTCGAGGTACATACCAATGTAATGAACTGCGACTGCGTACAATCTAACGCAGGGTACAAAGATCGACTGTCCGTCATTTGTCAGTTAAGTAATTAACGGATTTAATAGGATAGGAATGCGTGGTATGAGCATTGATAGTTGTATAAACATACATTGATATAGTCTTTTTAACCAGGATTTTCTTATGTAGGACCATACTCAGAGGGCCAAACGAAGAATAAATCCATTTTACTAGTAATAATATTCCTTCAGAGCGAATTTCGGCCATTACCACCAATCTCAGCTGAGACTTGCCTTCGGCGGGGGAGATATTATAGTGCACAAGTGTGTGCGCAGACCCAGGTGTACTCTCTTTTCCCTCACTCTCATTGTCCTGTGGGACGGCAATCCGACACGACCGGAGAGAGACCAAGCGCAGGACTAACGGCTTAGCGTGCTTTCCGAGTCACGGGGGTATCACACCGCCAACTTCCACACTCCGGGCTGTTACTAAGAAATGCCCAATGGAAACACTCAATATTACTTGGCCCGACCCGGGAATCGAACCCGGGACCGCATGCTCAGCAGTCACGCTTGCGCCACGAGACCAAAGGGGTATTTATTTTACTAGTACCAAGTAAAGAATAAAAGAAAAACGCGTTTATTGGCATTACAACAAAGAATACCTTAAAACTATTTAAAAAAAAAACAGAAAGAAGATAGGTGCTTATAATCCCAAAAAGGCTTCAGCTCAGAATGTCAGAGAGGCAATTCTCGTGTAAGAGAGAGACGGATAGACGAGAGATGACTGATAGCACCATCCCTATTTCGCACTTTTTATTTTTAAATGACATCTCTCAATTTGACCTAGCAGGTAGTCGTCTGCTTAACCGGAATTGCTTGTGGCTGCCTCAATAAATTAAGGCTTCCAGAATACTTCGTAATACGGCCCCTGGTCGTTACTGTCCACCCTGTCGACTGATGGAGAAACTAGTATTATCTGGGTCACTAACTCAGACAGATTGTACTTATTGTAGTGGGCAGACTCTAAAGTATGTAACGTAAGTAGTCAATTGTTTAATATCCGGACAATATCATCTGCCTCTCCTTTCCCCAATTATGTTTGGGTCGGCTTCCAGTCTAACCAGATGCAGCTGAATACCAGTATTTCATAGGGAGCGACTGCCTATATGACCTCCACAACCCAGTAACTGGGTACGATATCCCTTGGTAAGACTGGCTGTCAGACTTTCGGTCTTCTGACAACCCGTAACGACTGTCAAAGATTCATGAATGACAACCGGGACCCGGGAGGCATGGGGCTGTTTTGGTATGTAAAGATGTTCACCCATCCACGGACCAACCTCGGCAAGTGTAGTTTAACCTGATCGATGGACCCGTGCGGCTGATATTAGTTAGCCACAAGCTCCTCCGGTCAGTAATAATATAAATTATAAATATAAATGAAATTAAAAAGACATACTGTAACAACAGCGGGTGTACAATGTTGTTCGGTATGGAATAGGTACTGTGCATTGTATACATCTGGTTCTATGTTAAAAACTGTACTAAAGTATTAATGCCCTGCCTCTTAAACTAGGTAAACCTGTATCTTAAGAGACAGTGATCAGCCATGGGGGTCTAAAACATAGTTAATTAACAAGTTACAAAAAATAGACGTGTGTCGATCCATCCTTTACAGTTAAATCTTAGTAGTTCATGGAAACAGAAAAGATAAAACAAAAAGAAAACCGATAAAATTAATTTAGAAAAATAATAAAAATAATAAAAACAACAAAACTATCCTAATTAATATTAGTAGGTAATACATTGATAAAGTTGGTGATAATATGATAAAATAATGACGACATTAAAAACAACGGTCTTCTTTCTCTTCTGCATTCCCCCTAACTGGAACAGACATCAGAAATACAATATACTTAATATTAAATACATAAACAGTTAATACAATATGGTTATAAGGCGGGCTACACACGTAGTCTAGAGTTGCCGCGAGGGCGCGACACGCATCCACCATTAACAGAGATCCGGTGTCGAGTTGCACACATTAGGTGGGTTCCTTTTGTGACCCAACGTATATATGCTGTAAGGGGTATAAATGAAAGGGAATAAAAAGGAAGACTTCATTTCCCATAAAAAACAAAAATTACTAAAACGCATGTGGCATTGATATGGTCGTGCTATAAATATAAATAAATAAATATAAATATAATATCCCTGGACATTTCACACAGCACCATTTGTCCCAAGCTAAGCAACCTAATGCTTGTGTTATAGTAACACGATGGCTGATAAACTACTTATACATTTTTTTTTGTAAATACATACATATTATAGATAGAAAAACACCCAGACTCGGAACAAATACATGTAGGTCATACAAATATTTGTTCCGTGCGGGAATCGAACCCGCGACACGCAGCGCAGGATGTCACTATTGTCATTTTATTATAAAATGGCAATAGTGAAACTGCTGAAGGGAAAGTAATTGATTCTTAGAAAGTTAGTCATATTCATAACAAAATTACTGTAGGTATAATCATTTCAGAACGATTATACCCATACACACACATATATTTTCGTCATGCGTCAGCCACAAGCAACGCTATATCTAGCTGTTGGATACTCTAGGCCCTAGAGTATCCAACAGCTAGATATAGCGTTATCTCTTCTATTATCTCGCCCTAGAGTCTAGGGCGAGATGGCTTGTGAAAAAAAAAACGAAGCGTTGATTATTATTGATAGAAGGGGAAGGTACCTATTTTTCAGTTACATATTTGTTGGATAATATGCAGGAGACTTGGGTAATCAAGTAGGTATTCAATTTCATTACAACAAAGACTAACAGAAAAAATAAAAACAAATAAAAAATGTAACGGTGTATTTATGTATGTGTAATGTGGGTATGCTATACTATACTCTGCTTAACCCTTCGGCGAGAACTGGCGTGATGTTACGTGGTGAGTGTTACTAGCAGCTCATTTCCTTAATTGTGTTTTATCTATCTTTGTAGTTCTGAATTACCCGCTGGGAGTCAAGGATCATAATACACAGGGTAGCAGGGACATCGGCGCGCAAACTCTAACCATGAATTCAGCATATGATTCTAGACCCCTACCTAGCGTAGAAACTTTAGGTCAGTTATCAAAAAAAAAAAAATCTGCTGTTTCATAGAACATGTCTGAACTTACGCTGTCAAAATGTATGAGACAACATTATTTTTTTAAATAACCGACGAAAACTCTCCATTCAAATTACTCATTCATTTACTGAATCCATGGTTACAGGTCCCTGCCACCCTGAATGTTATACATATAGGAAAACTATCATTACCAACCCCAATATAGCGTCCTAAAGTCATAACACAGGGTGTATATTCCCGGCCGCACACGGAACCCATCACAACTCTATTGCCTCCATGCGCCGCCCGCGAGGTCGACGTAATATTATCTCTTTCCATTTACTTTACATTCATATTCACATACGATGCTCTGTAGGGTACGTTATGTACGAGTATGTCTAGTCATGGTGGTTTTATGTCTGTGAGAATAATATTTTCTTTTTGTTGCTAAGGTTAACCACTGTGCCACCACGGCTCTAACACTGCTGAAACTTTTTTCTTATCTCTTCAAATATTGTGGACCTTGTACAACAATCCGTTCCATCACTAAAACAACTGCCGATCGATTCTGTAAAAATCTGACCGTGAAAAGTTAGGTGAAGTGAGCTTAGAGTGAGCTGTCAATAGTGTCAATCCCTAGCATTAGTTTAAATGACAGCTCACTCCACGCTCACTTCACCTAAGTTTTCACGGTGAGATGGTTACAGAATCGCACGGCAGATGTCACTTGAAAGGGAGCGTTTACAACGTACGGCATTTCATACAAACTTTCAAGTCCTTAATTTTCGAAATGCATGAACCGATTTTAATGAAACTTCATACTCATAAGCAGGATACATACCTAGGTCTAAAAAGTTAGTAAAGTACATTTTCGAAATGTCATATTTAAAAAAAGATAATTGGAAATCTCTGTTTCTATGGAAAATTTAAAATCGGTCGAATTTAGCTGTAACACTATTTTACGAAAATTTTCTCAATTAACTTTTTAGACCTATATATCCTGCTTATGCGTAGGAAGTTTCATTAAAATCGGTTCATGAATTTCGAAAAACAAGGACTTGAAAGTTTGTATGAAATGCCGTTCGTTGTAAACGCTCTCAAATGGAATTGGGCTGGACACATCTGCCGTATGTCAGACGACCAATGGGCCAAACTTACGACCCAGTGCTGAACCGCTTGAAAAATAAAAAAATATCATCAGCTTCATTATAAATGAACGGTGCACACAAACTTCAATGAATAAATAAATAAATAATAAATAAATCCCTGGACATTTCACACAGCACCATTTGTCCCAAGCTAAGCAACCTAATGCTTGTGTTATGGTAACAAGATGGCTGATAAACTACATATATACAATTTTTTTTTTTTTGTAAATACATACATATTATAGATAGAAAGAAAAACACCCAGACTCGGAACAAATACATGTAGGTCATACAAATATTTGTTCCGTGCGGGAATCGAACCCGCGACACGCAGCGCAGCAGTCAATCGCTTAACCACTGCGCCAACCGTGCCGTGAATTTACCTAAACTCTGGCGAGGGAATTTTGTGCACGGATTCTTAACCATCAAAAGTTTTAATCGTTTGAGTTGTGACTTGACCTTTCTTATGTCTATGGACTTGACCGTACAGACCATAGATATATAATTTTTTTTTTGTTAGCCTATTTCGTGTCCCACTTTCGGGCAAAGGCCTCCCCTTTTTTCTTCCAAACCTCCCTGTCTTGTGCGATCTCTAGCCATGTTCAATGGAATTATGGAATACTTACATATGTAGGTACTGTAATTTTCACTTATATTTGTCTCTTAAGACACAGTTAGCCCTAGTTTAAGAGGCAGGGTCAAAATGTATGTACAGATTACTGCTATATTAAATGTCATTTGCCTTCTATTATGTCATCAACAACTTAATGTAACACTGTAACAGACTGATTGCTATTCTTGTACTTAACCATCTGTATTTTTTTATTATTAGGTAATTAGCATAACGTCCTGGGTTCGGTTCCCGGGTCGGGCAAAGTGATATTGGGTTTTTCATCAGGAATTTCGCAGTAGCAACTTAGAGCCTGGAATTGTGCTCGGTTAATGGCAATTAGCTTTATTGTGTAGGAATTAAAGTTATTTTTCCATAAACTCATATTTGTTTACTTTTTTGGCAAATATGTCGCGGTTCAAATCTAGGCGTGCTGGTGTTATGTAGAGTAATATTATAGTACTTACGCAACTACGACTAGGACCTACGAAACGTAAACCTGGCTGTCTATTGTGTAAAAATCTCACTGTGAAAACTTAGGTTAAGTGAGTTGTCAATAGTGTCAATCACCAGCATCAGAGGATAAATTCTCGTAATTTTAATCACGTCCACAGTCAGAGGGGCAATTCTCGTAATTTTA
Source organism: Apamea crenata (assembly GCA_949629185.1). Classification (NCBI taxonomy): domain Eukaryota; kingdom Metazoa; phylum Arthropoda; class Insecta; order Lepidoptera; family Noctuidae; genus Apamea; species Apamea crenata. The sequence continues at coordinate 11,812,642 of OX451371.1, forward strand.
AGAACGTTCACAGTCTGATCTTAGTCTCAAACTGTCAAAAAATACTTCTAATTTCCCTACATTTTGACAAGTTTTTGACATTTGTTCGTCGCCAAGATGAGACTGCGACTAGATTTTGAACGTTTTAAATTAGGAGAATTGGCCTTCTGATCTCAGTGTAGATCTGTCAAAAATACCTCTAATTTCACTAAATTTTGACAAGTTTTTGATATTTTTTAGTCACCGAGATGAGACTGTGAACGTTTTAAATAACGAGAATTACACTTTTGGTAGAATGACAGCTCAATTTACGTAAGTTTTCACGGTGATATTTTTACAGGATATCACCACAGGTCCCTGTATATCAACACCACGACACAATTAAGCCATAAAACAAAAAACTGTCGTTTAATAGCCCATGGTCTGTCCATGGTCGTTTCCTACAGTTTTACGAGCAGACAAACATGGCGGTGTATGGTCACGGACAAACATATAGGTATCAAGCAGGTTTGATGGATGCAAGACCTTGGTGCGTTGTAACTACCTAATGTGTTATGGGTACTTTAATGGGGAAACGCGAGACGTTCATTTACCTGTTTATAGTTTTTTTTTTATTACATCGCAAATAGGTATAATATCGTAACTCCATAATTTGTAAGTGATACTTAAATGTTGGTACTTAAATGACCATAATTATAATATCAATATCTCGTCTAAGCACACAAGGTTGTTGACATGTGGAATGTGAGCTCGGCTGTCATTGTGCTGATTCTCGTATCAACCAATGGCCTGATGGCCACAAGCCTCGATCAACATCTCTCGAGCGTCTCGTTAGGCGGTTGGATCAAGGGCCTGATTCAAAAGGCAGTACTCCTCGATACGGCTCGTATTGTGAGGAGGTTCCTGTCTCTGGAGCCCTAACCACCGGTAGCTTGGACTGGTTGCTTGGCTTGGAGTTTTTTATGGTTTTTATACTAATTTTTTTTATATTTTAAGAAATATTTAAAAATTATGACACGATTTATTCCACCGACACCATTATTAAATGTAATTAAGTATGTAAATAGATATTAATAAAACCTATAAGAAGGAAATACAGGTTGGCAGGCAATAGTGGCAGGGACATCGACGCGCAAACTGTGACCATGAATTCAGCACATGAAAGAAAAGGAAGAAGAAAGCAAAGTATTTTATTTGGGACATACCTACACAGGAAATACACCATCATCTGCCTAGCCTTATCCCAACTATGTTGCGATCGGCTTCCAGTCTAACCGGATGCAGCTGAGTACCAGTATTTTACATGGAGCGACTACCTATCTGACCTCCACAACCCAGTTACCGAAACCTTTTTGTAAGACTGGTTGTCAGACTTTCGGGCTACTGATGTCCCGTTACGACTGTCAAAGATCCACGAATGACAGCCGGGACTAGCGGCTTTTTTTTTTTTGCGGATGGGAAATCATCAATCATCAAATGACCCCTCCCGCTCTGGGTGGAGCGGAAGCTGGGTGTTCCTTCCTTAGCCCTTTATGTTCCAGGGCAGCGGTAACCCTTTCGGACGATCCCGCTACGTTCTTGGTATGTAAAGATGGTCACCCATCCACGGTCCAACCGCGGCAAGCGTAGCTTAACCTGATTGTTCGACCTGTGCGGCTGTTATTACTTAGCCGCAATCCCCGCCCAGGAAATACAAATAGTAAAAAAGGAGCCTTTGAAACCAAAGACACATTAAAACAACCAAAAAAAAGAGTAAATAAACAAAAAAAGACCTACCCTACAGTAGAGTACAGTGAAAATATTCGTCGGTTATCAAAAAAAAAAAACCTGCTATTTATAGAAAAGTGCAATATCAACGCGGTCAAAACAGCAATTGTTTTGCAGGTGTAGGCAAAAGTGTGAACTAAATAAATCAATAAAATTCCGAATCACTGACATACATAACTGACATTTACTTTAAAGTCTACATCTTATAATAATACATGTTATCTAAAACAAAAGCCTAACTACCCCTCATTCATTAAGAGGGTTACATTAACCGTAGGTACTACTTAAAATATAACTATTTACCGTTGTGTCTCGTTAATTAAAGAACAAACACCATCAGGCCCACTTAGCTAATAACTATCGTTTGCTAATATGTTTGTTTGTCTCGCATTTACACAAATAGATTCATTCGGATTACAATAGATGTACAGTCGCCAAAGGAGATAGGTAATCAGGGTCATAAAGAAAGAAAGAAAAAGTATTTATTGCGACTCGTACAGGATTATAAACTACACTAAACACAGTTAAAAAATAAATGTCGCAGCGCTGGTATTCTGATAGGGCCCGCTGTGATGTCACGGATGTCACGAGAAACCGATGGATTTTTTCGAATGAAATTTAATTTGATAAATTAACTGTTTGTTTTCTATTAATTTAATTAAATTTTATTCGAAAACATCCATCGGTTTTTTACAAAACTTCAACTATATCCGACGGCCATGGTTACTTATCTCCTTTGATGATCGTACCTATTAGATATTAATCATTGTATCTGTTTGTTTTTAGGTAATTTTATTTTACGTGCATCATCATCATTTCAGCCGAGAGACGTCCACTGCTGGGTATAGGCCTCCACCCAGCACTTTCACTTCGACCGGTTCTGTCTCTCGCATCTAACGGGTTCCTGCAGCCTCCCGAAGGTCGTCGGTCCACCTTGTGGGATGCCTTCCAACGCTACGTCTTCCGATACGCGGTCGCCACTCCAGAACCCTTTGGCCCCATCGGCCATCTGTTCTGCGAGCAATGTGGCAGTGCACATTGCTCGCAGAACAGATGGCTGATGGCCACTGCTACTTAAGTTTGGCAATTCTTCGGGTTACTTTGATTCTCCTGCGGATCTCTTCATTTCTGATTCGATCACGCAGGGAAACTCCAAGCATAACCCTCTCCATTGCCCTTTGGGCGACTTTAAGCCTTCTAATAAGACCCATTGTGAGCGACCCCGTTTCAGTGCCATAGGTCATCACTGGCAACACGCACTGGTCAAAGACATTCGCCTTGAGACACTGCGGTATGTGGGACGAGAAGATATTGCGTAGCTTCCCGAACGCTGCCCAGCCGAGTCGGATTCGATACACACTATACTAAACTAGCAGTCTAGTGAAGAAAAACAGTATCTAGTATTCTAGCCTAGGAATATAATTTAAAATAAAGGCAAATATGTGAAACTAATCCTGGTAATTTATCACCGGGATTACCTTTGTTCAAGCATCAAGAATAAGTACTGTATCCTAAGTACTTTATTATCTAACTAAGTTATTGCTCTATCCTCATTAAAACTAACGAATGGGGACCTACTGTCATAATGGTCGAGGATCCGACGGCATTAACAATAATGAAACCATTAATTAATCTGCCTAGCCCTTTCCTTCCAGTCTTACAAGATGCAGCTGAATACCAGTATTTTACATGGATCAAAGGCTAACTGTGCTTTCCAAGGTACGGAGGGTCCCGATATGGATGGACATCCATCCACGAACCGATTGCGGCAAGCGTAGCACAACCTGTGATCGACCCGTGCGGCTATATATCAAGAGCATTTAAGCCTATTGAATGCAGTTTATTTAAATTATAGAGAATCTCTATCCATAGTGAAATATCTATTTATTAGCTTAAGATATGAAACCTTACACTAATCGTAGATAATCATAACATATGCTCCACACATGTAAAACTTCGGTTGTTATCTTGATGCATGTAGTAAACAAGGATAAAGGGTTAAGAAATAACAGCCGCACGGGTCGATCGATCAGGTTAAGCTACGCTTGCCGCGGTTGGTCCGTGGATGGGTGACCATATTTACATACCAAGACCCCTCCGTGCCTCGGGAAGCACCTTAAGCCGTTGGTTCCGGCTGTCATTCGTGGATCTTTGAAAGTCGTTAAGGTTCGTCAGAAGGGGGTTTCGTATTACCCCGGCCAGTAACTGGGTTGTGGAGGTCAGATAGGCAGTCACTCCATGTAAAATACTAGTACTCAGCTGCATCCGGTTATACTGGGAGCTGACCCCAACATAGTTGGGAAAAGGTTAGGTAGATGATGATATAGATACAAGGGCCCTTCAAAGATTGCAATAATAAAAGAATAAAGAGAAAATTTTGCTTCTAACCTCCAAGGTTGGCAGACAGGCTGATGATAGCACTAACATCAAGATGGTCTGCTAAGTACTCATCCATTTTCTAATACTTGGTTCCTAAAAACAAAAATGAATCGTTTTGCTTACCAATAGTAGCATTTTTTATTGCCAAACTGGGCACATAAATAGATTCGTAAGCTAATTTTACCTGTGACAGCTACTTCAATATAGGAGGGTCTACTATGCAAAGCTGAGGTTTTTGCTTCATTATTGGTAAAGATACAAGTCTTAATTTTAACCAATAACGGTCCGTAAATTATAGGAATCGGCCATAAATCCTCTAAGGCTCAATTTATACTGCCGTGGAACGGAAAGGAAGCGATTTTTTTTTTGTACATAGCATAATGAACTTTATGTCACAAGTGTAACGCACAAATAATTAGATACAAACATACGCACAGGTCGCGCCTCTTCTGGAACGTATCTAGTTTGTACATATTAGTCAATCGACGTAACGTAAATTTTGCTAGTACAGTATCGTTACAAAAATTCGTTTCCACTCCGTTCCGTGGCAACGTAAATTGAGCCTAAGTGTCATTTTACAACATCCCAGCATGAGATGCCTATTTTATAAATCATAAATAATTTTACTTTGTAAGTAGGTTCGTACAAACACTTTTACACGTCAATTATATTTTAAAACTAGATGTGGTCGACGTTTCCTATCTGACTAGTCTGAGAAGAAATGCCGAAACAAACTCAGAGGTCACAGTCTCTTTTAAAGTCCAGACATAATCTTGGTCAGATCATATGAAGACTATATAGATCGTATCGAATTATTATGTCGATTTTGTGGCTATTCAGAATTTTAACTATCAACATGATCATATCAACTTTAAGATATCTACTACTTGTTTGCCTAGAATTCCACAAGGACTGGTCCTTCGCGAAAGTAAGCCATATTAATATTATAAATTCGTAACTCTGTGGATTTCGATAAAATTTAGCAAGGAGATTGATGGCGTCCTGGGGAAGAACATAGGGCTACTTTTTGTCCCGGTAGCATGTTCCCGAGGGATGATTTCTGACATCCACAAGGGCAAAGCCACGGGCAGAAGATCCATATAATACCTACTTCGCAATTATTTTATATCCAAATAAGAAAGAAGATAGGTATTAGTCATGATTACTTCAACCATATATTATATTTTTAATTGACATTATCTGTTTGTATTTCTATTATTTACGGGTCTACATTACCAACTTAGGTACCAACTGCTACACCGCCATTATATGAACATACTTAATATACCATAGTACATCATTTAATAATGAATCGGTAAAACATTTTATGATACTACTTGTTAAAAGAATATTATTGTTTAAACTTTTTGTCTTATCATTTCGTAGCGACGCGTAGCCGTGGCGTAGCGCTACGCGGATTTTGTTTAGATTAGAAAGTTATTAATCAAATTATTGAGACTTTATTTTGCTGGAATCGTTTTTAACTAATTATCATTCATATAGCTTGCAAGTAAGTTTGTTGTTTAAAAAAGTTAATCCAGTTAAAAAAATGAAATTCAACCATAGTAGAGCTCTTCCTTCAGTTAATTGTAGCAATCGGTTTGCTGTAAGGTTAGGCCTATATTAACGGCAGATAACTCAACAAAATAACGCACATTAAATTTAATCTGGTATCTCATAAAACCACAACAAAGGACAGTCAAGTACGCGCACTGAAAATATCAGCAAACAATTCACGAGAATTACTTATCTCTGAAAAACATTTTCTTAGAAAACGGATACCAGCGCACCGTGTGTGAATACTTGTAGAGCCTTGTACGAATGTATGGCGTGGCGTGTCCCAACCTCGTCACAAGCACACATTCCTGCCGAACACTTATGATAATTCCATGGTTTTATCGTTTGGAGCTGCGGTATTATTAGCGGCGGGTCGCGCACGGCGGCGGCGCACGGAGCGAGCGGTGCGGGGTGAGGGGTGCGGGGCGAGGGGGGGCGCAAGGGGCACAGTGCGGGGGGGGAACCGGGCCCCGGGGGAAGCGGGGCTCGCGCGGCGCTGGGCGGGCCCGCGTGGCCCCGCCCCGCCACGCTCCAATCCGCGGCGCAGTGGAGGGGAGCGCGGGCCCCCGGCCTCTATTTACTCTTTCAATCAGTGCGAGTGTTTGCCCCTGGCCGGCGTGCACGCGCGGGTGATGCGCTAGCCATGATCTCGCAGAAGCTGTCGTACGGCGACGTGCCGACGTCCGCGTCGCTGTCTTCGCTGTCGCCGGGCCTCGCGCCCCCGTACGTCAACGGTATGGGCTGCATGCCGGCGCAGCCCTACCCGAACCTATACTCCAACAACATGGTGGCCGGGAGCTCGTGCATGGGCTCCCCGGGCGTGGGCTACAGCCCGCCCAGCACCATGGCGTCCTGCATGGGCGGCGGCGGCGCCGTGCCGTACGGCTCGCTGCCCCGCGAGCAGGAGGCCGCCTCGCCCACGTCGGCGCTGCAGCGCGCGCGCAACGACAAGACCTACCGCCGCTCCTACACGCACGCGAAGCCGCCCTACTCCTACATCTCGCTCATCACGATGGCCATCCAGAACAACCCGTCGCGCATGCTCACGCTCTCCGAGATCTATCAGTTCATCATGGACCTGTTCCCGTTCTACCGACAGAACCAGCAGCGCTGGCAGAACTCAATCCGACATTCGCTGTCTTTCAACGACTGCTTTGTCAAAGTGCCGCGGACGCCCGACAAGCCGGGCAAGGGATCGTTCTGGACGCTGCACCCCGATAGTGGGAATATGTTTGAGAACGGATGCTTCCTGCGGCGGCAGAAACGATTCAAAGACGAGAAGAAAGAGTCGATACGACAAGCGCAGAAGGCGCACACTGGACACAGCCACCACGGCGGCTCGCACGAGAAGCGCGGTGAGCACGCGCACGAGAAGGGCCCGGGAGGTGCGCCGCCGGGCAGCGAGGACAAGGAGATGCGTGACGAGCTGCTGGCGCAGCTGCACGCGGCGCCCGAGCTGTGCCTGCCCGAGCACACGCCGCTCGCGCTCGAGCACTATGCGCAGCTGAAGCAGGAGCCCACGGGCTACGCGCCGGCGCAGCACCCCTTCAGCATCACGCGGCTGCTGCCGGGCGCCGACACCAAGGCCGACCTGAAGATGTACGACGTGAACTATGGCTACGGGCACTCGCCAGCCGACAACTACTACCAGTCACCGCTGTACCACCACCACCACGCGCACGCGCAGCCGCCCTTGTGACAGTATCCGCTGGCGTAGGCGGCCCGGCGCGCCTGGTGCGTGCCGCCTCCCGCGCCAACCCCTGCACTGGCTAATCTCAATCCCTGATATTGATGGACTCCAAGTGAGCGTTTCGTGTTCTGGTGATATTACCGCGCCTGCTGTTCCCCCCGACCTGACCTGACGGTTGTATATTGTGTAAATATTTGCGATTATTTTAAACAAGTCCATTTTGTGTGCGTTTTATTAGTAGGTATAGATGTTTAGTGCACTGTGGACGATGTGGGATGTGTCGGGGCGGGCGGCGGCTGCGCGAAGTTAGGCCTAAAATTGTTTTGTGGAACTTCTGAGAAAGTGTCCTTTATAGTCATTACAATCGGTTTCCCCTTGTATACCAACTCTTAGTTGATCGGTTTTGTGTGTAACTGATGGAGAGCTAAGTGGAAGCTTTGCCCGCCCAAGTCAGCGTACTCTAGTTAGATAAAGCCGTGCACATATCGCGATCAATACGTTATCGCGTTTTTTATCTATTGTTGTTTAGATAAATTGTTTGTGTCGCGCGTTGATGTCTTTTGCTTAACTAAATATTGATTGATTCAATTTAAATGATATACAATCATTAATCAATAATTTCATTTAATTTGAGGCAAAAATGACGATTTCCTTAAGTTTTTATGTTCTCATCTCTGTTCTTTGCTTTAATAGAGTAAGGCCCAGTGAAAAAAGCCATGAAATAAATGTGATTCATTATTAAAAGTTGTGTCTAATGAATCTTCTACTACAAAATAATATCAAATATATACAAACTAATTATTACATGAAAAAAAAACGTTTTTTGTTACTGTAAAGACCCAAGGGCCCTACGACAAAAAGTTAAAACAACAAAAAAACAACATAAACAATTATTCAGAGTTGGTATACGACGGAACCAGAAGTGACGTCATATCGTGGACGGTTCAACTGTGCAATGTCTGTGTAACAAATTGTGTATAAAATTTAAAAATACATTATATATTAAAAGATAAAATTAGCTAGGCGAAAATGGAATCTGAGTTCTGTCATCAACCAGCGATAGAAGTGTAGATAAGATTTGTATATATACTCGTAAGTTAATTGTATGACTCTAAAAGTCTAAATAACGGTGTTCGGTGTAACATAGGTACCTATCTCAGCTTCTGCACATTCCATTCGAATATATATTTATATGCAAGCGTCAATTTAGCATTTTGTCATCGGATACAATTGGCAAGCGCGTGAGGTGAGTTTTAAGCCTTTTTTTACTAATAACGCTAAAATATATTCCTGATTTCAATAGCATAGATTTATAACGATGTATTGTTAAAAAACGCGACAGAATTGGAATTTGATATTTGAGTGTCGCGGTTACAGGGTTAACTAGGATTTTCTGATTTATTTTTGTAACTTCTTTTGTTTTAAACTGTTGCTAACAATCATTTTTATTCTATGTAATATGATATTGAGTTAACAAGTATTAAAACAGCATAATTAAGTTCTAAACAGAATACTATTGTACGTTTACTATTAATTTCTGTTATCTAAAGATTACCGTACGCAAAAGTCGAGCATTGACGTGGATTTGCGGAGACCAGCCCGTATTACCTATCTATAGATTATTTGATAAATGCAAGAAGCAATTGCAATTTATTCAAACCACAAAAATAATAGTAAAAATCTGTACACATCCAAAATAAATATCATATTAAAGTTGACCCAGAAATTAATCGTCTCTTTTAACACTTTTAACGTGACAAGGATTTTGTCAATAGTGAATTAACTCGAATTGATCGGAGGCTGCCGAATTTGACATAATGATGTTTGCCTTGACGTACCGAAACACCTTGAAAACAACCTTTACTGACGTATGGAGGTCTTGCGCATGACGCGAGGTATATTGGTACCTACTATGTAAACAGCAGTAATATTTATTTAATGGCTAGAATATTGACTATATTTGTTCATTTAAAAATGCTCACGGTAATTTAAAAATTGTGACACGCACGATGTGTTTTTTTAATTATATTTGTCAATTTTAGAATCACGTCGGTTTCCTATTTCCAAAGAATAATATTGACGATGTGTCACGATATTATTCTAGATGTCAATGAATAATTACGTATATCGTCTTAATACTGAAGAGAAAGCATTGGATGATGTTTAATTTTTTTAAATAGGCACTATAACAACTTGTAGAAATAATCTAACATGAATTAAATTATATCTATAATTTTATCAAACAATAAAACTAATAAAAAGGAATGTCACAGAAGTTTTATATAAAATATATTTTTATTTATGATCTTGGTCTATTTTTGTATAAAAAGATATTTTTACTTTTTCGAATTATATTACTTTAACACTTATATGCATTGCTCAACTTAAGTTTATATTATTAGTTAGGTTCATGAATACTTTGGAAATGTACACATTTATTTTCTGAACCTCACACGCTTACCAGGAGCTTGGAGATTTAAGCACTAATTTGATAGTTGTGCTAAATTAATTCTTGTAGCTATAAATAAATATTTATGTCATACTACTCGAATCTAGATAGGATACTTATATATCATCTGTTAGTTTCAGAATTAATAAAATTAAGTATTTACAAATCTCATTTGTTTTTCTTTTTTCAATTATCATAATCCAAGGTACTTTTGGGGCTGGTTGAAATGATTCTAATGCGTTAAATATTTCGATATAACGTTTTCAAGAAAGTATATTGAACAAATTCACATTCTTATAACACTACAAGAACTATACATATTTATAATTTAACATGTGTTTCATTTTTTTAAATGATTAATTATACATTATTACATAAAACCAGCAACTACATGCGTAGTCACAATGATTACTTCACATTCACACATAAAATAATTTAATTCACAATCATTTTAATGCTTTTTTAATTGATAAAATACATGATTATACTTCTAAAAGCATAAAAAAATGCGCTGCAGGTTTTCCCGCCGACTTTCATTCCACAAAAAATCTATATCGTCAGGCGATATTAAATACAAGAACTCAAACCCTTTCTTTACAAACAAAGGGTACATCGCAATAAAACTGCTAAAAAACGAGTACTTATAGTGCAACTTTTACTGCCGGACATTTTCACTTTTGTCGGCTTGCGCAAGAGTCGCTGCGGCCGTCAACGGGTTATCTCTTAAGAACGACAAAGAGCAACAATAAAGCTGTAAAAGTACACAAAAGGGCTAACACGTGGACTCGGGTGTTAATTTGTTTAAGAAATCGGCAAAAATGCATTGAGAAAAAAACGTTTCGTTAAACAAAATTGTCAATGAAACAAAGTATTGGTTCACTTTGTGTTAACTTTGCACTTGAGATTGTGCAATGCGATTTCGTATAATCTTACTAATCCTACTAATATTATAAACGTGAAAGTTTTTTTGGATGGATGGATGTCTGTTACTCTTTCACGCCAAAACTAAAAAATTTGGCACACAGATGGTTTATAACCAGGATTAACATACAGGATGATATTCCCACGGGATCGAAACTTATGCGGGTGAGACCGCGGGACGCAGCTAGTATTTTATAAACGGGAAAGTTTGTGAGGATGGATGAATTGATGTTTGTTACTCCTTCACGCAAAAACTAGAATACTTTTTATCCCGATATTCCCGGATCGAAATTTATGTGGGTGAAACCGCGGGCGCTGTTAGTATAATATAATTAATTTCGCATAATAATATTTTGTGCTATATGACATACGACATTAATATTTTATGATGTACTTACCTATATCTAAATTATTCTGTGCTAATTCAGTGACAATTTTGAAGATTAGCAAAATAATTGTGAGCGGAAATTGCTTTTAGCATAACTACGGCATTAATATCTAAGATTATGTCATGTGAAACCGGCATGTCCTAGAACAAAAAATTCGAAGACATGTGACATCTACCAACCCGCACTGGGCCCGCGTGGTAGATTATAGCCCACTCCCTCTCGAAGAGAGGAGGCCTGTGTCCCAGCAGTGGGAATAATATAGGCTGATTATGATGTCATGTTGTATTTACTATATAATTCTAAATCTCTAATCCATATTGATATTAATTTTTAAACAAGATAAATCCCGATGTATTATGCTGGTTTCTGGGCTTAATTTAGCTTCAACTTAATAATAAAGCTTTTAATTCTTACAAGAACTCCAAGGATCATAGACGTTGAATATTAATATTTAAACAAACTGTGCCCGTGGCGTTGCCTTTGTGTAGAGTTCAATCAAGTATCGGACTTTCTGTCTACTAAGACTTTTATGGCATAATGAGTTTTGGTAACTGATTTTCGCATTATAATTTTGACCTTTTTTTTTCATAGTAATTGGGATAACCGGTTTCCGTCTGGGACGAACTGAGGGTTATATCGGACTCCTACCAGTAAAACCATTCCTACAAACTATTCAAACTCAAACTCAGGGAGATGCTTGTACGGTCACTAAAGGAGACAAGTCACTAGGGTCTTCGGATATAGTTGAAGTTTAGTAAGAAACGGATTGATACTTTGGATAAAATTTTATTTAATCAATAGAAAACAAACAGTTCATTTATCAAACTAAATTTCATTCGAAAACATCCATCTGTTTCTTACTCAACTTCAACTACCTATATCCGACGACCCTGGTTACGTATTTCCTTTGGTGACTGTACATTCGCCGCATCGTGGACTACCTACATACGTACTTAGATTTAAAGAAAAAAAAACCCAAATATTTCATTCATATGGCAACATAAGGGTAAAAACAATCACAATTTCATACTCAATTAGTGAATCCATTCATTCCATTCATACTTCCAAACTATTTAGCGCCCCGGACTCGAAGGCGGGACGCTGCGGGTGGTATACTGCCGTCATAAAGCTAACCACAGTACTGCTGACCCACTGACTGAACAAAGCGAGAGGGACAGGTATCCATTGTGTCACGATACGATTGTTGGGCCTTTTTGATACCTTGTTTTTGTAAAGGAAGCCTTGTACGACTTCTTTTTTTTGTTCATTTCGATTTTGATCATTCTCCTTTTTTACAGTTTACATTAATTAATCTTATAAATTTTATTAAGCCTGGTTTTTGTTCTGAATTTTAACTAACAATAATAACACAGGAAGCCTATAATGTTCCCACTGCTGGGACACAGGCCTGCTCTCTGAGAGAGGGAGTGGGCCGTAATCCACCACGCGGGCTCATGGCGGGTTGTTAGATGTCACATGTCTTCGAATTTTTTACTAATAGAACAATAATGCTCTGAATTAATGATGAATAATAAGTCTAGATTCAAGCACCTGTAGGTTATCGGTTAATCAAAGTACAAAGCTTGGCTTAGAATTAAAATAAAAGCATTTGTAAAGAATCTATAGATACCTAAATAATAGAGCCAGTGCCAGACTTAGTAATTCGGATTGACTAACAGAATCAAGCTGCAGCCGACGGGTTGACTAAGCCCCGTATTTCAAAATCGGCCTAAGAACTTGAAAGTTATATCTAACTATTTAAATTATCATCGTCTTCTTCAGCTCGACTTCACTCAGTGCTGAGCATGGGTATCTCTTTTCATCTGCCAATCCCCACGCCTCTGTGTCAGCCTCATCCGGGCTCTAGCCGCGATAGTAACGATGTCGTTCGCACATCTCGCCGCCGGCATTTCGACCGACATTCAGTCTTCCAGTTCTTGGACGCACCCGGTCACTGCCTTACTCCAACTGTCATCACTGCACCTTGCCATTAAAAAAATAACCCTGTAGTATATTGATATGACACTTAATTAACTTAATGATAATTATGGGTACTTACAGACATTTGTACACCACAGAGTTTAACTACGAAAACCAAAAGTCAATTTATCTTTTTATTAATATTAAACATGGATTAAAATACAAAAAAGTAATATCCAGAATGGACACGCGTCCCTCGACGTGTGGGCGATACATTTTTATTTATCTACCTTTGATTTTGTCTGTCATTCCATTCATCTTGTTACATCTTGCCATGCTACTGCGCTACCCACCTCCCAACGCTTTACAAGTCAACATCTTTACAAGTCATCACATAAAACCAACTTAATTTTAACCTCCATTTAGTTTTATTAGTTATAAAATTGAACTTTATATCAAAGACAATAAGTTCTAAATCTCATTCGGATTTGTGTTTGTTCGCTTGTAAAAATAACTTGGTCGATTTGTTAAGTTTTATAGTGAATCACTTGAGTTTTTAAAGGTTTTTTTTGCGTGTGTCCACGTTTTAGTTTTGTTGTAACATTTATTTGGATACGTGTGATATTATGTCAGTGGTCTTACTGATAATAAACAGCTTCATTGTTCGACTAACGGTGTTTTGAATTATGAGGTGGATCGAGAAGTTTAGGTGGTTTGGGCTCCATGATTCACGATTGAGTAATATGTTTGGAATAGTCGTGTCTTTTTTTGAGATTGTGTGAACTTTGCATAATCATAGCATAATCGGCCTTTAATGTTCCCACTTCTGGGATACAGGCCTCCTCTCTATGAGAGGAAGTGGGCTGTAATCTACCACGCGGGCCCAGTGCGGGTTTGTAGATGTCACATTTCTTCGAATTTTTGGTTCTAGGACATGCCTCATGATGTTTTCCTTCACCGTTTTGAGAGCAGTGGTGATGAAATAGCGCGAAGTATGAGTTGGTGGAAAGTATAGTGTTTCTTACTATTTCGCTGCTCTTTTCGGATTCATATCGTACAGGTTTCAGGACTTTCAAGATTTATAGTTGAATAATAAGATTTTCATTGTGTCAGTGCTTTTCTGTTTGATGGCCACTTTAGTTTCAGGCTTACGTAAGTTACAGTGATTGGTAAAGGTAAAACAGTGGTAGCGCGCTTTTTCAAAAAATCACTTTCATTTTGTGGTTTAATTTTATTATTCTAAGTTGGGAAACTTAGAATAATAGAAAAAGCGAAAGTTTCGAACCGTTTAATTGGTTTAGTTAAAATAAAGGCATATACAATTTGAAAATACCTATCTACTATCTACTTGACCACTCCGCCCCCCTCCTCCTCCCCTCTGTTACGTCTATCCTTTACTTAAAATAATGGCAAATGACCAGAGGGCTGGCCCATGTTTTAGCCAAAGAATCAGCATTTCAATACAACGTGGCAATGCAGCCAGCCTATTGGGCACTTTTCCTGTTGACAGCAATGTGGACGAAGTTTTTGATGCCCTATGATTATTTGCCGTATTTTTTATATCCTACTAATATTATAAACGTGAAATTTTGTATGGATGGATGTTTGCAAGTTACTCTTTCACGCTAAAAGTACTCAACGGATTTGAATGAAATTTGCGGGGCGCAGTTAGTACATGTATATTATTAGTGATTGGTTATCTTTAAAATTAATAAATGGTTGAACATGAAGACTAACAATTTCTTGTTCTATCGCATTAGCACGAACAAAACAAATTAGCTGATGCAACAAAATTGTCAGCCAGTCTTCAAGATAGTATCAGAGCAGTTTCTCCAGGGTTACTAAAGGTTTCTACAACTAATATCATTTCACTGTCCGGTGATTAACACAGTCAACTCAAAATGAATATTATATTATTTTATCTGTAAAGGTTGAATGAAAGTGTAAATTTTAACATGTCTCCACTAGCCTCTTCTAGGAATATTATGAACAAGTGTTTAGCAAGTCGTCGTCTTTAACTTGAACTTAGTTATAGAATTCTAAGAACCTAAGTTGGTGCTAAGAGCTAAGAGGTAGCTCACCGCATAGCATTGTGTTCCTAGATCTTGCGGTTAGGAATTTCTGCGAGAAATTGAAGGAGGAGGTTTTGAACTGAATGCTTATAATAGGCACGGTCGATAATTTTATTAACAAGGTTGTGGAGGTCAGATAAGTAGTCACTCCATATAAAATACTGGTACTCAGCTACGTCCAAAGTAGTTGGGAAATATCTAAGGAGACGATGAATTATTTATCTTCACAGCTTGTATTTACCCAAATCGAGGCAATTTCTTTTTAAAATCATTTTTTTAGCAAAAAGTTGAATTTATTTTTTTGTACTTAGCTGAAATATGATTTCAGGTCAATCGTTAAATAAATGATTAATTTCCACATTTATATCTACATAGCTACTAGGAATGATATGACGAGCTTGAATGAAAGAAATCAAACGAATAAATCATCTCTCAAGTATTATTGATTCGAACTTTCGTTTTCGAATCGTCAGAGTAGAGCTGGCTGTCAACTGTGACATAATAAACTACTTTTAAAAATGTCAAATTATTTCAAAACTTGTTGCTTTATTAGGTTACGTTTAGGCATAATACTTTCTAGAGTTCATGCAGATTTTATACAACTTTTTTGAATGGAAATGATTTTGGGTACCAATTTTACCTCCCCAATTTATAATTTAGAATTCTGATCAATCCGGCGAACGTAGCATGATCAACTTTATCTGTATTAAATGATATATGATTTTATTTTTGTAAGTAGGTTTGTACAAACACTTTTATACAAGTCAATCATATTTTAATAACTAAATGAGGTCAGCGTTTCCTATCTTTAAGAAGACAGGCCGAAACAAACTCAGAGGTCACAGTCTCTTTTAAAGTCCAGACATAATCTTGGTCGGATCATGAAGATTGGTGTCTAAAATGGTCCTTTGAGGAAAGATCCACGCAGATTGAATGGACCTGTCCAGTCAGTACCCGCATTTGTCGGTAATCATGCAGCACTCAGAACTTGAGGAGCTCGTATTCTACGAGGACAAAACGACATTTAATTTCTTAATTTCTGACATCTCACCTTTCTTCAATCTTTCAGATAATTTTGATTTTCGTCCCTATGCCTGGGCTACAATTTGCTCCATGGGAAAATATGCTGTCCGCTGTAACATAATATGCGTACCATATTTCCTTGAAATATTTCCACATTTTTACATAACCTCTATTCCAAGGAGGTTTTATCTTGGTATCACGAGGGGGTGACGTCATCGCATTAATTTGTCTCTGATAATGATAAAAAGCTCGTTTGTCGTTTAACGTCTTCGCAGAGATAACTCGTGTGAGATACGTGTTTTATATGTACGCACACATCAAGCTATACATAACCAGTATAAGCTGACTTCTGATTATACGAAAAACCTATACAATGCGAGGTCAGGTAAAACTGGCAATGTATAGCTTGATGTATCGCCGTGTGTACCTATGTACCTTCTTGGCCAATTATGTAGGTATATGGTTGGTTAGATTTTTTAGCTCAGAGAGGTATCTTTCAGAAACTGTTCCGTACTTATCATTCTTCATGAAAAACGCTACTGAAATATGTAGACGCACGTTGCAATTTGGATCATAATTGAATTCGGTACTTGCGGTAAATGTTTACAGCTTGTTGTAAATATTTTAAAGACATTATTTGATGCCTTTGTTGGTCTAAGAATTTGTTCTATTGCCTGAACTTAACCTAAAAAATCAATTGTAACTTGTATAAAAAATCTCATTGAAAACCACACCGAACTCCAGACAGCAGTTTTCTATATCAGGTCAAACGTACACCAACACACATACAAACGGGATCATCTCAATTCAATAACAACGATAGTGATTTTAATGGCATCATGATCATCTTAGAGATGTTTGCTTAGATACGGTCGAATCTCTCACAAGTACCAAGAGTTACGTCATTTATCTTAGACACTTTGACGTATGCGTGAAATTTCGTAACAGTGCCACCTGTGATTTTAAGTGAAGCCACACACGGACAACTTGCGACCACTCCTAGTGGTCAGTGACCATGCGACCACTATCTTTCTTATACAGGATGCAAAAAGATCCATCACAAAGCCGCTATCTACGCATTCTGTACGGTAAAACGGGGTGAATAGGTTTGCAGGGGTGAATCGGAACGAAACTTTAGTGGATTTATACTTCAAAATAATATAGTTTGTTGCTAACAAGGACACTTAATCTTTAATTAAAAAGCAGTAAACTCATTAGGGTGTTTTCTGGCAACAGACCATATGTTATTTCAACGTTAAAATCCATTTTAAAGTTTCGTCCCGATTCACCCCTGCATCCCTATTCACCCCTGCATCCCTATTCACCCCGTTTTACGGTACATCAAACTAAGTAACTTTGTAAAAAAATATATAATATCTGGCAAAACACTTACATTTTTGGTGTACAAGTACGCTGTTTACGGCAGTGTGCAATATAACACACTCAGAACATTGTACAGAGATCGTGGGATTAATTAAAGTTTAATTATAACATTTAAAACTTGTTTTCGTAAAAAAAAACGCCAGTAAAACTTGGAAATTTGACCTTCAATATCTCCGTAACTAGACGGTTCCCAAAATGATCCAGTACAAAAAAAAATATCTCAATAATGGGACGAACAAGGATTCGGATTCGTTAAAAGGATATTTTTACAACCATAATTTAGCTAGTAGCCGACACCGCCGCTTAATTTCTTTCGCCACTTCATTAGGACGAGCTGGTACACATGTGTATCACAAGTGGTATACAAATTTGTACCAGCTTGTCCTTGAGAGATGTATGAAAAGTTGCTGTTACTAATCACTTGTGGTGGGTGCGAGTGGTCCGTGTGCGGGGAGCCTAAATGATGGTGGATTGTTTGATCATCGTCGGCTTGATGGTTTTATTAAATTGGTACGAGTTTCTTAATCATTTTGCAATAGAATGATCAATAATATGGTCACATAACTCTTTGAACACTAGTCTCCGTGTCTTTCTATCAGCTAGAGTATTAATAACTAGAGAAGCGGCTTTTCCAAATTGTGTTTTTTGAAACGTAATCCGATTAGTGACCAGCGCGCAGATCAAATAATATGCATCCATATATTTTCATAGATAATGAGAGAGATATCTTTTTATAGATAGAGAGATAGATGGTGGAATTGGCTAAGCTTAAACCTACGATAGAAAAAAAATTAAAACTTTATTTGGTTTACTACAGTACTTCAATAAAACTAGTAAAACATTACATTGCATTACCTCATTGAAGTTTACAAATTTTCTGGTTCGTGGGGATTCATACTAGGGATTTTTCAACACATTCACTTAAAAGCACGTATGTACTAATTTAGGACACAGGATGGAGGACACTTCTGTTTAAAGTATTATATAAAAAAAAATATTATAAATGTAAAAGGTTTTAACATGAACACAAGTATGTAGTTTGCTATATTAAATTAAATAATAATTTCAGGAAGTTATTCCCATATTAAGCACTACAAAGTACATAGAAATATACATAAAACATTAGACATTAAAAACATTGCATTAAAAATAAATAAGTTAAAATAAAATTATAGTTATTAGGTCAAAATTCATTCGCTAAGCCTTTATAAAAAGTATATGCAAAATTAATAACAATTTGCAATCACTACCCAGAAAAACATATTTTCGAAAACTTTAGATTAACAACAAGTGTCTGATAAGTAGGTATATCCGGTGAGATAAATATGAATCCTAACTATGCCTATCTGCTGAAAGTATAGTTCTGAATTCGGCTTTTCCGGTGGGTTGATTCTTATCAGTAAGCATTACATTAACTAAATACCTACTGTCGTATCAATACAATCAAAAAGGTCACTAAAGATGTTGTAAAATTACAGTAGGTAAACCAACAAAATTATTTCAATAAATAGTGACCTTATTACTTACAAAATAATTACTAAAAAATATGTATGGACGAGCCGTGTTCCCGATGGGACTTCCCATTGACAAAAATGACGAACATCCATACAAACTTTTATCCTCTAAGAATAAAAAAATAAAGTGGATAAATATCCCCTTTGTTTTAGGAGATGAATTTCCAAAAATCCTTCCTAATGGTCACTTACGATATACATTTATAAGGAACTCCTGTGGAAAATTTTCTTTCTTTTCTTTTCTTTTCTTTTCTTTTCTTTTTTTTTCTTTCTTTCTTTTCTTTCTTTTTCTTTTTTCTATTTTATGCTTATAGGCCCTGCCGTTTAGGCTGTGCGTTGCGTGTCAGTGTATTTAAGATTTTTTTTAAAGGAGATGATACATGTGTACAATAAATATATGCACAGGTAGAAGGACTCGAGGCTTAGTTATAACAGCCGCAAGGGTTGATCGATCAGGTTTAGCTACGCTTACCACGGTCGGTCTGTGGATGGACCGAGACCCCTCGGAAGCACGTTAAGCCGTTGGTCCCGGCTGTCATTCTTGGATCTTTGACAGTAGTTACGCGTCGCCGGAAGCCCGAAAGTCTGACAACCAGGGTGGGAACCAGTAATTGGGTTGTGGAGGTCAGATAGGCAGTCACGCAATGTACTGGTATTCAGCAGCATCCGCTTAGACTAGACCGACCCCAACATAGTTGGGAAAATGCTAGGCAGATGATAATGGTGGCCTTCATGCACAGGTACAGGTCTCTACTTACCGGGGCAAACGCATACTTTCTACAATGTCTCCATAAGAGTTTTGAAAGACCATTGTATCGAGCTCAAGTGAAACTAAAACACAATAAATTGATTACAGCCATATTTCCTGGCACTCGTGTGTTTGTACTGTACATACCGACGTACCTACAGCTGGACGCATTAGAAGTAATCATGCAATTGTACAAACACTACCTCTAGTTCCTTAGCGGGCGATAGAATGTCTTTTGTAAGTTGCTATGTGCGTACGATCAGCTGGTTGTTTCCTTATGGAAATATGGAATTGATCCCCTAAAAAAAAAAATTGAACTTCTAATGATGTACGCTTTTTTTAATGAATGAACCTTTAAAATATTTTTGTGTTTTGTGTGTCGCAGTAACGTTACCTGGCTATTTAGTATTTTTAAGACATTTTTAGAGGTTCACAAAAAGAGAGAAAAATTTTAAGAGACGTTTAATGCAAAGATTGAATGTCATCGTTTTCTAATAAGCCTGATTTACACAGTGCGTTTTACTGCCTGTAGTACCTATAGGTACCATAAGCTGTTGAAGCAACAATAAAAGTTGCACCGTGGAAACAGTGTTTAGACTATGCAAGTCATTTTTTGCTTCAATTTTATTGTACGCCACAGGCTATAAACTTGCTTCGTGTAAATGAGGCTTTAGTTTCACGAAGCCTGAAAGCTGCTCCACGCATTTTAACCGCTAGTTACTACAAAGATAAAGGAAGAAAAAACGCCGAGTTTTGAAGACAAGCTATGAAGCCCATTGCAGCCGCCAGAGCCAAGATAAGACTGGTAAGTATAATGTTTTAGAAGAAAGAAAACACATTTATTTGCGGCCAACATGACGCATAAAAAAGAACACAAACACAAAAAAATAACAAGTTAGGGGTAAACATGCGTCACATCCACGCAAATTGCCATCGCTCAGCATAATACTAAGACCGTATACGAGACAGAGCCCCAGCGCTGGTTTTCAGCGACAGCCGGCGTTGACGTGATAACGTCAACCAGTGCAGCATACGATTAGACACAAACAAATTCAACAATCAAAACATGAAATAAAATAAACATACATTACAAAAATATGGTAAAACATGAAATATATAATGTGGTAACATTCCAGGCAACGACTCTCGCGCGACGGGGTAATAATTATCTCTTCGTTAATAATGTTATAACTAAGGAAACTTTCCTGAAACCTGTAGATATATTACATAGTGCACATAAGCAGTTATAGGTACACAGAATAAGAGCCAACAAAGCTACGAGTATTTCTATTTGTCTGAAGAAATAAGTTGCCATGAAAATAATATTGAAGTTATTTTTAGAAAACGGTTTCAGGCGCTTTGTTTAGATTTGTTCCAATAAAACGGGACTAAGGGTCAATTAATAGAACAGATCAAACAAACAAAACCACAAACAAAAAGTCAATCACTTAGCTTTTACATCCATACATGATTCTCAGATGAAGTGAGCTTGAAGCGTGAGCTGTCAATAGTGTCTATCCCTAGCATCAGCTGTCAGATCTTTTCAATCTCACTTTACCTAAGTTTTCACGGTGCGATTATTACAGAATAGATCAGCAGTTACAGTCCTGGAAAGATGAACTCGTAAAGTTTCTATAATTTTTTCACCTTCCACCCATTTTCACCGTGTAGGTATAAAACAGTTTTTTTTCAAATCACCATCGAATAGTATCTACGCTGGGAGTCTAAAATCGTCTGCGGAATACACGGTAACGGTTTGCGCGCAGATGTCCCTATGTCCCTAACACCGTGTATTGTAGGCCTACAAATTCCAACACAAAGCGGAATATTTTAAGAGAACCCCACCATAAGCGAAATCCAGCCGGTCGGTCCGGTTCGTGGAGGAAACGGGCGCGACACGCCTTCGTAAAATTGAAAACTATTTGCAGAACAAACACCATCCATCATGGGACGCCACTTGGTCGCATTGCCGTAACTAACCCGGGCTAGGGCTAAGCAAGTGGTTAGTGGAGGATTCAATGCACTGTACCTCATAGTCATTTTAGTAATGGATTTCGTGTAATTTCGGGTAGTGTTTTGTCCAATATGGAGAATCGAAAGTGTTTGTTTGGTCGAAGGAGAAATTATTCCATTATGTAGTATAGTACCACAGTTTTAGTTTTCCCCTTCGTATCGAACATGGATCCACGCGAGACACCATGACTTTTTAATTGTTTATGTAATTAAATGACACTAAATTATATTTTTGCGACCATGAGAAAAATAATTCGTACCGACATAGTGGTTTGATGGTTTTTTGAAGAAATTATTATGGCACAATGAAAAGACGGGTGTTCTAAGTTTAACGGGTGTATCTGTGTGTCTGTCTGCGGCATCGTAGCTCCCAAACGGCTGAACAAATTTTGTTGTTTTTTTTATTTATTTTTCATGAAACAATACGTAACTACTCTTTTATGGATAAAACAGTCATCAGATCAAGTGGCGTCATAGGACGCCAATTGATTGCATTGCCGTAACCAACCCGGACTAAGAAAATGGTTAGTCGAGGTTTCTCTGCACGTAATAGTCATTTTGGTAATTAATTTTGTGTAATTTCGGGTAGTGTGTTGTCGAGTATAGGGAAACGAAAGTGGTTGTTTGATTGAAAGAGACATTATCGCATTAGGTTACATAATCATTGATACCTATAATAGCCAGGTATATTTTGCTCTAATTATTTTATTTAACTTAGAGCTTATTAAGCACAGCTGGTTTATTTTTCATATTTCTGTGGGGGTAATTGGCTAGCACACTAAGAGTAGCAATGGCTTTGATTTTGACAGTTCAACAACATTCATTGCGTTATTTACGTTGGTGAGCAGACTAATTTTTCGACCATATGACGCAATGGATTAGCAGTATACTTCAAAATGTTTCAGATTGTGTTTGAAAGTGTGTTACGGAATTAGAGTGCAGGTGGAATTAAATTTTAGCCAATATTTTTACAAGAAATTGAAAGGAAGAAAAGGAAATAAGCTGAAACGAGAAGGACACTGAAAGGTGCATACTTTGGCGCTAAAAATTATACATGCCTACTAATGCTCGGTTCCTTTCAAACAACGCAGCCTATCGCAGTGCACTGCTGGACATAGGTTTCTATCAGGCTGCGCCACAACACCCTGTCCTTCCGCATCCAGTCTGTCCCAGCCACCTTGTTAGGTCGTCCGTCCATCTAATTGGGGGTCCCACACTATGCTTGCCGATACGCGGTCTCCACTCCAGGACTCGTCTGCTCCACCGGCCATCGGTTCTTCGACAAACATGGCCAGCCCACTGCCACTTCAGTTTTCTTACTCTGCGGTTCCTTTAACCCGTCGTCGGTATCAATAGAAAAAATAATTGTGTCTCATTAGTGACAGTTGAGCTCATAAACAAAAACGAATCGTTTTGCTTACCAATGGGAGCATTTTTTATTGCCAAACTGGGCATATAAATAGATTCGTAAGCTAATTTTACGTGTGATAGCTAAAATCACAGGTAAAATACACACAATATTGTTGGCATAGTACATATATGGGAGGGATCTACTATGCAAAGCTATGAGGTCTTTGCTTTATTATTGGTAAAGATATTTTAACCAATGAGGGTCCGTAAATTGTTGGAATCGCGGCCATAAGTTACCGCCAAAAAATGCACCTTTTAAAATAAAAACCTCAAAAAATTGTTAAGATTTTGATAACCATCTAAAACCTCTTCCAGCAAAACACACCTTTCTCACAAATTCCAATAAATCAAATAATGTAACACAGATGAACTTTTCCCTATACCTATCAACCCCTGGCCAGTTCCAATCACGGCGAGACGTGGCGACCCATGATTTATGGCTTCGACCAGATATCTAGTCGAACGTCTCACGTCCACAAGATGAATTGCTTTACAAAAACTTTGGCTCTATTAGGGTCGGTGAATCCTTTTCTTTTTGAAAGTTACACAGGGTAAAAGATTGGGTCCTTTTTGTTACTTTTCTTATATTTTTCTTCAGACAGGAAAATATAAAAAAAAATCGAAATTAATTAATTAATCGAAATTTTAAGCAGATGGGACACTAGCTTCATCTTTCTGACTGACCGACCCCTTGACAATTCAAAAGTGCCTGTAATTGGTTTATTTGAAATAAATGCTTTGAGTTGAGACACAAACAAGTCGATTTACAAACTATCACGCCTGTAATTGGAAAACCGAAGGGATAGGCACAGCTGTAGTACATTTCACCTGTTTAGTTATTAGATCTGGGCTTATTATTTTCATTGTCATTTTGGGTTCGAAAGGAGGCATGGTGTAATTTAAGATAAGATGTAGGACAAAGACATTTATTCGTCGGATATGGTAGGTACAAAGATGGTTGGTACATTATGGAGCCGCTACGAGCGGCATACGAATATTTACAATGTGAACCTAATGTACACGTGGGTATAAAACCTAACTTATAATGATTTGACTTATACTCTAGTAAACAATACAAAACACTTATACTATGGACATTTGACACAACATTTCTATTATACGGTTAAATAAATCTACCTTAATATTAAAAAAAAAATATTATTTACTTATAACATTTATAAACAAAAAAATCTTTTAATGTGTAAAAAATATTATTAAGCCTATTTTTTTTACTTTTTTTGTAAACATTAAATGGTAGCTCTCTTATTAGTTTTGGAATAAGGTTATATATAAGTAAAGGTAATATTATAATAATAATAAAGCCCTGTACTCCGAAACTAGACAGCAAAATTTACGATAACAGTTACAACAAAAAAAATCACAAAATGTCTCGAATTTCGTCCTATTTTTCCTCCTCTAACAATTTCCATTGTCGTCTGTCGCGGGGTACCCTCCTCCAGTTTGAACCTGCTGTCAGTTTTATTTCCTCCTCCCATCGGGTAAGCTGTCTTCCCTAATTTCTTTTCCCATCCCTTGGATACCATTATTTCACTACCTTGCTCCACTTTCCTTTAGTGTCTCGCATCATGTGTCCTATCCACTTCCACTTATGTTGGTCTATTCTTGTTAGAATGTCGGTCAGTTTTGTTTTGGCCCGAAGATCTGTGTTTCCTATTCCATCCTGTCTCTTTGAGCCTAGGCTCAAAGAAAAGGTATTATAGCTAAAAGCAAAACAAGCCATTCATGGTTATCATAATGGTGTATTTCGCAGTCAAAACACTGAATATTGATAACAAGGTATGTATGTGGCGATACTTTTGAGTCATAGCTACACCCACATTGTTGTGTTCAGGGCCGTCTGTCCATGGGATAGGCCTATTGGATGGAATCTTTAATATCTAGCGCGCTTTTTATTTTTAGACTAGCTGCGCCCCACTGTTTCACGCACATACATCTTGATCCTGTAAGAATATCGGAATAAAAGTTATCCTATGTTGTTATCCTGGTCATGGCCTACCCATGTGCCAAATTTAATCTAAATCCGTGCAACTGTTTTAGCGTGAAAGCGTAACAAACAACGTTTCTCTTTATAACATTCGTTTAGGTTTATCATTGTGAAGGTATAGGGTATTAGCGATAGAGAAATAGCTTCATAGAACTCCATTTAAAATATCTTCTGTATTGCTTTGACTTACTTTGCCAACGGTTGCATCGTGTAAGGTTCTGGTTTCGATTCATCATCTGCCTTTTCCCAACAATGTTGGGGTCAGATTCCAGTCTAACTGGATACGACTGAATACCAGTATTTTACATGGAGCGACTGCCAATCTGACCTCCACGACCGAGTGACTGTTAGGGGTAATACGATACCCCTTTATTTTTTTATTATTGTTAGGTTGTCAGACTTTCGGGCTTCTGACGACCCGTAACGACTGTCAACGGTTTTGGTTTCGATTTTCATCCACATTCACCTATATACTTATTCATGTATAGGGCTGTGCTGAAATCACACTTACCTATTCAAAAATTCAAAATTATTTATTTTTGGGACAACTAGATCCAAAGGTAAAAAAAAAAACTTAGAAACACTATTGTTAGTACTTATATACAATATACTATATAGGCATCATAATATCTAGATAGAATAGTAAGTATGAAATAAAAACAATTCAAGGTTACCCAGCGAGCTATGGAACGAGTTATGCTTGGGAGTTTCTCTGAGGGATAGAATCCGGAATAAGGTGATCCGGCAGAGAACCAAAGTTGTCGACATAGCTCACAGAATAAAAACTAAAGTTGCAATGGACCGGCCATATAGCCGTAAAACTGATGACCGTTGGGGCAGACGTGTTCTTGAGTGGAGACTGCGAATCGGCAAACGTAAATTAGGACGCCATCAGGCTGAGCGACGACCTTCGCAGGGTGGCTGGTAGCAGCTGGATGAGTGTTGCCGATAATAGAGCTGAATGGCGTGCGTTTGGCGTGCCTTTGTCCAGCAGTGGACTGCTGTGGGCCGATGATGGTGATGAGTAAGTATGCCAGGTTCTTCATCTAGTTTTCTTTCTTCATCGTTCACACGATGCTATCAAATAAGCTAAGTTTTTGTTAAGTATTGTACAGACGCTAGCACATCAAGCTACTACAATATGTCAAATGTCTTTAATAAATTTTCAACTTTATCGCTGAAGCATTAAGGTTCAAGGTTGATTGGGAAAATTTGACAGGTTCGGGTAGCTTGGCCTGCTGGTGTCTGTACATGGCTTCATTTAATCTTTCAGGAATTCGTCACCATAACGCATGTATCTGATCTCTTTAAGCCTTCAAACCATAAAACCCATATTTATCTAAACTGTACTAAACACTTTATGAATCCGATTAATTTAATTGTTCTCGGTACAGTAACACTTAAAGCTTGATCGCGAACGGCGCGGGAGCAACGACCCGGCGGCCATTTTGTGACATCTCTAATTATTGCATCATGGCGGCGAAGACTAACCGTGTTAATGGATGCCTGTTAATAAACACTCATTAATACCTACACGTTTGAGACGGTAAATATTTTGTAGCGTACGATGCACTCTGATTGATTTACGGATTTAATATACAGGGTGGCAGGGACATCGGCGCGCAAACTGTAACCCTGTATTTAGCACATGAGTTTAGACCCCATAGCGTCGAAATTTTTCGTCGGTTATCAAAAAAAAATAAAT
This sequence comes from Apamea crenata, assembly GCA_949629185.1. NCBI lineage: Eukaryota > Metazoa > Arthropoda > Insecta > Lepidoptera > Noctuidae > Apamea > Apamea crenata. The sequence continues at coordinate 11,839,566 of OX451371.1, forward strand.
CTTCTGTTTCATAGAAAAGTGCAATACCTGCGCGGTCAAAATGTATGGAACAGCAATACTTTTTTTTAATAACCGACGAAAAATTTCGACGCTATGGGGTTCTAAACTCATGTACTGAATACATGGTTACAGTTTGCAAGCACATCTAGCAAGACACATTTCTTCTACAAAAGTATATTTTGTGCGGCTCCACGTATATTTAATAAAATCCCGGGTATGATAAGAAATATTCAAGAAATAAAAATATTTAAAAAGAAACTCCATGACATGCTAGTGGACAAATGCTACTACTCTGTAAAAGATTTCTTAGCTGACGAATCACTTGCAAGATATAGTTTACCTCAACCATGATGCGGTACCTTTAAAGATAATATCTGAATATCTATTAGTATCTTTTTTTGACATTCAATTAATTAACCTCGATGGACAATGAGATTATATATATATTTTTATTATTTTTCTAATGTTATAGTTTCTTCTGACATTTTTATTGGAATTGGTGTATTATTGACTTCTTTAATTTATCTAATCTTTATTACTTGTTACTGTATGCCTGAGCGGCGGGACATAGCTGATCCAATTGAACGTATTAAGAACATTGTATGTCTTGTTAACCTACCTATGATCCACAATAAAGAATATAAATACGTTTATTTGGAACTGAGCTAAATTCTTATACGGCGGGCGCAGCCACCTCTACACACATGCATACATAGTAACTTAATACCATACCCTACACTTTTGATAGCCTAATTCTTGAGGAAGGCTATACAACATCACGCGAGGACCCTAAGGAGTAGAGCGAAAAGAAAAAAAAGGCAGAAAGAACACTAAGTGAAAACGAAGTACTAACCCAGGTAGGCGACGCGATGCGATGGGGTGGGTTGGGTAACAACATATTTCACGCAGACGAAGTTGGGAGCAGAAGCTTGTTTTCTATATAAAATCTGTCATAGTAAGCGACTGTGAAAGATTTACGGGATCGTTTCTTGAGAACGAGGATGCGGGCTCAAAACCCAGAATTTAGAAAAGCGGTTTTCTCAAATTCTTGCATAGTTAAGAGGGTACTGCAAAGCTTTCTACGAGCTTCACGGTACACGGGACGTAAAAAATCAAATACGGTTTAACTCGTAGACTTTAATAATCATCTAGTATATAAAATTCTCGTGTCGCAATGTTTGTTACCAAACTCCTCCGAAACGGCTGGACCGATTTGTATGAAATTTTGTGTGCATATCGGGTAGGCCTGGGAATCGGCCAAAAATATTTTTTATACAAAAAAAATATATATTTCCTAGAAATAATGTATATGGCAAAACAACGTTTGCTGGGTCAGCTAGTTATTCCTATAAAAATGTATTCTGTCTTTTACATTTCAAACCATTCGCTTGACAGCCTAGACCTTCTAAACTTAAATCCTTCTTGATTGTCTCGTCTTTTATGTCAAACACTACCTATTATGCCCATAGAGGTTGCATGATAGCACTAAGGAGGCTAAAGTCTCTACAGTACATTCTGAATTGATCCTAGCTTTGACGAAGGGAACTCTGATACTTGAGGAAGCTTTGAATTAGTGATTTGTAATAGCCTAAAGAGTCGTGGTGGCCCAGTGGTAACAAACGCGACTTAAGAGTTGTAGGCCACAGGCTCGAACCCAGACAGACACTTTACTTTGTGTAAATTATTTCATCACGACTGCTCCTAAAACGGTGAAGGAAAACATCGTGAGAGAGAGGCATGTTCTAGAACCAAAAATTCGAAGATTATGTGACATCGACCAACCCACACTCCGCCCGTGTGGTAGTTTACGGCTCACTTCCTCTCACCGAGAGGAGTCCTTTATCTCTGTCCCAGCAGTGGGAACATTATATGCTAATTACCAACATATACTTAGTGTAAAAAATTGGTTATAATTAATCTAAGATGAACGAACTGAGTAATGGCCGAGTTTTCTTCGACTGTTCATCGTTCCTGATAAGTATACAAATTTGGAGGCCCATATCCAATGGGCCATTCTGAGCTTATAAGTAATGGTATGGTGATGTACTCAGGAACATGTATGGTAAGTATAAAAAAAATGCTAAATGGGCCTACCGCTTACCTCGATCACGCCTGATAGACAGCGATGGATGAGGTCTGCAGAACGAGCGTGCCCAGAAGATGCCTGTTCACTCTTGCTTTGAAGCAGACGGGTTAAACGTAGGAGGGAACACAGATGCCGGCAGATTTCCACACTTTGATTGTGCGCATAATAAACGTGGAGGTGAAGCGCTGAGTAGGACTCGTCGGGATGTCAACCAACTGTGGATGGTACGCTGCAGTACGTCTGTAATTTCACAATACCTTTAGGTTCTGTTAAGAGCTGATGAGCTCTTCAGGGTACCGGTAGGAATCAATTACACCACGATTTATCACGTATGTTCAATAATTATTCCTAGAAATCATTCTACGTATTTTACATCTTTTTCGTTTTGCTCCAATCTGACGCCTAATCTCTTCTAATTTTAAACTAATTTCATTTTTGTCTCGTATTTCATGCCAATAACTTTTAACAACTGACTCGCGGAGGTTGCATGTAAGCACCAAATAGGTTATAGTCTCTTCAGTTCCTACATTATTTTATAGCACTCTGTGACTTAAACCCTCACTTAAATCACGTTTATCTGTGACTTCAGTAGTCAATTTTTACACAGAAAAGCGTGACTTAAGTGCGCGTTTAGGTCACACGAGCTATAAAATAGTATACGATACGTGTGACTTAATTACCTAGTATTAAGGCACGGCGTTTAGAACCCTCGCATGCAATAATGGACTACTTAAGTGACACGTATGATAATGTACTATTTATTCTTAACAGAATGATTGGATAGTCGACAGGCTGTGATATTCTTCAAACTACGGTCCTGATAGGTGTTGAAGGCTAGATATACTGGAGTTAAAGTTGTCTGCAGTGTGTTGGCTTAAGGAGATTAGATTAGCAACGTTTCAAGGGTGATCGTTTCACACATTGAAAACTTTTACGAGTTCGTGCCTATACTCAAGGTAGGTAATGTGGTATTTTATGTCTAAGCATAGACAACGAAGGTGAGTGAGTCGAATAGGCATACAAATGTTTAAAGTGGATACATAATTATATTGTTTTAGTTGAAATGGTAGGAAAAAAGTATTTTCAAAACCTCTTAAATTATTTTTGACTAACGAAAGACAAAAATAATTAAGAGTTTTTTTTTTTACAATAGGCCAATTTTCTTTTTTGTAAATAATGGCCCTGGTAAATTTAAAAGAAAACAACCGGTCAAGTGCGAGTCGGACTCCCGCACCGAGGGTTCCGTACAAATTTGTAGGTATGTAACTACAAATTTACGGTTTTCGGATTTTTTCCTTTACTTGTGCTACATGTCATTGCTTCTTGCCAAATTTCATGATTCTAGGTCAACGGGAAGTACCCTATAGGTTTTGATTCCCTTGAGAGTGTCAAAACATGCTGCATAAACGGAACATAAACGCCCGTATCGTTTGATTGCGTTTACATAGAACTTTGATTTTTTCACTAATTCAAGGGATTGCAGCCCTGAGTATTTGATATTAATTTCAACTTGATAACTCTACGCGTTCCTGAGAAAAAAGTCTTGACAGCCAGATGGACAGACAACGAAATGATTTTATAAGGGTTCGGTTTTTCCTTCTGAGGTACACAACCCTAAAAAGTAAGTATTCGGGAATTCTACTCATTTTAACATCACAAGATTGTCCAAGAATACCTAATCGTTATCATAAGTCATCAATTTGGCTTCAAACAACTCAATGATGTTACAACAATATTTGTTTTACCGATTAGTATCGATCATACACCTATAAAATTTTGCGAATCATCACAACAAAGTCTCGATCGACGGTTATTCAACATTTAAATCGATAACGATCGCAAACAAACTGGCTGATAAAGATTGTTAGTGCGTACGAATTCGTATTTCGAACATTCATTGAGAAAGAGGTTCGCGCCTTTTTCTGTAAAATGGCGGCAAAGTTCGTTGTAGTAATGATGCGTCGCTTTTTTGCTGCTTCATGGCTATTTTAATGTTTTGGAAATTTTAGATTATTTTATGGTATATACCTATTTGTCTATTTAATGATAAACTTAACTAAATTCAAAAACACTTTCTAATATTAACCCAATGCAAATGTTCTGCTGAAGTAAGCAAATTGCACCTTAGCCTTACGTAAGACAGAGTAGAAATGGTTTTCATTTTGTGCCAGACGGCTAGCTAGTTATAAGACAGATCAGTAAAAAATAAACCGAATCTAACATTCAATGTAGGGATAAAACCTGTGCCAGCTTTAGCAACGTTGATTTAAATAATTGGGTAAGTGAGTAAGTACTAAATATTTATAATTTATACTATTTTTATAATTTTATTATATTATGTCAATTTCACGTTTCTACAAATTTTTACCTACGATGGTTTTATTGCAATGTTAAACTTTTTGGTCCTCAAATCTAGTCTGTAAGTTTCCATAAGCAATTAAGCATTCAAGTCGCGCTATAAAGTTCAATAAGGAATAAGGACACACAAGTCACACAACAAAGTCATGGCGTCCTGAATGCCCCAAACGTCATTGAGAATTCAAAATAAGAATGTGCAGTCGTCTCCGCGAGAGGTGCGTTCTGTTTTTATCACGTACTTTATTTGCCGATCGTCGCGGTATCGGGTCAGTATCGATTCGCGTCGTGGCCCCTTATCGAATAGTCGATATATTTGTTTGCATAGGCCCATCAATGAGAGAGGTTCGAGTGTATCTTGCGTATTTGAGCAATAACTTGTTTGATAACGCTTTACAGTGCTTGCACTGTGATTAGTCTCGGCCCTCTAGATTGTGTTCATGATTTTTTTGTTCTATCTATTAGAGCTTGATTGCGGGCGATTTGTAATGTTTGTTCTCTGTTATCGACGATGATTTAACTATAAAAATGTTTAACACGTTCGCCTATCATGTACCTATGTAGTCAAATCTCTGATGTCTAAATCATATTTGTTGGTGGTTAAGTCATACAAATTAGTAGCATATTTACAAAAGATTCGGTGCGTATTACGAGCAACATTTTGTCACCAATTGTTGTGAACTTCTGCTCCATAAACGCACGTTTAAGGACTGATAGCGACATCTCGAGGCAAGAAACAGTACCACACGCTACGTGATACTAGACTCTCGCCCGCTATTGCTTTTATTTAAAACTATTGTTCCCACACCCATCTCCTTGAATGTTGTAATTAAGATGGCGAATACACAATTTTCTCGTTAAACTAACGCATCGTTTTTCATTGCAAAAATCCTTAACATAATCTAAAAAAACACCAGAGGGGCAATTCCCGTATTTTTAAGAACGTTCGCATTCTAATCTCAGTCTCAATCTGTCAAAAATATTATCAATTTCCCTACATTTTTGACAAGTTTTGTACATTGATTGTCGCTGAGATGAGATTGCGACTTGAATGTGAACGTACGTTTTTTAAGTGCGAGAATTGGCCTTCAGAGTTTTCACCAAACCACACCGCTGCTTCTACACCAATTGAATAACAATAAAGCAACTACCACCACAAAGCACCACATTTATTCGATAACCAAATTACTCTAAACCAAAAACAAATGAAACAATAAAACAGGCCTCTAAATCCCACACATTATCCATCCTAATCGCGCCACAACAAGAAGCGGCGGCCGGCCCCTTTCCCACAGACGGCCCGGCCACTCAAGACCGCATTTTGGTAATAAAATACGTCCATGTAATATAAAATCCGATCGCATTATCCAAAGGAGCCATTATTAAAAAGTATCGAGTTTCGGAACGCACCGCGGCTGCGCGCCGCCCAATCACAATCTCCCGCCAACTCGCCAGCCAATCAGAACGCGAGCTGTTTTCTTTTTTATTGTAGATCCAGTTAATGGATTGTTCTTCATTTTGATTTATGTATTGTTTCTTTTTTTGGCGCCGTGTTGTTTTTAAATGCTGACGTTACGGTTTTGTGATTGTTAAATAATGACTAAGCTAATATCGATGTGAGAAATAAATGTTGTATGGTTTCCTTTGTTTAAGGTCTGGCTGATTTTGCAATAGTTATGGTAATGGGTCATGATCTGCCCTTTCCCAGTTGTTTGGGTCGGCTGCCATTCTAACCGGATGCAGCTGAATACCAGTATTTTACATGAAGCGACTGCCTATCTGACCTCCACAACCCAATTACTGGGTATTACGATACCATTGTTAAGACTGGTTGTCAGACTTTCAGGCTTCTGACGACTCGTAACGACTGTCAAAGATCCGCGAATGACCGCCGGGACCAACGGCTTAACGTACTTTCCGAGGCACGGAATGGTCTTGATATTTAAAGATGGTCACCCATCCACGGACCAACCGCAGCAAGCGTAGGTATAGTTGGTAGGTATTGTTTTCTTTGTCTAAGGGCTGATAGTTCAATAGTCAGATCAGATCACTTTTATCCGAAGAATAATTATGACAATTTGACATATTATGTTCTATATAAAAGCTGGCTTACCGCAATATTTATTCCTCAGATAAAAATTATCATCGTGTTGTTTGTCATCGTGGTTTGTGAAACAATAATAGAAATAAAGTATATCTACTGTAAACGAGACAGAACTTAGTTTTTTTTATGTTAATTACCTATAAGTATTTAAATTCCTGAAAAAATGTCAAGGCTAAGCTAAGCGGCTGAAAAACTGTTTGGTGCATGGTGCTCAACTTCACGGAGGGCTTCTAGAGGAAAGAACAGCATCATACAAGAATTACCTAAATATACAACCATGGATTCAGGACATGAGTTTAGCCTCCATAGAGTAGAAATTTTTCGTCGGTTATCAAAAAAAAAATCTTCTGTTTCATAGAAAAGTGCAATACCTACCTACGCGGTCATAACGTATGGAACAGCAATATTTAAATAAAACTAAAATATTTTGATTTTGAATTAAATATGTATGTAATACTTATCTCAAAATCAAAATATTTTATTTTACAAAAACCTACATGGGCATTTATGAAACGTCAGAAGCTCGGTGCACGGTTCCAATTTGTGGTTTCCTATAAATCCTATGGAGAAGAGCCGGTAAGAAACTCCACGGTTACTCTTTTAAAAATAATTGGTTTCTACAATGTTGTGTGTTTCCGATTACAGTAGGTTTGGGAGAACAGCATAGGCCTGTCAACAAGTACGTATTTACAAAGCATGGTATGCAAATAACTTAGGTAGGATATCATTTTAAAATCAATGGATGAAATGATGCCAAGAAGATGGGCAGCACACACGGACCTTCTGTTTGCTAATAACAGTAAAATGCTATCAACGTTATAAGCCATTAATAGCGATAACTGTCTACATGTATAAAAAAATAGTTTAATTCAAGCAACAAGACTCATGTACAGACGCCAGCAGGTCAAGCTACCCGAAACTGTCCCATTTTCCCAATCAAATTTGAACCTTAATGCTTTACAGATAAAGTTGAAACTCTACTAAAGAAATTTGACAGATTGTAGTAGCTTGATGTGCTGGCGTCTGTACAAACAGATACATAAAATACAGATAGCAAAAAACACACAGACAAAAAAACACTCACAAGGTAGAAATATGTCTGCTGCAGCATTGCCGGATATAAGAGCAATCCAGTCTGTTGGTGATCATCGCCAGGACGGAGTTGGCGCTGCCCCGCATTCTGCGCACCAGAGACGAATAGAATAGAATTAGACATCTACGAGCTTGTCATATTTTTCTGTCTAAGTTTGATGGTACGACGATCTGATTATGTTTGCGAGGCCAACATAGCCGGAGATCGCACAAAATGGAGAGGTTTGGAAGGAAAAGGGGAGACCCTTTCCCAGCAGTGGAACACAATTTCCCATTTAAAAAAAGGTTTTTTTGTAAGTAGTAACGAGTAGTCTACTCCAGCATGCCAGAAGAGAACTTCTGAGCCAGGGGCACAGCTGATAAGACAAATTGAAATAGGTAGGTACATAGTTAACATCTATGTTGTTATTTTCAGTTTACGTTTATATTTTAACCCAGTTTAGTCTCGTCATACTGTGCCGAATGCTGAGTTCAGACAAGGATGTAAAGATTCTGGAAGAGCCCGGTCGAACATTGAGTTTAGGTCGATAGGTACAAAGAATGAAATCACAGCGTTGATGGGCAAAATGTTTTAGATATTTCCACGAATTTCAACAACTACAACCACTTTATCTGTAAATTGTTTTGGGTTTGGTTATCACTGCAGGTATGATGGATTTCCTTTGCGCACCCACGTAAGTATAGGACAGTAGATAACCTCCGTCCTCCGTTCATAGTTTAGTTCAAGAAAGTAGGCCACATTTTTGCCACCAAGCAAAACAATGGTCAAGTGCTCTATTTAAAAAAAAATATAGACAGAAGAGACTTCAACTTTGTAAAGAAATCCGTTGGAGTGATTTTCAATAAATATAGGTACTAAGCTCTGATTTTTAATTTGCTAGAACAAAATGACAGCTAATCTAAACTAAATAACGTCAAGTTGACAAAAAAAAGGTCGATCGCAGAGTGTCATTTTAGTCTAGCAAATTAAAGTCAAAGTTTACATACTCAATTCATTATAACATTACCAAAGTACCTTTCTAACCAATTCCCCTCTATCCTTACCACGTCCAGCTCCTAAGCATCCGTTCTAAACCCGTTGCTGGGTAGGCATGCGCAATCGACACAGTCAATACTACGCGTGTTGCTGGCTGGCTGGCCTCCCTTCGTGACGGGTTGCCGCGCTCCTCGCTAGTCACTAGTCTATGGCACGTTTGTACTTTGATTTTGGAACAGGAATAAAGGTACCTACTGGAAAATGCGTACAGATAATAAAGGGAATTTGGGTCGTAGGTTGAATGTGGATTAGAATCGGTGTTGAATAAATCTGTATTTTCATTGAATTTTTATCGAAGTAGCGAAAATTCTGATCCCTAAAAGCATACATAGGCTTCCTGAAAAATTCCTTCATGTTTATAATAAAATAAATAAATATTTTATTCAGTATTAAAATTGAAAACATTTACATAAAGTCTTAGAAATAACTTACAGAGGTATAATAATGTTAGATGCCTGTACTAGGATAAATCTGTATCACAGGCGGCATGAGCATACTTTATGGTAATTGTAGGACGGTAAAATTCTTATCAATATTTAACATTAGAAGTCTTGAAATAATGACAAAAATGTAAGTACAGACGCCAGCACATTGAGCTGCTGCCATCTGTCAAATTTCTATAGATTTTCAACTTTATCGCTAAAGTAGTAGGTTTAAAGTTGATTGGGAAAATTTTACAGTTTCGGGTAGCTTGATGTGCTAGCGTCTGTAGCTATAGAATTAAGTTGTTCGGGAAAAGATAAGTATTGGATTCGTGAAAGATTCCTACAAGTCTACAATGTACCTATAGAATTAGATGGTTCAGAGTTACCGTTATTTTGGTCATCATACCTAAGTATATACGATCAGATAGATACTAACAAACTGCCTAGCCTTTTCCCAAATATATTGGGGTCAGCTTCTACTCTTACCGGACGCAGCTGAATACCAGTATTTTACATGAAGCGAATGATTGAGATACAACAAATGACAAGCATCCTCTATTGTACAAGCTGACTGCGATTGATCGTCATCATAATTATCCTTTGAGCAGAAAGACGCGAAGATCGACCAGCACCCTAATTGCGTAACACACGATCAATCGGAATGGGTTTCATTTTGACAGTTCAACAACATTCATTGCGTTATTTACGTGTTGAGCAGACAAATTTTTCGAACTTATGATGCAATGGATTAGCAGTTTGCTTCAAAATGATTCTGATTCCGATTGATTGTGTGTTACGCAATTGGGGTGCTGGTGCGGCTGTTATTGTTTAGCCACGGGCTATAGCAAACTATATTACTTATACTAAATTAAGTTAATCCTATCACTCTGTCTTCTCTCACAGAACCGCAAACATCCTACCATTATCAACTTCTATGTCTATTAATAACCTCAGTCCAGGCACCTTTATCCGTTTAGTCCAATATTTTCCTGGCAACAAAACTTTCCACCCATCCCTTCACTACATAACACTGGATCCCTACGCGTATTAGCGTCACGTAGAAGGCCGTATATTTATTTTTATCACGCCAAAACGTGACGCTGTCGCCATCTGCCGACGGAACGCAATACTGTACTGTTTATTTGCTCAGCGGATATATCCGATGGCCGGTATATATGCTTTCACCGCTCTATTGTTTCATCATTAGGGTATATTGTGCGGATAAGTTGGTTTTCTGCGGATATGGGTAGTCTTCGTAAAGAAAGGTGAAGTAAAAATAACTGTTATGTATGTAAGCGTACGAAACTATGTAATAAAGAACATGACATAACATCACGCCTGTTTTGCTGAAGGGTCAGGCAGAGGTGACCGGTATCATCCACATTTCACCAGTTATTTATTTATTTATTATTATTATTAATGCACATCAACAACACAAACGTTTACAAATAACAGAGAACAGAGACATGGACTAATGATTACGTCAATTACAGAGGTGCACAGCATTCACAACAAAAGAGAAGAAAAAAAAACACAGCATTCACGATAAAAAAAATAATAACAAGAAAAGAAAACAAAAGAAAAAAACTCTAGCTAAAATCTCGGTAGTAGAGAAAATACCCTCATCTACTTAAACATTGACTAATATATTATTTTATTTTGTTGTGTACTTACCTATGTTTAAGTCCCACGTAACAGGGGACAAGCCTACTGCCACCAACTGGACACAAATCAACACTTCGGGCTGCTGAGAAATTCCTAATGGAAAAACACTGCCCGACCTGGGTTCGATTCCCAGGTCGGGCAGTGTTATTTGGTATTTCCTCATGGTCAGCAGTAACGCTTGCGACCACCAGCCCATCGATTCTGTAAAAATCTCACCGTGAAAAGTTAGGTGAAGTGAGCTTGGAGTGAGCTGTCAATGGTGTCAATCCCTGGCATTATTTGGAATGACAACTCACTCCACGCTCACTTCGCCTAAGTTTTCACGGTGAGATGGTTACAGAATCGCACTGCAGCACCCTAATTGCGTGGGACTCGCATTCAAAATGACTTTTATTTCATCCAACATCTGCTGATTAATTATTATCTACATATTTGAACAAGAGAAGTTCAGTAGAAGAGTAGTGGTGGCTCAGTTGTTACGGCCGCGACTTACGAGTTGTAAGTCGTAAGTTCGAAGCCAGACAGGCGCTTTACTTAAATAATTTCATCACCATTGCTCCCAAAACGAGGAGGGAGGGGTAAAGATTAGAGGGTATGGAGTCTACAACACACACTCTGGCAGTAGCCAGAGTGTGTGTTGTGTCTCCAAGAGGTCCGTATGCCGCAATTCGGGCAGGACCAGTACAGGAGGAGCGGGATTATGCTCTCAAAACGGTGAAGAAAAACATCGTGAGGAAACCGGCATGTCCTAAAACCAAAAATTCTAAGACATGTGACATCTACCAACCCGCACTAGGCCCGCGTGGTAGATTACGGCACATTTCCTCTCACAGAGAGGAGGCCTGTGTCCCAGCAGTGGGAACTTTATAGGCTGATTATGCTATTATGCTAAGTTCAGTAGAAATTCGTTTTACAGTAAAAGCATTTCGTATTGAAAAAGCTTTGAAATAATTTGTTTACAAACCATAGACAATATACCATAAATTAATCTGGATAATATTTCAAAGCATTGGAAACGTATGGTCTATATAACTTAGCACTATAATTACCTACAGATAGTCCGGGTGTTAAGTTGGGCTACATGGAGAAACTTTCACAGAGTTGGATAAGCTAACAGAGACAACTGCATGTACATTGGTACAATATCAATACATGGGTGAGTATCGGTGTCGATGTGTTTATCTACTATAGTCATATTACCGTAGGGGATTTATATAGAGATACCGGAGGGTTGCTCCACCGGCCACCAGTCCTTCGACAGACACCATCCTAAAAAACACTAAAATTATATGCTACAATTTCAGTTTTATCAATACAACATGATATTTTTTCCCAATTGTTCCTGATCTCTCCTAATTCCAGCGTCATGTAAGCCCTCCCCGCTCGTAGACGTCGCAAAGCCAACAGGGTTTGTTGGCTCATTATTGTTTAAGACCGTCCGAGCTTAACTCGCCTTTAATATTAGCTGTTTTTTAGCCAAGTATCGTGTTTTTTCCACTTTAAATTCGTTTTCATTTTTACTTTTAATCTTTTGCTGCTTTTTTTTGGTAAAATACTGGCTCTGGAGAGAGAACGTGATATATCATCATCTGCCTAGCCTTTTCCCAACTATGGTGGGGTCGGCTTCCAGTCTAACCGGATGCAGCTGAATACCAGTATTTTACATGGAGCGACTGCCTATCTGACCTCCACAGCCCAGTTACTGGGTAATACGATAGGCCTTGCGGTAAGACTGGTTGTCAGACTTTCGGGCTTCTGACGACCCGTAACGACTGTCAAGCCGGGACCAACAGCTTAACGTGCTTTCCGAGGTACGGAGTGGTCTTGGTATGTAAAGATGGTTACCTATCCACGGACCAACCGCGGCAAGCGTAGCTTAACCTGATCGATCGAACCGTGCGGCTGTTAATACTTAGCCACAAGCCCCAGGACTAAACTAATATTTATCTTCTGTCCTTTTCTTAATGAAATAGAAAGAAAACGATGCAATGAACTTAAATTTAGTTTAGTTTGTGAACAAGGGAATCGGCGCCACTGACTGATAGGTACTCATGCATCTACAGTGACCAGCGGGGTAATTGCGTAACAAACTATCAGTGGCAATAGGTTTCATTTTGACAGTTCAACAACATTCATTGCGTTATTTACATCGTTGAGCAGATATTTTTTTCGAACATGTGAAGCAATGGATTAGCTATATCCTTCAAAATGATTCAGATTAAGATTGATAGTGTACGTGTTACGTAATTAGGATGGTGGTCATCAACTGACATCATGCATATTTATTAGTAGGTCTAGAGAGAATTTTCTAAATTTGGGTACAGAAAGTACCTAAGTGTTTATTATATGGGTTTTCTTAAGCAATAAAAATAAATTATTTATCTTAGTTACCTACCTTTAACCAATCGTAATTTTAGATCTTTATGAAACATGTTTGCAGCATCAGCATTTTAATCTTCTTTTCTGCTTCATCTTTTGTAGTTCAAAAAGTTTTTATCAGTTTTCAGTGTTTTTTGTTTAATTCGGTACTTTTTATATGTATCATAACTGAAAAAAAAACATTTCCGAATAAGACGCTCATTATTATTAATAATTTCTTAAAATCTGTCTAAAATCAAAATTTCTACAAAAACACCGTCCACTTGATTATCCCAGTGTACAGACGAGCGACAAGATCGTCGCAATAATGAGATCAAACAATGATTAAGCACCTACCAGACGGACGGACGAGCGGCTGCGACACGACGACGCGACGCGACTCCCGGCACTTTTCATAAGTTCAATTGGGTGGAAGAAATCGCTGGAGACTAATCACAGCGGTACTTGGACTGGACAATGGAAGAGTGAAATATTAAATTGGATAAGTAACGACTGATAAGAGATGGAAGAAAGTTTTCAAGCATTTCTTCTGAGACAGTTTTGAAAGTTCAAAAACCTTGTAACGTTGTTAAAAAAAATTCTATACTATGTATTCATGAGCTTTTCGAGAACAGCCCATATCTTGCGTAAAATATGGACTTGTCAGCTGGGTTAGGCTAGAAAGACAGGAGACTGACTGCCAAGAGTACGTTGGTCTTGGTAAGTATCTACGTACTAGTATTACATGTAAAGGTTGTCTGCTAAAGTCAACCTTATGTAGTGCAGGCTGGCTATAATTTAGCGCGGGTTGCATTCGAACATTCAAGAAGGTTTAGAACGGGATGTCAAATATTTTATTAGGTTTTTTTGTTTAGGAAAAGTCAGTCCTAGTTTAGTCGGCGTTAATATGTAAAGGCGTTCAGTCAATATAAACGTACAGAAATCGTATCGTTGTTTGATTTCTTTGAAGGGCTCATCAGCCCTTTACAATACGTGCTTATTAAACGTACCTTTAGTAAACTAACCTTAAGAACTAAGAATCATGCAAATATTAAGGCGGATCTCACACTACCACGCGCCACGCTCCGGTGATTTCTACATACAAATTCAATAAAAACGCGTTTCCGGGCGGGCCCCGTTCATCGCGCCCCGTCGCGTGGCGCGTTGTAGTGTGGGATCCGCCTAATTAAATACAATTTTTTTTAAACCTTGCTCGCTCTTGACAATGTCCCGTTTGCAGACCCAATGGTAAAAATAGTAGGCGCTAACATAAGGGCTAAATAAATAGGTATTTAAACATAATAACACAAACATTTGCTAGCAAATATGACGTAAGTACACAATTCAATACACTTATTTTAGGCTCAATTAATGCCAATTATATTTCAAAGAGTTAAGGTATTATTGTTCTTATTTGAAGACAGCACTCATAAGCAATGGCTATCATTCTGATAATTCAACAACATTCATTGCGTTAGTTACGTTGTTGGACAGACAAATTTTTCAAACATATGAAGCATTGGATTCGCAACATCCTTCAAAATCATTCAGATTGTGATAATTTACAGCTGAATGTGGCATAATCAGCCTTTAATGTTCCCACTGCTGGGACACAGGCCTCCTCTCGGTGAGAGAGTGGGTCGTAATTCCCCACCCGGGCCCAATGCGGGTTGGTAGATGTCACTTGTCTTCGATTTTTTGGTTCTAGGACAGGCCGGTTTCCTCACGACGTTTTCCTTCACCGTTTTGAGAGCAGTGGTGATAAAATTATATACACAAAGTAAAGCGCCTGTCTTGGTTCGAACCTACGACCTAAAAATCGTAATTCGCGGCTGTTACTACTGAGCCATCACTGCTCTATGAATGTTGCTGAATGTTGATCTTACCTATATGATCATATGATTTTTTTATTCCAGGGGCCATATTATGACGTATTAATGCCACCATTTTTCCAGTGTGAGAGAAAGAGACGGAGAGAAGTCCTGAAACAAGTATGATCTTCTATTTTAACACCTTTGTAGAAAGACTGAAAATAATCTTCATATTAAATTCCTGCTTCACTCTGATCGAAAACTCCTCGGCTAACAATTAAGGTTGAATTTAAAAAATCTCCTTTATTTAAGAGAGCTCGAAGATCGGTAATTTGTTCAAATTTTTTCTTTAAATTTCTCCGCGATGTCCGTTTAATGGAGTACCTTCAGCTTATGTTTATTCTAACTTCGGAATCAATTGAATTGTTAAAAGTTACATGATTAGATTAAGCCTTAATTTTGTTTTCTTAATTACTTTTCGAATTAACTTTGAAGTTATTTTCTTGGCGATTTTTTCTTGGAATCAGAATAAATTATTTTGTGAGGTTCTTACAGACTTGATTCGGATTTTTATTAATAAAGGGCAAAGTGAACTGTACTCTTTTAAAACGTAAGAAACCTCTTATACAATGACATGCTCTTAAACTCGTCATGTAGGGGTAGAATAAAATCAACATGACAAAAATACATAAATAAATGCATGTATTCTTTTCCGTAGATGTAAAAACAAAGTTGTTAGATCTAAATAGCTAGGAAATACTTTATTGTACACCAAGGTATACAGTTCTTTTACAATATTACTAATACTTATATATTTCAATTTTCATTCACTTGAACTAATTTTTTCATTATTTTTTCTGTTATAAATACCTATATAATCTAATTCTTTTCGCAGTCTTTCTAACTAGACTGGCGGGCTTCATCATCGTCATCTTTTTAACTGCACCCTTTCTTTACAGTTTGTGATGCTGACGTGTAAGCTGTCTTACGTTGCCTAAGCAAAACGCCAGCTAATAAGTATAGCTAAAAAGTTCAGAAGCAAATACTTACCACACAACCGCAAATAGAGCAAAATAAGTATCTGAGAATTAACCACTTGATTTTCCAGCAGTTCCCATCTGAAAAACTAGTCCAGAAAACGCCAACTGAAACTCAAAGCATTTATTTCAAATAAACCAATTACAGGCACTTTTGAATTGTCAATGGGTCGGTCAGTCAGAAAGATGAAGCTAGTTGACCATTCCAAAGCGTAGTAGGTACCTATGGAGAAGAACGGGCAAGAAACTCCACGAACACTACAACTAATTCATACAAGTTTCTTATTATTTAACACCAGCCCGCTATAACGATATTTATAAGGAAACTCACGCAATATATCTCGGCGCAGTAGAGGTTGCGAGTCGAGTCCTGTTATCAGTTCTCATTAGATAAGGCTGGCGACATCCCGGAACCGACGTGCAAACACGGTTATCTGGGGACGGGGACGGCGGCGCAGGCGCAGCTTGCTAATAGGGGGATAAGTTAGTGTTCTGAGTCGTAGGTATTGAGGAAAATATGCAAGTGTATAAGGTGTATGAATGAAATTACTCATAAGTTTATCAGGAATCCTGCATGAAGCAAATTCTTTAGCTTCAAGAAATTCGTTCCTCATGCAGGATTTCGATAAACTATTGTACCTACTTACAATGTAGTTCTGCTTACCTATTTAGAGTTAAAGCTCTAAAAGATGTAAAATATGTAAAATTGACGTGGCGTGGTGGATTACGGCCCACTCCCTCTCTAGAGGATGCCTGTGTCCCAGCAGTGGGAACATTATAGGCTGATTATGTAATGTGTATGGACAATCGTATCTGAATAGTGATTACATACCACAATGAGTCCAAGATCTGCGAACTGCGTCAAAACAATCTACCCAGCCTTTTCCCAACTATGTTGGGGTCGGCTTCCAGTCTAGCCGAATGCAGATGAATACCGCCTCTCTGCGAATGCGTTAGATTGAAATATTACCGTGTAAAGACGAGAAGATTTTCCGTCTTCTCGTCAATCTCGAAAATAAGGCGTATTCTGTACACGCGTAGAGGTTATAAGTATCTGGATATTCTGAAATTTACCTAGAACAAGGACAAACAAAATAATAACGTTAGCAACAGCAAGTAAATACACATTTCATGCTTAAAGTTACTTTGAAAACCCATTAATATTATATTGTTTAGCACATTAGTCGACGTGCAAATGTCTTCACATACGATATGCTCATAACTAAGTTATTGTGCAGTACATATAAACATTTTCGTAGGTATATAACAAATGGGAATGTCTGTCGTCGGCGACGGTTCCGCGCCGATGCATCGCCGCCATCTTGGAGAGATACATAGGTACCGATAGCAGCACAGTTGAGGAGGAAAATTGTATTAAGTTTGTGACGTTTTTTTCCTGTAGTAGGCTATATGGGGCTTTACATTTATAATGTCAGCAGCAGTCATCTAGATATGAAAAAGTTCGCGTTTGCTAATATTACATCATAGACAAAGTAAGTAGTGGTATGGATGTTCATTATGGGGCTTCGCTGTTTTTCATTGAATTCTTGCTTCAGCTACGTGACTCTGTCGGATCACAAAGGGGCTTATGGCCACTTTTGTTAAATCTTAGTTTAACGCGATGAATAAACACAATCAATGTAGGTTGGGTTTGGTGTAAGCTTTGTTGGTTGTCCTTAAATAAATAAATCAATGTAGGTTGCATCGTTGGTGAAAAATGGTAAAAAGAAAGAATGCATTCTAAAAACATTAATGAAACAGAATCATGTGCACGATTGAAGAATTCTGCTATTTCCAAAACCATGGTGCCTTTCAGAAATGAAAATAAGGCTGAAATCAAACAACCGAAGTACAGACTTTTAAACTTCCCACATGAATATTTTTGCTCCCAGTACAGAGTATATCATAAGAAATATTTTCGAAATCGTCTGTCGAGCCGGTTTCGGCGTTTTTTCGTCTCCGCTCGCCATCTCAACTGAGCAAACAAACCA
The DNA here is from genome assembly GCA_949629185.1 of Apamea crenata. Lineage (NCBI taxonomy): Eukaryota > Metazoa > Arthropoda > Insecta > Lepidoptera > Noctuidae > Apamea > Apamea crenata. The sequence goes on from OX451371.1 coordinate 11,857,526, forward strand.
AGTGTAAACTTCGAGCAACGCACAGATACAGAAAATGGCCTTTTTCCATACAAAGCAATACCAACTTACCTATATTAAACATTAAATTAAAATCATCATTAATCTTTCCGTTATAAGGTTCAATATCGTCTGAATATTTTCAGTTTTCATGCGGCCAACCTTATGACAAGGTTTGGCATGAGTTCATTTCGAAATGCGAAACGTATGTTTAATTTAAATGGTATTTTTGAATCGTTATGAAATGGGTAGGTAGAAGCAGTTTACTCGTAATATTTACAAAATATTACTTACACAGAGTACGAGTAAGAAAGAAAGAAAGAAAAATAGGTTTATTTGTCACAGAAGCACGTGCATCATCTGCCTACCCTTTTCCCAACTATGTTTGGGTGAGCTTCCAGTCTAACCGGATGCAGCTAAATACCAGTATTTTACATGAAGCGACTGCCTATCTGACCTCCACAACCCAGTTACTGGGTAATACCACAAATAACAGGGACCAACGGTTTAACGTGCTTTCCGAGGCACGGAGAGGTCTCTTGACCATCTTTACATACCAAGACCCCTCCGTGCCTTGGAAAGCACGTTAAGCCATTGCTGTCATTCCTGGATCTTTGACAGTCGTTACGGGTCGTCAGAAACCTGAAAGTCTGACAACCAGTCTTACCAAGGATATCGTATTACCCAGTAACTGGGTTGTAGAGGTTAAATAGGCAGTCGACTCATGTAAAATACTGGTTTTCAGCTGCATCTGGTTTGACTGGAAGCCGACCCCAAAATAGTTGGGAAATGGCTAGGCAGATTAATTTTTGTTGCTAATAGAATGTCGCTTTGTCCAGGCCCTCAGGATTCTAATGACTAATGAGCATTATTAATGTGAGTCAATGAAAAGGACATTCTTAAAAAATCCCGAAGGCTCCGTACTCCTGTAACACGCACAATTCGCCATATTTGTCCTAAGAGTGCAATGTAAATACGTAACTAACTAGATAAGTCAAGTATTAGATATGATCCCTCAAGTGCAGTAGAGACGCCTTGGTAGTAAACTTCGTCGATATCGCGGGTTCGATGCCCGATAGAGGCGCGTTGCACAATGATACCGGTGACACTGAATTACGGTTCTAATTTAAACCGGTATCACATTTATATCAGGTATTATTGATATTATCGGATTGTGTGTATATTTACGAATTATCTGTTCACGTGTTCGGGCTTTTAAATTAATGGGGAGAGTACCTACGTAGATTGTGATTGATGTGGCAGCTATTACAGAGATGTTTAATTATGAAATTATCTAACAATTTGTGACGAAACAAATGAGTTTCCTCGTATTACGAAGTATGGTGTGGGGGGTTTGTAGAGCTTTTAAAGATTGATAAAAGCATTTTGGTACCTAATCAAAATGATAAGAGTACTTCTATTATTTTGCAGCCTGGAGGTTTGTGCACGATTAAAATATATAGGCTTGCCTTTGTAATAGGTTACATGAGACCTAAACATCACTATAGAGCAGTGGTGACCCAGTGGTAACACTCAGTATTAGTCACTTTACTTTGTGTAAATTATTTCATCACCACTGCTTTCAAGACGGTGAAGGAAAAGACCGTGGAGAAACCGGCATGTCCTAGTTCAAAGACATGTGACGTCCGCTAACCCGCACTGCCTCACCCGCCCTCTCACAGAGAGGTAGCCTGTGTCCCAGCAGTGGGAACATTATAGGCTTACTATGCTAAAGATCACTATCGAAATATAACTCCTGCATATCCCTTCGGGGAAAATAGACGTGATGTTTTGATTTTTTCTGTGTTTCTTTGAACGACCAATGTCACTAATTACCGCTACTCTAAGTACAAGTTACAACCAATATTAACTTTTATCGTCTACCACTTAAAACATAACGCTTCACCCTAAGAGGGTCCTGTCGAAACTTAAATTAGAACTCCAAAGGTGTCAATAGGGAGCCCTCACTTATGTACAGACGTCATCACATCAAGCTACTACAATCTGTCAAATTTATTTAATAGATTTTCAACTTTATCGCTAAATCATTAGGTTCAATGTTGATTCGGAAAATTTGACATTTTCGGGTAGCTTGATGTGCTGGCGGCTGTACTTAGTTACTGATCAATATTTCACACTTAGAAATGCATCTTCGTGTTAAAGTGGGTACCGATGAAAATAATGAATCACCTATTGGCGACGATTCCCTCGTTCACAAACTAAACTGAATAAACTAAACTATGCGGACGAATTTTTTTATGCCCAATGAGCTCCTGCCTTTTTCTATATTTTTTCGTAATATACAGGGTGGAATTTTGTAATGCCACCAGAAGGGAAAGTACTCTTAATACTGTAGATAGACAATTTTACTCAAAGAAAACATTCCTTTATTTTTTAACAGAAAGAAAACTGCATTCAAAGATTTTCAAAAATTCGTTTGCCACAGCCGGGAATCGAACCGACTAAACTCTGTAAAAATTACACCCTGTACTTTTATTGCATTGATCGTTAGGATCAATTATAAGGATGAAATCTCTCTAACAAACTTGATAAATAAAATGATAGGAAAACTATAAAATCTTAAATTATTTTAATTATTTACAAAAAAAAATTAATTAGCATGTCATGGTCATTTAAACACTGTCAAGTATCTTGAAATATTGGATCTCTTAAGAAATGAGTTAGGTGCTCCAGCCCATAACAACAGAATCATTACTGCCTACATTAATAACCATTTTAATACCTGGATTGGTACAAACGGCACAATCAGATGGCCTGCGAGATCACCAGATGTCACCCGTTTAGATTATTTTTTTTGGGGATATGTGAAAAATCAAATTTACATTAAATCTTATGCGAACATTCGCATAAGATTTAATGTAAATTTGATTTTTGAACGAGTTGAGAGTTGAAGTTCAGAATGCGATTTATAACACCACCACAACACGTCATTAAAGGTTACTAGAAATGAATTCGTTAGAAGAATACATTTGTGTATCCAAGAAAATGGAGCCCATTTCGTGCAAATAATTTAAGATTTTATAGTTTTCCTATCATTTTATTTATCAAGTTTGTTAGAGAGATTTCATCCTTATAATGGATCCTAACGATCAATGCAATAAAAGTACAGGGTGTAATTTTTACAGATTTTAGTCGGTTCGATTCCCGGGTGTGGCAAGCAAATTTTCGAAAATCTTTGAATGCAGTTTTCTTTCTGTTCAAAAATAAAGGAATGTTTTCTTTGAGTAAAATCTTCTATCTACAGTATTAAGAGTACTTTCCCTTCAGGTGGCATTACAAAATTCCACCCTGTATACTTGTATATAATTGTATATATATAGTTTATATTAGTGTTAGTTCGATGAAATGTAAATAAAGTTGTTATTAATAAAAAATAAAAAAACTGAATTTAAACTTAGTTTAGTTTGTGAACAAGGGAATCGGCGCCAATGTTTTGTTTACAGGGTCTAAAACCTGAAACAGATTTATTGAAGAAAACTAAAAAGTTGATCAACGGACAAGTGATAGACAAACGCCATTTATTTATGAGTTGTTCCAAATATTCCTAATCTACAAAAGGTGAACACAGGAACTCACAGCATTTATTTGCATTCAACCATTTACAGGCACTTTTGCATTCAAGGAATCGGTCAGTTAGAAATGTAAAGCTTGTTGCCCATTCCAAAGCGTAGTAGGTAAGTAGGTATAGGAGAAGACCGGGTAAAAAACTCCATGGACACTCTTTTGAATAATATTGTTACAAAAATATTAAGTAGTTACATCATTAATGTCAACTGAATATGAATAGGTACAGTCAACAGCAAAAGTAGATGATCAAAATCAGAAATTCAATACTAATTAACGGAGTTCGCGTCAGAACTGTGTGGCGTCGAAGTGATTCAAAAGTATGACACTGAGTCTGACATACTTTTGAATCACTTCGACGCCACACAGTTCTGACGCAAACTCCGTTCATTAGTATTAAATTTCTGATTTTGATCATCTACTTTTGCTGTTGACTGTACTTCGATTTTACCGCTTTCTATGTAACAGTCTAAACCAATTTTGCTTCTATACTGGTCTAAGATTGGGGGGAGAAGAGGGGCTTGTGGCTAAGTAATAATAGCCGCACAGGTCGATCGATCAGGTTAAGCTACGCTTGTCGCGGTTGGTCCGTGGATGGGTGACCATTTTCATATACCAAGACCCCTCCGTGCCTCGGAAAGCACGTTAAGCCGTTGGTCCCGGCTGTCATTCGTGGATCTTTGATAGTCGTTACGGGTCGTCAGTAGCCCGAAAGTCTGACAACCCAGTCTTACCAACGGGTATCGTATTACCCATTAACTGGGTTGTGGAGGTCAGATAAGCAGTCGCTTCATGTAAAATATTGGTATTCAGCTGTATCCGGTTAGACTGGAAGCCGACCCCAACATAGTTGGGAAAAGGCTCGGCAGATGATGACTGGTCTAAGATTCAGTATCCTCGTATAGGCCACCATCCGCCTAGCCTTTTCTCAAACAGGTACCATAAATAAAATGTTACTGAATACCACTATACAATACTACTATTTACACTACATATACGAAAAACTGTTAATAGTCGGTGCGTAGACATGTAATTTTAATTTCCGTTAAGTGGGCGCGGGCGGTGCCGGGCGGCGCAGCAAGCGGGGGCGGATCAAAGGAACCGACTGGCCGCCGTAATAGGACCCTATTATCTGAGTTCCACATATAAAAAGTTTAATGGTTTTACGATCAGGTTTTCCTATGTGATTATCTAATGTTGAGAAACCTTCTATGTAATTTTTTTTATTTTTCGTCGCTGGTGCTAGATTGTGTATGTATTTCGACTACCTACCTAAATTATATAAAAATTCTATCCTATCCTATTTCCTACTAATATTATAAACGTGAAAGTTTGTATGGATGGATGGATGGATGGATGTTTGTTACTCTTTCTCGCAAAAACTATTGAACGGATTTGGATGAAATTTGGCACACAGATGGTTTATAACCAGGATACTTTTTATTTAGTTTTATCTATTTATCTCGATGTTCCCACGGGATCGAAACTGATGCGGGTGAAACCGCGGGGCGCAGCTAGTAATATTATAAATGCGAAAGTTTGTATGGATGGATGTTTGTTACTCTTTCACGCAAAAACTACTGAACGGATTTGGATGAAATTTGGCACACAGATAGTTTATAACCAGGATTAACACATAGGACTTTTTATCCCGATATTCCTACGGGATCGAAACTTATGCGGGTGAAACCGCGGGGCACCGCTAGTCATCCATATGATGCTTTTATTGTTGATATGGTTCTGGTTCTATTACTGGGAAATCTTGATTTTACGCTATATTATTCTCCTGCCTATCCCAATTTATTTGTGGTCGGCGCAACATGTCTTTTACTTCCATACTTCTCTATTAGCCGCCATCTCGATAGTCACCCCCTTTCTATCCATATAATCATCATTTACACATTACGCTATAAAATGTAACGGGTATAATAGTCGTGGGCAAGAAGGCTGCCAGACCCAAATGGGATTGGTTGGGTCACATCAGCCGCATGCAGAATGTCCGCTGGGAAAAAGTTTCCACACAAGCGAAGCCTAAAGATACACATACCGTGAGGGCTGGTTCCAGGTGGCGCGGTAAAAGAGATCCTGGATAGACTTGGGTGAGGCCTTTGCCCAGCATTGGGACAGTATAAGCCAAACAATAAAAATGTATGTTGTTCTGAGTTTTCACATCCATGGTCTGTGACTACTCTCCCGAAAAACAAGATATTCCCTCCTTGCGGCAGTCGTATTATGTCATATAAAAGTTCAACCAAAAGGTTTTACTATTTTTATATCCGATTGCACATAATCACTTCATTTTAACAGGTGCGGATCGAAGGACCAAATTTTCAATTATCAAAAACATACTTTTGATTACACTACACGTTATAATAATAAGTCATCCACCGTCAAAAATATGCTCCCGCAACCATTCCCCCAGAATAGTCCCCCAAGACGGTAAGGTACAGACACAGGGAATATTAGATGGTTCAATTCTGAGCCAAGAGCAGGCCACGCCGAGATTACAACCACGAACCGCTTTGATGCCGACTAGTTTTGGAATAGCTAATGATGGACCGGACCTGGGGACGCGTGTATAAATACCTGGCCGATTGTTGAGTAGTTTTGAGTTCTGACTTCGCTATTAATTTTAAATACATGAAGAAAAAATGGAGATGGCGGGATGAGCTGGACTCCTTCAGCAAGAACTGGTCCTTGGCAGCTATGAACAGAGGGAAGCGGAAAGAGAGTAGAGAGGCCTTTGCCCTGCAGTGGGACATTACAGGCTAATAATATTTATAATAAAGAAAATAGGAAATACTTATTTTAAATGTGAAGTGATTTTCAATCTGATATGAATCAGCACCTTAATTTTAACACACTTTTAATCAAAATTTTATTAATTTTGAAGGATATTGCTAATCCATTGCTTTACATGTTCGAAAAAATTCTCTGCTCAACACGCAAATAGCGCAATGAATGTTGTTGAACTGTCAATATGAAAGCCTACTTATAATGTTTTACGCAATTTCCCCACTGATTAGACATGAGTTTTTCTACAATATTTTAAATTTAAGGTACCTACTTACTTAAGTAAAATGTATTAGGACAAATACTTCTTTCTGTTATTTCTTCATTCCTCACATGAATACAGGGTGTACAAAGACACATCAGATAGCCGTCAACTACGCATTCAGTACAACAAACTAAGTAACATTGCGCATTAATAATTGCTGGGAAACGAATTTTATTTTTGGTGTGAAAATTTGCTGTTTGCGGTGGTATCTACGCACACACGCAAAACATTGCTTACACCCGTGCATCCAACGGTGTAGGGGTCGTGGGGGTATTTTAAGATGTGTTATAACATTAAAAACTGGTCATCGTAAAAAAACATCAGTAAAAGTTGGAATTTTAAGCTTCAATATCTCTGTAACCACAAGGTTCCCAGGTATGACCCAGTACAAAAAAAAAATTACAGTGACGGGGAGTACAAGTGACTCTCGCCTTCGTTAAGGGTCTTTTTACATCCGTTATAAAAATAGGTAGGTACATGATATTCCGCCGAAATGGGACCAATATGAATTACGTGTCTTATAAAAAAGTGCAATACCTACTTTGTTCCGTTTGCGTCATAATTTTTGAGGCGTGTTTGGCATGCACCCTCCTCGTTTAGAGCTAATCTACATACAGCTTACAATGTTGCAACTACACCGATTATGAAGATCTAGAAGGGTCCCTTAAAAGATAAATGGTAGCATAGGTATGCTTGTTAGAAAGAAAGAAAAGAAAGAAAATACCTTTATTTGCGGCAAACATGACGCATAAAAAAAAGAACAAACACACAAAAAAAATTAAAAGTGGGGGGTAAACATGCGTCACATTCACGCAAAACGGCCATCGCTCAGCATAATGCTAAGAGCCTATACGAGACAGAGCCCCAGCGCTGGTTTTCAGCGGCATGGATGTTTATACATGGTGACCGTTTAGTCACTTTAATTTCGCGCAACTTGACTGATTCCGAGAAATGAAGACACAAATAATTTTGATCAGAGTAGGTAATTTTGGATTAGGTTAACAAGGGGCCGATGCCAGAGAGGTGACTTCTATCAGTATTAACACCAAGTTGAAAAATTGCATGTAACTTTGGTGGTAGAAATAAAGGCATTTTTATTTTTTACTTATCAATTATCATGCTAGACTGCTACTTGTTTTTTACTTTGTAAGTCAATAATTTCCGTATACTAAAACTAGACAAAGTTTCCAATAAAATTGGAAACTTTGTCTAGTTTTAGTATACGGAAACTATAATAAAATTGTATATTTGGGGCGGAGACCTGGTGGCCTGAAATACAGGCTTCGGCTTAGCTTAGGCACCAGTCTCCCACAATATTTTCCTTTAAGCCCATGACTGGACAATATTGTTTATTTTTGTTATTATTTTATAAGGATATTGTGGTGAGAAAATAAATTATTATTATTAATTGTAAAAGTATTTTCTACCACATCCAGCAAAAACCTAACCCTATTCTAAGCACAGTTGTATAATTTTTAAGTAAAATTGTCCTCAGACTCACACGTAGTCGCTAACGACGTGCCGACACTTCGGGGAACCTACGTGATGCGGCTGTTTGAACACCATGTACATAATATACATGCACCATGTATTTACATACCCCATATACTGAGAACGGAGATGTTATTTTACCTTAGTGAGGAAACTAAGGAATTTCTCACGTCTTGGTCATGATTTTGATAGATATGTGTTTAAATCTGGTGTGGTGGTCTGAAATGTGTTATAAATTCATTCAAGATAACTTTTTGGTCCTTCTTTGATAAGATATCATGTTATTTATGAACTAATTGTAACGAGAATATACTAGAGAATGCTAGGAACCCTCGATTGCATTTTCTTATAAGGTTTTTCAATGCCAATCAGGGCATTGTTTACAATTTCGTCCAAAAAGGGACAAAGGACCAAAATGTTAAAAAGTTCATGTCTAATAAATATGATTGTTTAAATCCGTATTTAAGTCTAGGAACCCGTGTAGGATTAAAATACCAAGATAATATGCAGTTTGCAGACATATGACAGAAGCCCGAAAGTCTGACTTGACTGATAACCAGTCTGACCAAGGTATCATGTAACTGGGTTGTGGAGGTCAGATGACATCACCTCCTATCCTGCCCTCTGTCTCTAATCCATCACTCAATCAATCAATGAATCAATCAATCAACTCAGCCTATCACAGTCCACTGCTGGACATACGCCTCTCCCAAACTGCGCCACAACACCCTGTCCTCCGCCTTCCGCATCCAGTCTACCCCAGCCACCTTCTTTAGGTCGTCCGTCCATCTAGTTGGGGGGCGTCCCACACTACGCTTGCCGATACGCGGTCTCCACTCCAGGACTTCGGTCAGGACGGACAGGCCATCGGTCCTTCGGCAGACATGGCCAGCCCACTGCCACTTCAGTTTGCTTACTCTACAAGCTATGTGGGTAACTCCGGTTCTTTTCCGGATAAAAGTGTCCTTCAACATACGGTCAAAGTGACCTCTGCGCTGCCACCGACGACGCTGTGGAAGTGGTGAAGTTTTGGGACAACAATATCTGAAATGAAGTCGTGCCAGCAACCCGCAGAAGAAGAAGTTATCACAATGATACTATAACTGATTTATCTAAACAGCATGGATGAGTGACCGAGTCCCCTCGGAAGCACGCTAAGCCGTTGGTCCCGGCTGCCATTCTTGGATCTTTCACAGTTACGGGTCGTCAGAAGCCCGAAAGTCTGACAACCAGGGTACGAACCAGTAATTGGGTTGTGGAAGTCAGATAGGCAATCACTCCATGTACTGGTATTCAGCTGTATCCGCTTAGACTGGAAGCCGACCCCAAAATAGTTGAGAAAAGGCTAATGATGAATACCAGCACGCTAAGATGATGCGATGATGAATATCATCATCATTTGCCTAGCCTTTTTTCAACTCTTTCTCTTTCTTCCAGTGTAGCCGGATGCAACCGTATACATGTATAACACATCCTGCTGCCATTCCGTATCATTACTATAGGTGAAAACACGCTACGTGTGACTTACCCGATGCAGCGGAGTTTAACTAAAACGTCAACGTGTAATAGATACTGAACTTTCGAAGCAGGTAAAGTTTATAAACGATGGATATCACATGACCGTTCGCGAAGTCTCTCACGTAGTGAAAAAGATCCGTCGGTACACTCGACTACACAAGCACCCATAACTGATTCTTTGGTCTTTGTCTTTCACATTCAGCGAAAACTCTCTGTAAATTTCATAGAGGAATGGTAATCGACAAATATTTGGTATAACCTACAATAAAATCATGATGTATGTATAGTAACAAGAATCTCTGGAAATCTGTGAAATTTCCAGTTTATAGCTCGTGTTGTATAGTTAACTGATAATTTTTGCTTTGAATTTAAAATCACTTTAACTTTTTCCTGTGCTCGTGATTTAACTGATAACTTTTGCTTTGAATTTAAAATCACTTTAACTTTTCGAAAGAAAGAAAAAATTATTGCCAAGTCACAAAATCAAAAAGGGGGCAACTGGGTTTTTCCGCCTGGAATTTCTTAGTAGCAGCACGGAGCCTGGATTTGTGGTTGATGGCAATAGGCTCACCCGCTATTTCATGGGACTTAAACGTCACTGACGACAAGTCGGTGAACTATAGATACACCTCTGCCTAACCTCTTAGGAAATTCAGGGGTGATTTTTTATGTTATGTAATAATAGTATAAAGCGCAGTATGGCAAAAGGAGCGGTGATACTTTATTAAGAAAAGGTTTCTAATTCTATGGGCTGAGTTTTCAATCGACAGATAATTTTTATTCGTGGAATAAAATTGACGTCTGACAGTGTATGGAAGAACAGTCAAAAATTCAAAATTATTCCTCCGATAAAATTATCTAAAGAAAGAAAAAGTATTTATTGCGACTCGTACAGGATCATCCTACTAATATTATAAATGCGAAAGTTTGAATGTATGGATGTATGGATGTTTGTTACTCTTTCACGCAAAAACTACTGAACAGATTTTGACGAAATTTAGCACACAAATAGTTTATAACCAGGATTAACATATAGGATACTTTTTATCCCGACATTCCCACGGGATCGAAACTTATGCGGGTGAAACCGCGGGGCGCAGCTAGTTTTTATATAATTTGTTTTATTTTTAACTGTGTTTAGTTTTGTTTATGATCCTGTACGAGTTAAAAATAAAACAAATTATATAAAAAAGTAACAAAAGGAAAAATGAAACAGAAAGTCAAGGCCAAAAGGCTCCTATCTCAGCATGATGCTTCGACATTTAAAAAAAAAAAATGTCGCATCTGGCGTTGGAAAAATCAGCCCTAAGAACCCTAACCTATCTTGAGCCTATTTTAAAATAAAACCCCGCATAAGTTGAGCATGAAAACCATATAAATATGAAATGGCAGTAGGTACAGCATAATCGGCCTATAATGTTCCCACTACTGGGACACAGGCCTCTAGGAGTGGGCTATAATCTACCACGCGGGCCCAGTGCGGGTTGGTAGATGTCACATGTCTTCGAATTTGGTTCTAGGACATGCCGGTTTCCTCACGATGTTTTCCTTCACCGTTTTTAGAGCAGTGGTGATGAAATAATATACACAAAGTAAAGCGCCTGGCATGGCATGGCAGTAAGTTACCAGAACAGTCCAAAAATAATCCTCAAAAACTGACAAGATTACATGACTGCACACTAACCGCACTCGGATGTACCCACCCGCCAATAACTGACTGAGGTAAATATTGACAGAAGCGAGACAACGGTGAGGTTTTTGAGAATTTCCAATGAAGGTCCGTTCGTGTTGTGTTTGTGTGTTTGTCCGGGCTGTCCGGGCGGCCGGTATCATGTAATCTCGCTATTTGTCCGGACAGGTCGCGCTCGTCCGGTAATACCGCACTATTGGTATTGCCTCCCTCGTCGTTCGTTATGTTACATGCTTTTTGGTGCGTAAGTGTCCGTGGTGATGGGATTTAGTGGTGCTTCGTTGATATGGTAATTTTGTCGCTAGGTACATTACTGGATGCGAGAAGCAAAGAACCGGTCAAAGTGGCGATTCCTGGGGGTTTCCATGTCCAGCAGTGGACTGATCTGAAATGATGATGAAAGAGTACTATTGTGTAGGCAATCTTTCTGGGGTATCAGTATTTTGGTGAGCAGGTCTTTACTGCAAGAATTCTTCGCGTTTATTTCATAGCCGTATTGACTGAGGTAATTTCCCAACCTTTATGTTTATTTTGTAGGAAAAATTACACAATTCGAAGTATTCAATGCTTAAGATTAGCAAACTAAAACCATGGATTCAGTACACGATTCTAGACCCTGTAGCGTAGAAATTAACCGTGTGTTATCAAAAAAAAAATCTGCTGTTGCAAAGAAAACTGCACCTACGTGGTCAAAATGTACGGAACAGTGTTTTTTATCAATAACCGACGAAAAATTTTAACGCAGAGGGATGCAGAATCATCTACTGAATCCATGGTAACAAACAGGTTGCGCGTCGATGCCACCCTGTATAGCGTAGCGACCATTCAAGCGATAAACCTATATGAAAACAAACATTCTTGCAATATTTTCTTTACTAATACGGAAGCGTAATCTTCATAGCTTCGCATCTAAGGAAACCCTCACAAAGTCGCGTAATTTACTGTCGTGTACAGATGACCCTTCATATTTTTTCTACCAACCAACGTAACACTAGAAGAAATCGTGGTCCTTCTGTGTCAAGGTCTGATAAACCTTGTCTCAGCGGGGTAAATATAAATGATTTTATTTTGTAAGTAGGTTTAATTGCGTAACACACTGTCAGTAACAATGACTTTCATTTTGACAGTTCAACAGCATTCATTACGTTATTTACGTTGTTGAGCAGACACACTTTTCGAACATATGAAGCAATGGATTAGCAATATCCTTCAAAATAATTCAGATTGAGATTGATAGTGTTTTACGCAATTAGAGTGCAAGAGGAAAGGATAGTAATGTTTCTTTTACATAACAAATGATTACGTCCAACAATATTCACAGTACCATGTAAAAACTTGCGTCAAATTAGTCGACGATGTCCAATATCTTTGCGACTTTATCAGTCGCTCACGAAGTCGAGTGACTAAGTAAGTACAACGAGGTGCTAAAGCGGGCCACTAATGAGACGACGCTAATCGTCGACAAAGTGAGTGCGCGTGAGTGGCCCACTTGCGATGAGACACTTTGCATCCGATATTGCTTATTAGAGGTCGTCAGATGATGAGCCTTCAGAGTACAGGAAGGTAGGTGGTAATAAGGGGTGGTTTGCATAATTGTGATCGAAATTATGAATGGAATGGCAGAGTTACCTAAAAATTGCGTCAGTGCGTTGCAATGGAGGATTGTCACCGTATCATTTTGTTCGGTATTCCGAAAGATTTCCACAAAATAAAAAAAGTCATTCTCGTCTCATTTTTTAAGCAAAAGTGGCCTTTGGCCAGTGAAACGGTGAAGGAAAATATCGTGAGGAAACCGGAGGAAACCCATGTCCTAGAACCAAAATATCGAAGACATGTGACATCTGCCAACCCGCACCGGCTCCGTGTGGTGGATTGCGGCCCATTGCCTCTCACAAAGAGGAGGCCTGTGTCCCAGCAGTGGGAACATTATAGGCTGATTATGCTATGGCCAGTAAGCTGTGGACTACTGTAGGCATAAGATGAACGAATTAATGAAAACTGGTATTGTTTGTAGGTGGCTGTGTGTGTGTGTTTGTTTTGTGGTGCTGTGTTTTTGTTTTGTGTAGTGGTGTTGGTGGTGTTTGTGTACTCTCCTACTCTTTCCTGATCAGCAGAAGAAGTAGCGCTTGCGACTTCTGAACCAACGAGCCAGGCATAAATATTTCCACCAAACACAGCTCCCAGCAACAATTTCGCTCTACCAATTAACCTAATTCCTGTACGACACAACATACATAGCGAAATGCACAAGGAGCCGTATTGATCAATATGCCGTCGCAGGCTGGGACAAACAACGCGGTTGCTGGAGCCGGCGCCCTTTGATCATGACGACCCGTCCGTGCGCCACTTGTTACGATACCAATGGGAAGGCGGCGGCAGAAGGTTAGCATATAACTATTCCTGGATTTGAGAAAGATTGGCCAAGTGTCTATCAGCAAATCTGCTTTTAAATCTCATGTTTTGGTTGGTAAGTATATCAAAATAATAAAATAAAAACCACAACCAGCCCATACTTTTTCAACTGTAAATGTTCAGGGATTTCTTTCTGTGAAAAGGAGCGGGAAGTATTCTACCACGCAAATAGGTTTTTTTTTTTAAACGTTGCCCCACACTAGGAATTTCTCCTGTGTCGTGGGTGCGTTTACAGACATAAACTCACATACACAAACAGCCAGACCCGGAACAACTAATTGTAGGTCATACAAATATTTGTTCCGTACGGGAATCGAACCCGCGACACGCAGCGCAGCAGTCAATCGCTTAACCACTGCACCAACCGTCAACGTTGTGCGTAAGGCAACCAAGTAAGAAATTATACTAACCCCCCCCCCCCCTCTTCTACTTCTCTTATTTTATTATTATTTTTATAACTACATGAGATTTAGCCATGATGATGATTCTGCCATGTTTTGTCTCTGCATACCCTAAGGTTGATTGGTAGAAAATGCCTCAAGCATAAGTCCCCCATTGTACAGTTTTTTTTTCTAGTGCATACAGTACAAAATAAATTTAGGGCTGATTTTTCTATCATCTGATAACTATATTCGAGGAATAATTTTGAAATTTTGACAGTTGTTGCGTATAAAACTGTCAAACGACAATTTTATTCCACGAATGAAAATTACCTGTCGATTGAAAAATCAGCCTCTAATTGAATAGGCTTTAAGGAAACTTTAATGGTATGTTAGTATCAGAATGATGATGCTGATGATAATTATATATTATCATTTCTTTGTCAGATCGGTACAATCCAATATTGTATTGGACATAAACTAACTAACTACTAATAATATGTAAAGATAATTATGAACGTAACTCTTTAGGAAATGTGAAGATCAAGATTATCGAGGAGTTTCTTGGCATGGCATTCAATAATTACCAGAAACTGGTACTAAGCGACCACAGCCCACAGTCAGGGATTAATAGTTCTCAATTAAACTTCTGTCCATCTTCCCAACGCCCCCGTTGTCTCTTGCGGCCCCAACAAAGTGCTACGTATGTACTGCTTTGATGGGAAATGTCCACAGTAATGCAGTTTTTGATACGCCACTCGGCGCCATCTTTGTTCCTCGCCTGAGCTTTGTGATTATAATGTAGAGGCTTGCGGGGCGCTGGTACTCCGAATATGTTATGTAAGGGTATCTGTTTGCTGTTTTCTTCTTCTGTTTGTTTTGTAAAAATAAACGTTGCAAGAAGCAAAAAAGGGAAATTGGAGAAAAAAATCTTTCTCGGCAATATAAATATAGGTATTTACTTTTACTGTCTGCTGCATTTTCCATTGCTTTGAAAGGGTAAGCGTAATTCCGCCGGGGCTGCGGGTTGTTCGAAAGAGATCGTGGCCCCTGGCACAGGCAACTGAAGGAACACGGCTGGGTTTTAGTCAGTAAAAGTCTGACACGCCCTTCCGCTCAGCCCAGAGCGGGAGAGGTCATTTGATGATTTCTAACCAAAAAAAAAAGGCTAAGCGTTACTGCTTAGGTAGCTGTCAAGCAGAGGTGATTTGTCAGGTAGAGTTCATGGCCAGTAGAAGGTAGTAGCCAGTACTCAACAGTGTTGGCAATACATAATTATAATGTCCTTAAACATAAATTATACAGCGTGCCGCTTTAATGGCGACATTAATTTAACACACGTATACGGTTCCGGTATTCGAAGACATGTGACATCTACCAACCCGCACTGGGCCTGCATGGTGGATTAAGGCCCATTCCCTCTCACAGAGTGGAGGCCTGTGTCCCAGTAGTGGGAACATTATAGGCTGATTATGATACGGTTCCGCGTTTTCGTTTTATGGACATATTTTAATTTCATTAAACGTTATTATTTATTTATTTACAATTTTCTAAAACAGCATTTTGGAGCATTCTGTACTTAAAGAACTGTAGCGCAGCGGTCATTTGCCGGGGTCACCAATCATAACATCTCATTCATAAAATAAAAACGAATAACATGCAAAGAGTAGGCGAATTGAAGAAAAGAGAGCCATATGTCGTCGAGCGGCGCAGGCGGTAGTTTTGAAATTAATCATTATTTTGTTGTTATAATTTTTATGATTATTGGCTACTAGCCCTACCCGTGTGTTAAATTAATGTCGCCATTGTACCAACACGTTGTATTGTCCTTAAATAGTTCTACATCACAGCAATCATCCTGTACACACATAAACGCTGTTATTGCATAGCCATCATTAACAATCGGTGTTTCTTTTAACTATACTGTAGTTGACAAACACCCTGGTAAAAGCCTTAAGGTCTAGCTAAGCTGAGGGTACACACAAAAAGCTAATACTCAACCACTAAAGCCGACGATGTAAAAATAAAATAGCACATAAGCAAATATACAACGAATACCTACACAGTATAATCTGCTACGGATCTTTCAAAAAGTGATGTATTGAAATAGCAGCATGGTTGCAATAGCGGCAAACAACGCCCTCTCCCGGTGATTTGGGAATTTATTAAAAAGCACACAATACCCGGCCACTACACTGAGATCGCTCTTTTCTATTTTATTTTTAATATTAAACCCCCCGGCTACTGCTCGTTGGCATAGAGTAGTGTGAGGGACAGAGATTTCAATTAAAGAAAAGTTTCGGTAAATGTGAAGTAAATGATTGACCGTTTTTATACGGGGCTGTTCATTTATTACGTAGGACGATTTTTATTGTTCTTACATAAATGTCACAAAAGTAAGCAAAAATTATAAGTTTTATAAATTTTTGCTACTTTTTCTTTGCAATGTTGGTAGATACTGATCTTACGTAAAATTAAAAGGGTGGGGAGGGGTTCATTAAAGTATTATTTTTCTAACTTAGGGGGGAAGGGGGTAGGAAATTGGTTGAAATTGTCTTACGTAATAAATGAACAGCCCCTAAATTTGTAACTTGACGATATTATCGTGGACGTCCACGGCATCACGATAACACAGGGAAGTAAAATGAGAGGCAATATATGAAGACGCTTATTCCGTCCACGTAGGTCGTAGGTTCGAACCCAGATAGGCGCTTTACTTTGTGTAAATTATTTCATCACCACTGCTCTCAAAACGGTGAAGGAAAACATCGTGAGGAAACCGGCATGCCCTAGAACCAAAAATTGGAAGACATGTGACATCTACCAACCCGCACTGGGCCCGCGTGATGGATTACAGCCCACTCCCTCTCACCGAGAGGGAGGCCTGTGTCCCAGCAGTGGGAAAATTACAGGCTGATTATGCTATGCTATAGATATTGATTTGCATGTTGTATCTAATAGAATAGTTCGTAGCAGGCGCTACGAATTTTCGTAGAACTAATAAATGCTACAAAAAAACCAATGAAAACAAGATGACTGTAAACTTTTGTACCTAGCTATGGTTATGTTTACTGTGTGTACTGGGATCCAGCAGAATATCGGCGTCAGGCACATTTGCCTGACACATGCTGAGCTGGACTCCCATTTGGTGCAACCTTGAGACGCACACCGCACTGTGTATGTTTTGTTATTAATTTTATTCGTCATTGTGTCAATTTTATTTCCATATTTGTGTGTTTTTCATTTTGTTTATTTTTTTATCGGCACCTTGTTTTTATATTATAATCATGTGGGTAGTTTGGTTATCATCTAATAGTGTACTTTTGTGTTGTGCTGTCTTTTTTGTGTGCGCCAAATAAATGATTTATCTATCTATCTATCTAAATAAATGATTTATCTATCTATCTATCTAAATCAGCTCTTTTATTGGAATTTTATTATTCTTGGGAATTACAGATTGTATACCTACTACGTTTCAAGCACTCACCCATTTTAACAGCATGAAAGTCGGCAGGGACAGTTTTTATTGCATGAGTAGAAAAGTGCTCAATAATATTAGCACAAAAATTTCGTTTATTCTTTTACTATGTATGTTGATAAAGTTTATGAAGGTACACATAAAATACCTACGTTAAACTTATAAGCATATTTTCTTTCACAGATCTTGTAACACTATAAAATGGAATTGGGCTGGACACATCTGCCGCAAGTCAGACGATCAATTTGCCAAACTTACAACCCAATGGGTCCCTCTTTATGGCAAGCGACATCACAGCAGGCCCAGACGGAGATGGCGGGATGAGCTGGACTCCTTCAACAAGAACTGGTCCTCAGCAGCTTTAAACAGAGATAAGTGGAAAGAGAGTAGAGAGGCCTTTGCCCTGCAGTGGGCCATCACAGGCTTTTAATAATAGATCTTGTAAGAACTAACAAACACGTAAAATTTTCTATTTAAATTAGAAATAACATTATTTATTTATTTATTTATATGGCACTTCAACGACTTACTCACTACGACATACACAAACAAAAATCACATACAGTTTTAGGAATTGTGAGTTCGTCACTTACAGAAGTGCACAGCACTAGCACAGAAATAAATAGTAAGTACATCATTATCGTTAGTTGAATTACACAATATAAGTTATGAACGAAAGTAAAAGTAAAAGTAGCATTAAAAATTAAAATGAGCAATGCTCACAAATACGATCGAAAATACAAAAACAATTACATTAAAAAAAAAACATTATAAAGAAACAAACGCAGTCTCTGTCCCTCGCTACTCTGTACCATCGCTTCCAGGGAGGCCAGCGAGAGCCCTCCACAGCTATTATTGAGATTCAGACGGCAGACTCTTCATCATATCTACTCCTGCCTGAAATATGTACTCTTGCAATAACTGTTTATGTAATTCACAACTTTGTACTTATATCTACTGAATTCGACGAAGTTGCTTGGTATATAGCGCAGTATTCTAAAGTGAAGTTCGCTTAGAATCCGGTCGTGTACTTAATTGCTGTTTATCATCAAAATGTAGCCTGCTCAAGTAATTTTTATTAAAAGATTTATATCGTTGAGGGGTATAGGTAGGATTGAACATGAACGATCAAATGACGGAACTGTCATACACTATGATGATCGTCAAGGGCTAAAAATGTACAGGATCACAGAAACTCTTCAAGTATTTTATATATTACTAGGTGCGCCCCGCGGTTTTACCCACATAAGTTTCGATCCCGTGGGAATATCGAGATAAAAAGTATTCTATATGTTAATCCTGGTTATAAACCATCGGTGTGCCCAATTTCATCCAAATCCGTTCAGTGGTTTTTGCGTGAAAGAGTAACAAACATCCATCTATCCTTCCATCCATACAAACTTTCGCGTTTATAGAATATTAGTAGGATGTTTTCGTGTAAAAATGTCGTATGTGTCAGGTACGGTCAGCAACAAATTTCGGTTAACACTTCAGTTGTTTAAATCTTAATTATTGAGCCAAATATTCTTAAAAAAAAATGTAGTAGTAGAATATTTAAGAATAATCAACTCTTTGCTATTACATGAAATAGTGAAAACCAATGTATCGCGACATTTTGTATCAATTTACATGATTTGTAAAAGTAACAGAGTTAATTCGATTTTGTTGCTGACTGTACAAATATTTATCATGGTAGTCTACATAGGTGTACTTTCCAATTATTTATTATATTATTTTTAGCCTATGGTGTCTCTCTGCAGGGTAAAGGCCTATCTTTCTGCTTTCCACCTCTCTCTATCTTGAGCTAATGTGTAGCAATCATGTCTTTAGGCATCAAAATCGTCTCGGCATCTTCTTCTGGGTCTGCCTCGATGTCGCTGGGCGTTTTCTGGGGGTACACGGTGGTCGATTTGGACCATGACCCATTCGAAATGCGGCAAACGCATTCGGCCCATTCCCATTTAAGCTTGGCTGTTTTTTGGGTGACGTCGGCGATCTGTGTTTTGGAGCGCAGCACTGTTCCTAACACGGACCTTTTCATGCTTTTGCTAAGTCTTCTATTAAAATATATATTTGTTCTTTCAGATTCTACTAGATATTAGTACGGTACTTTGTTGTCTGTAAGGCTAATGAGAATGCCTACAAAATGTTATACAAATCATCGCTGTATCGCTGTAAGTGAAGCGCTGGATGAAGACACTGCAGTGGTTCGGACAAACAGTCACCCGAACAATTACCGAGTCCAGCCGATTCTTATCAGCTCGGCTGAACATCGCGTGCGCGTCCTGTGCTGCAGTGTGAGGAACAAGTAAAGAGTCGTAGCGGTATTAAAACTATTGTCGAAAAATCATCATTAAGATAGTTAGTGAAAATTTGACACTGTAGCGGTATCTACAACGCCACATGCGAACAACGCGTCACACTGACGTCACGCAAATCCTGCCTCTCGCAAGCAGAGTTTACCGCGCAATTAGCATATATACAATTTCCCAATATCAATCGTTGGGCAATTGCCCCGCCAGACACAACACTCGTCTGGTCGGAGGATCCTCCCTTTTCTATGGAGGTTGAGTAAACTTTACACCCTGTTCCTCATGCCTCTAAAACACTATTATCCTGGACACAGCATTCAACAGAGCACTAATTAGGTAAATCAGCATTTTGAAGCTAATGCCATAATTTACCACAAGCGTAGCTTGCAATACCTATATCAAATACCAGTACTTTATTTAAAACGTTCAAAATTCGCAATCAGCGACAAACAATGTCAAAAAAGCAGGTAAGAGGTATTTTAGACAAACAGATTGAGATAAGAATGCGAACGGTCTTAAAAAGAAATACCGGAATTGCCACTGTGGTGTAACATACAGTATTTCAAGGTATTGCTAAAACATCCGAATACTTAAATGTAACATAATCTTACTAATATTATAAACGCGAAAGTTTGTATGGGTGGATGTTTGTTACTCTTTCACGCAAAAACTACTGCCCGGATTTGGATGGAAGGTACACAAATAGTTTATAACCAGGATTAACACATAGGATACTTTTTATCCCGATATTCCCACGGGATTGAAACTTATGCGGGTGAAACCGCGGGGCGCAGCTAGTACTAATATATTTACGTACTGATTCACTACGCAAAGAGGATTTTGATTCCTGAAAATTGTTATAAAAACGCTTAAATATTAAAGAAGTCTTTTATACCTTGGACAGCGTGATAAGCAGTAAAACAGGCAACATATAACAAAGTCAATTATAAGGGTTGTGCAAAGTTTAACAGAGGTTGTTCGGCGTTACCCTGTGCTGTTTAAAGCATGGTTATAAACGGATTCTCTATTAATTACCACGGTAAATTTGAATGTAACGTGGAGAAAATAATAAGGGTTATTAAGCAAGTTTATAATTGATTTCTCTTCTTTCATTTAGTTTTTGTATCTTGGCGATGGCTGTTGTCTTTGATACTAAATTTTATGTGAATAAAACTTTTTGTATAGGTATTATCACAGCAAGTACTCGACAGACGCTAGCTGCTAGATGCTGCCCAGCTAGATGGACGGACGACCTAAAGAAGGTGGCTGAGACAGACTGGATGTGGAAGGCAGAGGACAGGGTGTTGTGGCGCAGCCTGGTAGAGGCCTATGTCCATCAGTGGACTGCAATAAGCTGATTTGATTGAAGTACTCGACTATTAGAGGAAGACCCTGAATAATGGCAACTCCTAGCTAGCGCATTCAAGATTGTGATGTTAAAACATAGTTTCGTTATAGTACTAAAGGTCACTGTCAAAAGGACCATGGGAATTTAAGATCCTATCATATCAGAATTTGCTCTTTAATCGACACATTCTCACCACTATCTCACCTGAACTCTCACCCCGGAAGTATACACCAAACAAATTCACACACAGAGTCAACTTGTTCAACACAGAAGTTTATGTGCAAGTTATTGAGGGTTACAAACATCGACAGGTGTGGGTACGGCTAATAGTTGGAAATTCAAAGTTGTGCTCAAACAGGGTAGGGTAAACACTAGGCCATCTG
The DNA here is from genome assembly GCA_949629185.1 of Apamea crenata. Taxonomy (NCBI): domain Eukaryota; kingdom Metazoa; phylum Arthropoda; class Insecta; order Lepidoptera; family Noctuidae; genus Apamea; species Apamea crenata. Next base: position 11,879,178 of record OX451371.1, read on the forward strand.
GCGGGCTTTGCCCAATACTCGCGGACTTGGAGTGTCGGAGTGTTGGGTCTTGTCCCCATTGTTGTGTGACTACATCGGTTTTGACGCGTGGGTTTTTTGAAAGTTTAATTGAATGTTAGTAAAAGGTTGATGTCAAATTCGTATAGCCGAGTACTTTTCGTCTTATATTTTCATATAACACAAACAAAATGGCATACGTAACTATATGGAAACAGTGTTTAAAATATCATAAATAATACGGATTGTCGCATCAAAAATGATAGTCTAAGCTTGTGTTTTGAAGCTAATTGCTGGTGAAACCATTATCCATCAGGAAAATCTTACCAAAAAGAAAACAATTATGTCTTATTAACATAAGTATCTTGTTGCGTTTTGAACTGTTGCGATCACTTAATTAGACAAACAATTGCTTTACTCTACCTTATCTAAACTAAAAAATCTCAAAGAACTCTCTCTCTCTCTCTCTCCCTCTTATTTTACTGTGTGTACATAAATAATAAAATAAATAAATAAAAAGCGAGTTAAAAATTACTATACTATTTTTTTTTACTTTTCGCACAAAAAGGTACAAAGGCGGACTTAGTGCCATAGGCATTCTCTACCAGTCAACCAAGGGTGGTCATTCGCTAGCCCCAAGCCACCTCCCAATCCTGCACAAATGAACCACCGACCGACACAAACTCCAAGCGTTCTAACTACAGTCGTCGCGCTATACTACCAAGTGCGTGCAATACTTTTGTCTTCGGAGGGAGAAGTAATTGACAGCTACAAGGAGCGGCTGGTGCAAAAACATGGCGAATTTTTATTGCTGTAAAACCACTTGTGCAGTGCAAGCAATACACCGTGTACCTTGCACTTGTGGCAAGAATAGATAGGGTTCGTTTCGTAGCTGTGGTGTTAATTGCAAGTTTAAATTATTCTTTTTGTAGTTTTACAAAATGTCTGTAGACGATGTGTGTTTTGCATTCTGGTTTGATACTTCGAAATCGGAGGAATGGAAGATGTTGCGTAAAGATTCAACGTTCGTTAGTAGTGTAGAGGTCTAAACATTCTTATGCAGTGTTTTGTGAGTGATTTTTTTTTACTTTTCATTAAGTAGATTAGGGAAGGAAGGAATTATGATATAATATTACTAGCTGCGCCCCGCGGTTTCACCTGCATTAGTTTCGATCCCGTGGGAATATCGGGATAAAAAGTAACGTGTGTGTTATTCCTGGTTATAAACTATCTGTGTGCCACATCCAATTCCGTTCAGTAGTTTTGGCGTGAAAGAATAACAAACATCCATCCATCCATCCTTACTAACTTACGCATTTATAATATAGTAGGATTATCATAGATATTTTTTTAAGTTGACGTACTCTGTCCCACTGCTGCTGAGCAAAGGCCTCCCCCAAATTTATTAAAAATCATGAAAATCAAATAAGCAGGTTTCCTTGTACGTTTTTAGGGTTCCGTAGCCAAACGGAACCCTTATGGATTCGTCATGTCTGTCTGTCTGTCTGTCCGTCCGTATGTCACAGCCACTTTTTTCCGAAACTATGAGAACTATAGTGTAGAAACTTGGTAAGTAAGTATATTCTGTGAACCGCATTAATATTTTCACACAAAAATAGAAAAAAAAAATTTTGGGTGTTCCCCATACTTAGAACTGAAACTCGAAAAATTTTTTTTCATCAAACCCATACGTGTGGGGTATCTATGGATAGGTCTTCAAAAATGATATGATCTGAGGTTTCTAATATCATTTGTTTCGAAACTGAATAGTTTGCGCGAGAGACACATCCAAAGTGGTAAAATGTGTGAAAAACTAAAAAAAATATATGATGTACATTACCATGTAAACATCCACCGAAGATTGGTTTGAAAGAGATCTAGTAAGTAGTTTTTTTTAATACGTCATAAATCGTAAATTGTAATTGAACCGGCCAAGTGCGAGTCGGACTCGCGCACCGAGGGTTGCGCGAGTCCGACTCGCACTTGGCCGGTTTTTATATTTCTACTATCTCAGCATAAGTTTGTAAAAATAATATATATACGTCTACAGTAAGATTTAACAGACTAGACAAGCCAAGGTTAAAACTAAACTATTCGCCAGAACATACTGTTTTAATGTCATTATTATCCTTGCGTGTATTTCAACCAGAAATAATTCTGATAACATACCCATAAAATACTTTTATCGTCATAATAATCACAACTTACGAAGCTAACCCTGCTGGTTAACCGAGGCTCAAGTGTTCCCCACGGGGTAGCGTGTACCCCATGGCGTGGGGATGTGGGGTACTTCTGTACCCCAGAGGATTCCCGGTTATTGCCGACGGGGCCCGCGGGTACAGCCCTCAAATTGAATGTTTTATTAATTTAAACTTGCCGAAAAATTGTCTGTTAATTTTAAATTGGTACGTTTAAGTTTATTTTGATGGGAGTTGCGCAGTATTTTTTAGTACTTTCGTGAAACAATTTGCTTCGCTGCTATGTATGTTGCTTGTTCACCTATGTAGTATAGGTAGATATCTACACACCTCTGATACCTCTCCGTATGAAGGAGAGTTCTCGGTAAAATACGCTATTATTTACGATGCTTTTTATTAAAACAGAAATCTCAATATTCCTGAAGAATATCTTTATTTCTCAATCTCAATTATTCCGCTCTTCACCCGAACTGCTGATGGAACTTAGTACTGCAAAAAAAAAACAGGTGGCACTCCGGGAGTGCTGGCAGAAGTGAAAACTTGAATATTAACGTTGTGCATTTTTGATATTTTGGAATGCGGTCTACTCTCCCTCCGTCTTAATTTTCGATCAGGTCACGTGTCCTGACGCGAGCTCCGTCTTACGAATTTTCGATCAGGTCACGTGTCCTGAAGCGAGCTTAACATTTTTTACCCATCACTACAAAAGTGCACAACGCCGCTAAATAAGTTTTCACTTCAAAAACATAAATCTACATGATGACATGTACAAAAGTTTTGCAGTCGTTGAATTTCTTATAATTTTTCATCATCATCATCACAATGATTTCAGCCAAAAGACGTCCACTGCCGGACATAGGTCGCACCCAAGCACCGCCACTTCGACCAGTTCTGGGGGTTACCACCAGCTTCATAGCAGGGCAGAAGTTGAACTGCACTGTTTTTTGTACTAAGTCATAAAACAAAAAAAAACAGTGCAGTTCCATCCTGGTGGTAAGCCCCCTGTGCTTCTCGCATCCAGCATCATTTTTCATAACATAATCAACCTTCTTCGAGAGGGAGTGAGCTGTAATCTACCACCAGGGCCCAGTGCGGGTTGGTAGATGTCCCATGTCATCGTATTTTTGGTTCTAGGACATGCTGGGTGGCCTCACGATGTTTTCCTTCACCGTTTTGAGAGCAGTGGTGATGAAATTATTTACACAATGTAAAGCGCCTGTCTGGGTTATATGTACCTATATGTCATTTTGCATAAGCTGAACTTTTTTCTAGTGATTTATTACCCCAGTTTTTTTTTTATCTTACTTAATGTCCATCAGGAATCAGACTAAACAGTTGTGCCACAATCAAAGGGTTCAGACATATGGCTAACATTATGGGCAGCTTTTATTAACTTTGCCTGTCACTCAATTTGGAGTATTAGCAGTGTAGCGCGCCGCGGGCCGGCTTAAATGTGTACAGGGTGATGCGGAAAGTTGTAGTTTTTGTTTGTTTTTTTTTTTTTTTTTGACAAATTGCCTGTTAATGTTTTGTTGTTGAACTTTACAAAGGTTACCTATTTATTATGAAATCTTACTAAGGAAATTACTGGCATCTCTGCAAGAAAAGGGTATTTAAATGGCTTATTAGTAAAAGTAACAGAAACATTAAACCAACCTAACCTGATTAAGCATTAATATTTTAATTTCAAAGTTCACAATATTTTTGAGTCGGTATTTGAAAGATGAACTTCACAAAAATTTACTTAAAAATATGAGAAAACGCCTTTCACCTTTAAAGTCATTAACTTCAAAAAGAACTTAATTTTGGATCGTTATTGAACGCCAAAAGCATTAATCATCTAAAATAACCTAACCTAACCTTTCTCAGAATCCAAAATCGTTTTCGACATCATCGTGTAAAAGGCACAAACAGCCGGCTCTGTTTCCGCTAATTCCCGCTAACCCCACTAACGCGCCCGTATGAACGCTAATTACAGGTCGATAACACTTCGTTAGGAAAATTAAAGTACTTCGCACTCCAAGCACGGAGACTAAAGCTTCAGAAATGTAAGGAATTTTCAGTTTTTTTTTTCTTAGGTTAAGTACTGGTTACGATGTATCCGGTAATGTTTTTCGCAAGTCTCTGTTTGTATTAGTGAGTGTGCCAGTTTTTCTGTGCCTAAGTAACTGTAGACGTCTCAAGATTATTAATCTTTGTTACTTACCTACATTGATGTGTGTGATAAATGATTTTATTTCTTTAAGGGCGCATTTCACCAAACTTTTATACCTAGAATAAGTCTTACCCTGAGAATAAATTTTGAATTTTTGACAGTTTTTCCATACTAAAACTGTCAGAAGTCAATTTAATTCCACGATTAAAAGATATCTGACTTTGGTAAACTCTGCCCTCAGTAGGTTTGTACGAACACTTTTACACGTCAACCATATATTTTAAAACTAAATGAGGTCGGCGTTTCCTATCTGACTACTCTGAGAAGAAAGACAGAAACAAACTCAGTCTCTTTTAAAGTCCAGACATAATCTTAGTCAGATCATGTGAAAACCATATAGATTGGTGTCTGAAATGGTCTTTTGAGGAAAAACCACACGGATTGAGTGGACCTGTCCATTGCGTCTAGTACATACATAGACTCACGCCGTCTTCACGTAGGGGTAGGCAGAAACTGCAGAACGCCACCTGCTACGGTTCTTACATATTCCTTTTGCTTCGTTTTCTGTAGTAAAGAGTGTGCGAACGTAATTCTTAAAAAAAAGTTGTCGGTTGTTTTTTTCTAATTAGGTTTTATACATTTTACACGTAATTATTTTCCTAAAATCTCAATTGATTATATACTTAATACATATATTAAGCAATAATATAATAGTTTAAACAGAACTTTTTTGGAATAATTAGGTTTAAGATAAAATAATTTTGTATTACATTTAACCCACCCCCTGTATAACATCAATAAGCCGGAATACCGCAGGCGTTTAGCCGCTGACAAGTATTGTCCCGCCCCAACAGTTCGTACCATTATATGCGCGGGAGTCGATACCGACCCCGAATGTTGTGCCCGCGAATAATTGATTAAGTTGCGCGTGAAATTCCATAGTACCGGGTTTGTTTTGATTTCATTCGCTTCGGGTAATTATAATAAAGGTATTTTGTGAACTATGAATAGTGACGTCACGGGTAATAGAGCTGTTATTAATAATTTGTTATTTATTCATGAATTTCGGGGTAAAATCATACAGCGATGTGGAGTTGAGTATGTGAAATGTGCTTTTGTGTTAATAAATACACAATAATATTGTAGTTGTTGTAGGCTATTGTAATTATTAAATAGTAGTTGTTTTCAGATTCAGAGAGATTGGCCTAACTGGTTAGAGGATGTTGTAAGCTGAACGATGAAGGATTACTGTTCTGAGATTCTTGTCAAGAAAACGACCTTTTTTTCTCGTTTTTATTTTTCGTGTGAATCAGTGAAAACTTGTAAAAGGCTTTCAATTTCATATTGTTTTGGATCACTGTATAAAGTAGCTGTAAGTTTTCCGAAAATAATTATATTAAATATGTTGAGAAAGAGAACAGGTCAGATTCAGCACTAATGATAAGATTACAAGAAGGTAAGCAGATCAGTTTATAAATTGTATTTCCGTTTTTTCTTTATTTATTTTTTAACAAATTATACTAACCTCATTACGCTAAGCTCAAACTAATCAGATCAACAATCAAAAAACTCAATCAAATTAAAAATAAACAGTATCTCTCACATATGGCACCTTCGTTCTAACCCTCGCAAGGAAACTACCCCAACTACATCAACGCCCTAATAAAACACTAATAAATAAATTTATTCAGCGAAACGCAGCATTTATTAAACGAAATCCGAATAAATTTATTCAATGAAACAGCGATAATAATATTCTGCTGTGTCGTGGTAATCCTTGAACAATAAAAATCTCAGCACTCTGCCCTCGGGACTCTTTGGACGGATAGAGGAACAGAGGATAATCTTTAGAACGGGATAATCGCAAATGTGGGGTGATTTTGTCTACTGAATATTGCTTGTAATAAAAGAACAATTTTATATTGGTGTGAAAAGAACAATGCTATAGTGGGTATAGCATTTCTCTTCTCACATTGCGTAATAATACGCGATCAACAGAAGTGTCTCTAAATAGTTAGACCAGCCGATCTGTTCTGTAAAAATCTCACCGTGAAAACTTAGGTAAACTATATAAGCTGTCAATAGTGTCAATCCTTAACATCAGCGCACTTCATTTAACTTTTCACGGTAAGAATTTTTACAGAATAGACTATCGATCGAATCTATCATTACTTGCTTAAAGGGAGGCTCCAATCACAAATCTGTTTAGACTAATTTTTGTTGGAGAAATAAATCATTTTTGTTTTTTTTTTTTTTGATAGTAATAATAAAGCTGAAGAGTTTGTGTGTAGGAATTAAAGTTATTTTCTCATAAACTCACATTTTTGGCGAATATGTCCCGATTCAAATTTAGAGCTGTCAGGCCTTTCAATAATTCCACTACTGGGCAAAAGCCTCTTGTCACACAGGGATGAAAAATGATCACAACGTTTGCTCATTTTATGGAAAATCTTTTTTTTTTCATATTTTAAGTTAAATGTATTTTCATTGGGTAATATTTGACAATTTACTGTGTTTTTATTTCAAGAAGGCCGCATACAATTTAAATCGCAACAATACATTCAAAAATCGCAGTCGTCACATGTAAAATCCGCCTTAAATCTCGAGGGTCCGCACAGGGGTGCCGACCGAAAACAACACGATTTGTATTTATATCTAAACCGTGCCTTTGTCGTGCGATTAGTAGCGTATTGTTGCGACAAATGGGTGCGCAAGTGTGCGGGGGTACTTAGAGGGCTTATACTGGGGTTAAATGTTATTGCCGAGGTCTTAGTGTGGGTGTTGAGATGATAGATATTGTGATGTGGAGGCGGAATCATTGTGATTTATTGTGCGATTGAAGTTATTGGTAAAAGATTTAATGTATGGTGTTTTCGAATCATTAGCAGAATATGTACCTATGTTTATTTATGATTTCAATGAAACATGTACAGTCACGAGCAAAAGTATGTATGCACTCACTCGGCTTTATTCAAAAGCAATTTTCTGAAATTTTATGTTGTTACGAACATAGCATTTTCAAACCCATAGGTTTATGTAATGTGTCGTATTTCAAGGCTGCATTTGTTATTTCACGAAAAAATCACAATTGAAAGTTGCCAAGTGTTGACATATTGGTGCTCGTGACTGTACCTCCTATTTTCTTAAATTCATAAATTGGCGTAAGATTATATTGTGATAGGCAATCTAAACAATTAATAACCCGTCTAAGGGTTACGCACATAAGGGTTGGCCGCACTGCTACGCCACTCATTACATTCATCGCTTTCGTGCATTTTCTATGAACCAACCCACACTACAGGCGGGCCGCACCGTATTTTTTTTATGAAAATGCGTTGCGCTGCGGCCCCTTGCGGCTATAATGTGCGCTTAGCTTTAAAGTCCTCAAATACCTAAAAACAAATGACAAATAATCGTGAATTGACGAAATCCTCATTTTATTGATACTGTTCGAAGTTTCATCACAGGCTTTCCTTTATTCCTACCCAATCTTTCTTACAATTATACCCCCTACACAATAGTATAACCTAGTCCAAAACAAAACTACATTAGGTACAATCAGTGCCGACGCCCACCGCGTCACGGCAGGGTTGTCACGCACGGGCGAGCTCTCCTCGTGCTAATGAGAGATAATCCCGGGACTCAGCCTTGATTTCTGTTGCAGTCCCTCCCTGCATAATACAGGAACGGTCAGAAGTTTCAATCTTTGCAACACAGATTATTGCGCACAAACTACATGGTGTATGATTTATAATCATACACCATCCTCGCCGCCTCTTCCTTTTAGGGTGGCGTTGCAAGCGATTTTCAGTACAACCAGAAGCGGCAGAATATCAATCATCCGAGAGCCACCTATCGAATGTCGATGGAGTAACCTGACGACCCAAAAGACATTGAACTACCCAAAACTAGACTGCGATCGTCAGATATTTTTTAGGCTTCCGTGTGTGTAATGATCATCAAAACAAATAAAGTATTATTGTTAATAATAATAATAATAATTTATTTATATTTTTTTTTTTTTTATTTTTTTTTTTATTTGTTAATGGTTAAATTATAATCATTAACAGGTCCTCGTCCTGTTTTTAAACATGTTCTCCGAAGAATAAAGGTTGATTTTGAAAAGACTGCGCACTGAAACCTCAACTTCTTGCCTCATCAGCTTGCCGAATGGCTATCCAAATTGCTTCAGTGCAGAAATTATCTAAGAGTTTATTCGTTCAATTCGTACTTATGGGCGTCAGAAGCTCTGCAGTAATTTAGCCGTGAAGTTTTGTACTTCTGCGTATTGCTATTGATTGTCCTCTGTCTCCCCAAGTCTCCCCCGTTGGACCCGCCTTGATTTCTATTGCAGTGATCCCGCCAGCCCGCCATCCCGCCGACAGAGCACAAGGGTTGTATACAACATTGTGTTTTTATTGCATAAACGTGCTGTAACAATTATATTGAATTGAGGGTGTGGATTACATTTTTAATTAGACCTTTGTGACAGAAAAGATTAGAGTGTGAAATGTTTTTGGGTTTAGAAATTAGAGAAAGAAAAAAGAAAACAAATCAAAATGATTAAAACCTACGCTCTCAGTTGGTTTTAGCTGAAAATATAAGTTTGCTAACCGATGCAAAAGCTGTAAGAACTAGATGTATTTTATGCAGGCATCGTATATTTTTAAGATGTATGGTATATATTTATTTTAACAGGAGGGGTTCTTCTGAAAATATATAATCATAGCAATACAGCTTCGCGCAAAACAGACGGCTTATGGGGCCGAAAGGCTCTGGAGTGGCGACCGCGTACCGGAAGACGGCCAGGCCTCCCACTAGATGGACCGATGACCTTGTGAAGGCTACAGGAATCTGCTGGATGAGGGAAGACAGAACCGGTCGAGGTGGTGGTGCTTCGGGGAGGCCTTTGTCCAGCAGTGGACGTTGTTCGGCTGAAATGATGATTTTAACAGTTTAGTGGGGGAAATAGTGCAGGGGATGTTACAAGCATACCTATTGAATCCAAATAGCATATTATTTCTAACGCTACAAAACGCATCGAGAATTTCCTTGCTGTTACAGATATCCATTGACTTTTGGAAAATTTCATCAGATGGTCAACCGACATAATATACACTCACACAGAGCTCGCTACATCAATCACAGATGTCGAAAAAATTTATATTCTTCCTCACATAAAAATACACCTACCTATAGGTAACTACTGCAATATACATACAATGTTCAGTTCATTTTTACAACGACGGATAAGTCTCCCAAGAAGGAAGGGTGTGTCTTTTTCATAAAGAAGCGAATTTAATATTTGAAACTTAATTTCGCGAGATGAGACTTGCCTCTGAAGCGGCGAAGACGTGTAATAAAAAGTGTTAGCTTAAGCGAAGATGTAGAGTACGTAACTATACGTAGGTACTTGTGCTTGTTACCTGTATAATAGTAACTTTACCGGAAACCTTGAATGGCGCAGTGCTTAGATCGGGTTTTCGGGTTTAGGTAGGGATTTTGATAGAGGTTCGGGTCTAAAGATTTGTAACCGAAATTAATACTCTAAAAAATAACAGATATGCTTGATTGATTATTTTTATTATGCAAGGTGGCAGGGACATTGACGCGCAACCAGCACCCTAATTGCGTAACACACGATCAATCGGAATCGGTTTCATTTTGACAGTTCAACAACATTCATTGCGTTATTTACGTTGCTGAGCAGACACCATGACACATTTTTTGAACATATTATGAAGCAATGGATTAGCAATATCCTTCAAAATGATTCAGATTGAGATTGATTGTGTGTTACGCAATTAGGGTGCTGTTACCATGGATGCAGTACATGATTCTGGAATTGTTATTACAAAAGTGCAATCCCTACGTGGTCAAAATGTGTGGAACAGTCAATTTTTTTTAATAATCGACGAAAAATCTCAACGCTGGGGCGCTCCACTACTGAATCCATGGTAACAGGTCGATATCCCTGCCACCCTGTATAGGAAACCTAAGTAGAAAAAGGATAAAAACGTGAACTTAATAGAACGTAAAGATGAAATGAATAAATACTTTCTACAACTCATTAAATACTCATACATCATTTAACTTGATGTGTACCCATAAAAAACCATACAGATTTCTATGAAAACGCCACCCGACCATTATAAAACAATTCCGCCCTGCAACTATGTCATTAGGTCACAATTAAAATTTATAAGCAAACACGCGGTACCGTACCTATCTGTTGATTTTATCTGCCGGCCGACCAATGAGCAAACAGAATTTGAATAAAGAACTGGACTAATGGAACGGCCGATGTTCACCGATGTTTGCCGAGTCGCGCGATAACGAATAGATGCGAGTGCGACTTGCGAGTAAATACTGGCGCAAGTTAACTGGCTAGCGGGTAAATTGTGACCTGGCGGATAAATACAATGAGCGTGTGGCGGGCTCGTGATAAATAGAAAAGACCTGGCATTTATTTTGTTTGCTAACTAATTCATTATTCATATCTTTACAGCTGGGCATGGGCCAAAATTTTCCATCAATTATTTGACCTCGGTGGCACGAGCTGCTCAACAGCTCTTTAGTGCAATGAAAAGATTGGTCAATCAGCACAGGCTGACTGCCCAGATTGCACCGGACGTAGGTAGATAGATTGTTTCCCCCGTCTGTAGCCCTATAGCATGAGCGCATGACAATCTCATTGATGGATCGTGCCTATCTCATGCGCTGCACACTTCACACTGCACTGCACACACCGCTGGGAGATGGGACCCTATCAGAGGCCTTTGGGCCTCGGCCGGCGTCTTCCCTGTCGACGAGCGAGGTAGGCTCTTGGGCGGAGAGAAATACTCATCGCTCGAGCTCGACGCAACTACCGCGGCCAGTGTCGTCACAGCGCTCACAGTGGGGCTGGGTACCCGCGGCAGTCTAAACGGAGGCTCATTAGTAACAGCATAGCAGCCATGATTGCGAGATGAGCTCTGCCTTGTTAGGATCTCCAAAAAATTTAATCTTTGCAGGTTACGTGTGGGTTTCAGGATATCAGAGTAAGCGTCCTAATATGACAAAACATAGTTCAGTCACATGGTGCTGCTGTTGTAAGCAGATAAAATATAGTTTGAGTTTGGCTGCGGAAATTAGATGTGCTTTGATTCTGACGGCGTACAATATACCTAGTACATATTTAAAATCATGCAGCAAAACACCCTTAAAACCAATTAGTTATATTTACAATACAATTAGCTATTGATTCTTACCCGTTCTTTTCTTTTACCACCCACATGCTGGTACAAGTGACTGCCTTCTTTGCTCTAGAGTTCGCAAGCGTTACTACTGAGCATGAGGTTCTGAGTTCGATTACTAGGTCGGGTAAAATGTAATTGGGTCTTCTATCAGGAAATTTTCAGTAGCAACCCGTGTCTAGGTTTGTACCCGGTTGGTTGCAAAAGGCTCGCCCTATTACATGGGACATAAACATAACTTGTGAAATGAGGGTGTACCTGCTATTAGTACATCTCTACCTAACCCTACGGAGAAACAAGGCGTGATGTTCTATGTAATGAAATTCCAAAAAAAACCTACAATTAAAAACGTGCCCATCTTTCCTTTAGTTTCAGTCAGCAGCCGGTATGTAGGTTGACAGCGCACCTGCACAAATACTCAATGAATAATTAAACAATTTGCCGCAACGTTGCATGTTGCCATCGGTGACAACCTCGGGAACTTGGGCGTTGTATGTAAGGACAATAACTCATAGTAAGTACTTACCTTAAAGGTGTTTTAAGGCAGGTAATTGGATGGCACACCAGCCCCATGCTGATAAGGTTGCCGCTGATCTACCATCTACATTATCAAGGCAATGCCATCCTAGAGGTTAAGCTGAATCAGTCAGCTCATCGTAGTGATGAACTGACTGATTCAGCTTCAACCTCCATTTAGTTTGTTAGGGAAAATAAAACCTTTTATTTTTATTTTTATTTGTTTCTCTGTAAGGATTAATTTGATAGTATCTTAATAATAATAATATCCCTGGACATTTCACACAGCACCATTTGTCCCAAGCTAAGCAACCTAATGCTTGTGTTATGGTAACAAGATGGCTGATAAACTACTTATATACATTTTTTTTTAAATACATACATATTATAGATAGAAAAACACCCAGACTCGGAACAAATACATGTAGGTCATACAAATATTTGTTCCGTGCGGGAATCGAACCCGCGACACGCAGCGCAGCAGTCAATCGCTTAACCACTGCGCCAACCGTGCCGTCAATCTCAAAAGTCAACCGTGCCGTCAAAAGTATCTAAATACTCCTATGTGTTAGTATTGCCAGTGTTTTAATTTACTGTCGTATTCTTATCTCCATATTGTATACTTTCCAAAACGGAACTACCCTTGGCAGCAGAGATGGGTATGGTGGTAGTCTTCCACGGAGTTACAAGATGGCTAAAAACCCTATCTTGCTGCATTCAATTGTTTTTCTTTAAAGTATTTTTTTACTACAATCAAACGCGTCTCATAGTCCTATAGATAAACAAATAAAATGATTAGATAGTGTGTAAATAATCAAAATCAAAAAGAGGGTGTGTACCCCGGTCTACCCTAAGGAATAGTAGGTGATGTTTACGCCGCATCTCATTAAGATGCCGCTTTCGCCTATTCTCCCCTAAGCCTGCGCGAATTTGTTCGACCATAAAAAATAAATAAACCCATAGCCCCTAACTATCGCTTTGATTGTTACGATCTACGCATTGCAATGCATGGGAAATGGAGATTTAAGGGTATTTGAAACGTAGGGAGCTTAAAATAAGGTACCATTCCGTTTGAGGTTAGGATTGTGGGTGGTTTTTGTAGCCAAATCAAACTACAATACAGTAACAATATGTTGATACTAAGAGGTCTTTGAATAGAAGCAAGATTTTGCTAAGAGTTATAAAATTTTGCAGTATGTAGCGAAAAAATGTCTTGATATTTAGTTACTTATCTACCTATTAATTAAGACTGGCAGGCAACAAGCTAGCTAGCAATCACTACTTAACTAAAGGGTACTTAATAAAGGGTTATTCATAAACGTTGCTTAAAGTTAATTAGTAAGTAGCGACTGTTTAACCATATTTTTGACGTTTAAACGTCACTTAACTTTCATCATCGTTTATAAATAAACCCGAAGATTTCCAGGATACTGCTCATATAAACAGCTGATATGATCAACATTAAGTCGAATGTATCTGTGACAAATTAAGCAGAATAGGCACCCAAAGAGTGAAGGAAGACAGTAAAAGGCTATGAAAGACGCCTTTTCCTAATTCTGGGACTTCATAATGAGGTTGAGAAAATATATCGTCGAAGTCTCCTAAATTAATCTCAGCTAGGGCTGATTTTTCCATCGCCAGATAATTTTATCGGAGGAATAATTTTGAATTTTTGACAGTTCTTCCACACAAAAACTGTCAGACATCAATTTTATTCCACGAATAAAAATTATCTCAAATTAAGGGCTGAATTTTCCAACGCCAGATAATTTTATCCGATGAATAATTTTTAATTTTTGACAGTGAAAAATCAGCCCTCAGTCTCCTAAATTAATCACATCTCTATCTCTTAAACAAATAACACATTAAACCTTTTCCGAAACATCAATTTAAAACCAACAATGACGATCGCAATAATCACCTCAAACGGCCGTTATCACCAAAACGATAACTGGCCAATAAATCGGTATCACGACCCGGTACGAATGGTACCACGCACATAAATCTCGGTACCAATCCCGGGAGGCGAATCGTGGAGGATCGACGAATGCACATATAATACCCCTTAATAAAGATTAACAGGCTGGGTGAGAGTAGTATGGATATAGGAACGGGACTATGTGGGACACTGCACATTAGAATTAGTGGAACTCCCTGCTGAAGTCTGTGTCTACTTGGACCCTTCAAGTCTCAGGTCAATAGGTTACTATTAGGCAAACGTGAAATGAAGACGGAAGACGTAGCGCTGGAAGCCAAGGTAGACTGACGACCTTGTGAAGGCCGCAGGAACCCGTTGGTTGCGACAAGCACAGAGCCGGTCGAAGTGGAGGTTCTTGGAGGAGGCCTATGTCCAGCAATGGTCGTCTTTCGGCTGAATGATGTGGCAAACGTAAAATAACAGCATCTTCACTTACTATAACTTGTGATAGTGGCCAAACTTTTACCTTTTAAAGTAAAAAGCACAGCAATTTTGAAAATTAATAATAGATCCAAATCAAAACCATTATTCAGAAAAAGGAAGAGAAAGGAAGTGTTGGCACTGCTTTCTTATTTTATCTGAAAGAAAATAGGTCTCTAAAAGTCCTCACCACCACGTATTCTGATATACAGACGCCAGCACAACAAGGTACCTGAAACGGTTAAAGGACAATGCTCATGGATATATGGAATCCCGTACCATGCTGCATCAAAGTCAAACTTTGTTTTTAATAGACTACTCTTATCATATTAACTCCTACAAAAGTTTTTTTTTAAAACAAAACCCGGGTTTCGGAGATTTTCAAAAAAATCGAAATAACGTGACAACTGGGTACTTTATTTTGTTTGACATGATGTCATACACGAATGGCCATTATTGCTCTAAATGATAATCGTTTAAATAAAAATTATATTCTATTTTATTCTAGTTATTTTTAATTAGTGTAGGATCGGCAAAATATAATTTTTTATATGTTTTTTGAAAGTCGTGTTCATGACACTTTTTATGTAGGTATTGGGAATTAAAAAACAAATTGAGTCTATTAGGTAGAATCAAGGGTAACAAACTTTGGTAACTAACTCATCTTATCACGAGATTATGATTGATCTATTGTCGTGTTTACGTTACAGACTTTATCCCAAAATAACCACTTCATGATGGCAACCCTACCAAATAGCCTTCAAACGTCATCAACACAAAAACAAAATGTCATAAAAGTCTAGCACGTGCCTCTAACATTGCCCTTTTCACCCTCGACAGTGTAAAACTAAAAATTTACAACATGAATTGTGATGACGGACAAAAGTACACATGTTGCGTTAATTTGACAAGCTGTTTGGTCCTAATGTGTCGATTTAAAGTTACAAATAAGTTGGGGTTTTAATCACTGGGTCATTTTAATTTATTGCAGTGTAGGAGAAGTGGGAATCGGCTGTGAATGCGGTGATACATGTGTTGTTTCATTGTATAATTGTGAAACGTGGATTTTTCTTT
This sequence comes from Apamea crenata, assembly GCA_949629185.1. NCBI lineage: Eukaryota > Metazoa > Arthropoda > Insecta > Lepidoptera > Noctuidae > Apamea > Apamea crenata. Next base: position 11,894,751 of record OX451371.1, read on the forward strand.
TCAAAAGAAAAGCCAAGGCAAACAACTAGTCTAACACAGAGCAACGGCCTGTGCTGGTCCAGGTGAGGAAAGCCATATATTCATATATTATAGAAAATTATGCACATCATAAAATTGTTTGTAATGTCAAAATAATAGCTTTTTACTAAATGCGGGGGGTTTTGACGGGACTTTGACTGACAGATAGCTGATTTTATAAAAAAAAACTAAGGCTAGTTTTATTTTAGAAAAGGAATTAGTAAAGACAGTCACTTTTCCGACATCTACACGAAAGAAGTTGCTTTACAGTTTGCACAGCTAATTTTAAGTAAGTTTTAATTTTGACTTATACCCTGTCCATTAGGTAAACCGTTTTTTGACAGATGGAACTAGTGATTGCAGCAACACACAATATACATGTACGGTATTTTAATGTATAGAAGAGAATATATATAAGAAGCCATAAATAAGATAATTCAATAAGATAATGCAGTTTCTATATTTATTTTATTACGCATTTTAAAGTTAACTTTTACGTAGGTAATCTGAAATATGTTCGTTCTAAGACAGCTGTCAAAACACGGTTAACCGAATGGACAGGGTATAATAATCTATTGTTACGTTACTCCTGGGAGTATACAATAATAATAATAAATCCCTGGACATTTCACACAGCACCATTTGTCCCAAGCTAAGCAACCTAATGCTTGTGTTATGGTAACAAGATGGCTGATAAACTACTTATATACATTTTTTTTTTGTAAATACATACATATTATAGATAGAAAAACACCCAGACTCGGAACAAATACATGTAGGTCATACAAATATTTGTTCCGTGCGGGAATCGAACCCGCGACACGCAGCGCAGCAGTCAATCGCTTAACCACTGCGCCAACCGTGCCGTCAATATATAGTCGTATATAATATACTTTAAGCCCGAGTATATTTTCAACTACGCATTACCTTTGGAGTTGACCTTCAGACCATAGTACCTTCAAACGTACGTACGTATATTACACGGGTATTTACGAGTTACGCCATTATACCAAATGGTTGCTTGTTAATGAATAATTAACTAAGCCACGCCTTTTACAACGTTAACTAAAAATGTACACATATAAACTTTTTCTAATGTCATTGCGAAGGTTATACTAAAAAAGCATAACTAGTATGTCGTGGTAAGCATAATAAGCCTATAATGTTTCCAAGTCGGAAAACTTTTTGGATTTCATCGGTTTTAATTTTTTTTACGCGAAACCCTAATTATTTTTCTAAAATAAAAGTAGCTTGAGTTACTCCTTATAATATCAGCTATCTGCCAATGAAAGTCCCGTCAAAATCGGTCCAGCCGTTTCGGAGATTAGACAGAACAAATTTTTTTATAAGTACCGTGTATACTTTAATTTAATCAAAGCTGTTATTTTGATACGAGTATTACAAACATACACTTCAATTTTATTTATTTGCGTAGATTATAAGTACAGCCGAAGGATTTTGAAGGACATTCCTAAACCATTGCTTCATATGATTGAAAAATTCGTCTGCTCGACAACGTAAATAACGCAATGAATGTTGTTGAACTGACAAAATTAAAGACATTTGAATAGTTAGTGTTAAGCAAGTACCCCGCAGGTTTCCTCACCATATTTTCTTTCACCAAACTGAGAAATATTTTTGGTTTGTCTAGCCTTTCCCCAATGTCCCACCGTTGGGCAAAGGGCACCCGCTGGCTAACCGCTGGACAATTTTTGAGCTGGACTCCTTTGATAAAGATTGGTCCTTGGAAGCTCTGAATTGCAAATTGTTTTAACAAAATTAATTATCATGCTAATTAGAGAATTTTCATTGGGCCACGTCAGTGAATAAACAGGGTGTGTGCGTGCGGTCGCTACAGCCTTGATGCGGCTGCAATTACTGACGCTGGGCGGAAACCGCCCGCCCGCACGCCTAGCCGCCTAATTATAATTATTGTTCCGGTTTATGTGTAGCTATGTTATTGTTGTACTATAGTTTTATGTAAGGAAACTTTTATGGAAAGTGGAAATATTTATTTTATTAAAACTTTATGCACAAGTAAAAAAATACTGTACAAAGGCGGACTTAATGCCTGAGGCATTTTCTACCAGTCAACCTTAGAGTGATGTTGAGACAAATAAAGTTGCAACGTACGGGATATACAGGGTGGCAGGACATCGACGCGCAAACTGTAACCATGGATTCAGCACATGAGTTCATACCCCATAGCGTCGAAACTTTTCGTCGGTTATTAAAAAAAAGGGTCTAAACTCATGTGCTGAATCCATGGTTACAGTTTGTGCGTCGATGTCCCTGCCACCCTGTATAGCTACAAAATTACTCCTCGAATACACTATTATACTTTTAGAACCGCGCAGCAATGCAAGCCTTTGCTGGCGCAACGCGACAATTCGAGACTATGGCATAGAGAGCGAGATGATGGCGAGATATGGATATATGGCATACCGCATAAACTGTTGGTTACATCGTGTCACATGCCGATATCATCACGATATCGTTGTCGTCCAAGCTGACGATACGATATCATCACGATATCATTGTCGTCCAAACCGACGATACGATATAGACGTGTCGGTATCGTTATCGTCGCAGTGTGAAAGCGGCCATTGACAGCGCCTTTAGACGTAATCGTAACAGTAGGAAGTTTTCGCAATACCGTCCGTGTTACCACTGACGTGCAGTTGACCGTATCTTTATTCCTTATGGATTTCCGTAACACGCCCAGCGCTGATTTGCTGGATTTGTTTTCTCAGACAGTTCATTTTGTTTATATTATGTACGTATTAGTATTTATTCTTGTTTTGTTTAGTGATTTCCTAGCTATTTATCCCGTATGTTGCAACCTGCCATGTTTTATCTCTGCATCACCCTAGTTGACTGGTAGAAAAGGCCTCAAGCCTTAAGTCCGCCTTTGTACAGTATTTTTCTACTTGTGCATAAAGTTTTAATAAATAAATAATTTTCCCCTATGCAGCCTAGTAGGTAACATGAAGTACGTAGTGTGGAAGTAGTTACATCCCTAATTTGACTCGATATACCTACTTAAATAGCGCGTACAATATTAATATTCTCATTTCCATACTAATCTCACAGTTACACAGACATCGCGTCACTTCACCCCTAATTATTATCATACCACCCTTCCTAACTAAAAACGGGTTAATTTCACTAATAAAACAGCGAAGAAAATTAAACGCTATCTCCCCACCAGTAGATGTCGCTGTTGGCAAAGAGTCCTCGCATAATTACGACTCGCTCTTGGCAAATACTTGAACGGTAATTATATTTTTTTATTACCCTCTTTCTAAGGAGTGGCAAACAAATAAATTATTAACGGAATTGTAATGTTGGGCGATGAATATAGAATTTTGTTGTGTTTTATGTAGAAATTTCTGGTTCTCCCGAACTACGTAAATTACAATTATACTGCATAGGTTTGTAATGTGACCACAATTTTCTCCCACAATCAGTCTAACTAATTTAATAAATAAATAAACAATGTTTTATACATAATAATAAACATTCACTGTGTATATTATGATTATAAAATAATATTCTAATTGGGGTCTAATTCAATTTGGTGGTGTGGGTTAACTCTGGGACATGTTGTATAACTATAAATCAACTTTGAAATACTTGAAATCGATCGACATCTTTGTAAACTCACTCGCAGTTTATTTGTAAGAAGACCAGTCAATATGTAGGTGAATAGGTTTTTATTCTCAAGTTTATTGTCCTACTTTCCGAAGCCTTAATTTGAGTAAACTGCATAACAACCCGGAAACGTTAAAATTAAAATAAATGGTTAACATTAAATTGCATCCATTGTGCCACATACAGTTTCCTATTGGTACAGTTGTCGCCTGTACATCGTCTGCAAGTAATGTATGTACATATTTGTTTAGAAAAAGGTCAATATGTACACGAAAAAAATATGGTTGCAATTATTAATGGTTATCTTTATATAGGAGCTTGTGGCTAAGTAATAACAGCCACGGGTCGATCGATCAGGTAAAGCTACGGTTGCCGCAGTTGATCCGTGGATGGGTTGATCTTTACAAGCCAAGATCCCTCCGTGTCTCGGAAAGCACGTTAGTTAAGCTGTTGGTCCCGGCTGTCATTCGTGGATCTTTGAGAGTCATTGCGGTTCGCCAGAAACCTGATAGTCTGACAACCAGACTTACCGAGGGTATCGTATTACCCAGTAACTAAGTTGTGGAGGTCAGATAGGCAGTCGCTCCATGTAAAGTACTGGTATTCAGCTGCATACGGTAAAAGTGGAAGCCAACCCCAACATAGTTGGGAAAAGGCTAGGCAGATGATGATGAGTGAAAACTTGTAAATGGTCTTCAATTTCATAATTGTTTAGGAGCACTGTATTAATTAGCTGTGAGTTTCCCGAAAATAATCAAATAATTAAAAAGATAGCTTCTCGCAGTGGAAGGTTCCACTGCGAGAAGCTATCTTTTTATTTCAACAAAATGACTAAATATTTGTCAAAATTCGCAATGATTTATTTCCAAGTAAGCGGCTTATGTAAGCGTCACTGCAATCTATATATAATTAAAAAAAAAGTAAGTTACTAGTAACTCTTTAAAATACGTTCTTCGTCTACAATTACATGTGACGAACTCTTCATCTAAAAACTTTTCCAGTTATTTGTTTTATTAGAACCCTACTGAAAGGCATCATTATTTCAGACCGAATATACCTTAAACAGAATCTTTACTTTCCTAATTATAACTAGCCTCTGGCCGTGAATTCGTCCGCATGAAATTTAACATACAATTTATATCCTATGACACTCGGCAATATTGTAGTTTCCCATGAGTGAAAGAATTTTCGGAATTGTATCAGTAGTTTCGAAGATACAAACTCACAAATTCTACTTCTCTATAATATTAGTAAGTAAGGATAATTAAATAAATTCGCATAAATTCGAACTATTTTCGGTCAAACAATTGAAGACGTCCAGCGTCTACGCCGTAGCACTTCCCGACCGCGTAGCGAAGGACCAAAAACTACGCTGCTACGAAACCACTCTGTTCCCAATTCGCTCATACATAACCAAATACACGTATAAGTAGGCTTATATCTAGCAAGATGCGGCTGCGTACCGGCGATAGCGCAGCCGTGCCGACCCGCCCAGCGGCCGGATTAGACCCCGGACCCCAGCACCAAGAACTCAACTTTGTAAGAGCGTGACGTTCCCAAGATATCGGGACATCTCTAATTTATAATGGGCTGTTGTAGGTAGGTATGGGGAGGTAGGTATTTTGAAATTATGGTAAAGGTTCTGAAAAAGGGAACTTGTAAAGTGTTGTTTTACTTCTTAAAAATTGTGATGAAGGGAAATGATATTTGTTGCACTTCACTTCAAAAATTCAGACGCCAAGTTCACCAAAATAGATAACTATAACACTAAGTACCTATGTAACGCACGATTACTGATTACCCCAATTACTTTCTACTGTTGTCTTGTTCAAATTATGTAAAAAAAATATGTATAATTTCTGTACACTAGTTGTTTTTTTTCGTAAGTTTTGTGCACTTGGCTTGTTTGTTGGTTTGTGTTCATTGGTTGAATATTGTAACGATTAAATAGACCAATAAATAAACAAAGGAATAAAGGTTCTACTGATAATATTTGTTTTTTGGTGATAAGCTTAAACTTTTAAGCTGACAGCGTATCAAGAGAAGAATTTAAAAAACGCAGCCTTCAAGAGGATATGTGCAATCTTCATGAAGACTTATAACCTTATAAAACAGCTGTCTTAATATTTAATATCAACAATTTCATGAAAACAAGCTTATTTTTCATCTTCTCAGTCACTTTATCTGTTAAATCCTTTAAACAGCCACCGTCTTCACAAAACGCATGCTCTTCTTTTTATGACCTATTTCACTCGAGCCTTATCAAGCTTTTCAATCGCTTACTTCAAGCAGCTTTCTTCCTGACGAAACTTGGTCCTTAATGTACCCTTTTTTTGGACAAAAAAAAATTGCAACTGGTTGAAGGGAAATTTGTTCTTGACTGGTCATGGCGACAGTTTCGCACTATGGAAGGGTGGATGATGACTGTTGGGTGACGTTAAGTGCTTCAATGTTACACGAATAACAATGTCGAGTATATCTGGTGCAGGCAGCCGCGGGATTGAGGACTCTAGGAGTTGTGTACAGGGTGGTGTGTAGAAAACATGACTGCATAGGTAAGGTAGGATTTTAAAACCTAGCTGAGCAGGCCAGTGTCTCAAGCACAAATACTCGCATTAATATAAAAATATAGATACATAATTTTATGCAGGTTTTATTCGTTCTTACTGTACTGTTAGGATGATTAAAATATAGCATAAAACAAGTACCTATGTACGTGTATTTTTCTTTATAAAAGGCAATGTTTGCTAAAGTCCAAAGATAATTTATGAAATATATTTATTACACGGAAGATTGGTGCTTTATATATATTCAGCACCTGTGAGACGACGACATATCAAGCTAGACATTTGCAGTAAAATCTGACTTCTGGTTGTGTGAAAAGCAATGCGAGGACAGCGAAAACTGGAAATGTATACTTACGAGTAGCTTGATACGTCGTCGTGTGAACGAGAACGAATTCTTTACTCGTTAGTCCGAAAAAAAGCATTAAAAAAAACCGCTGTCCCAACAATTTTACTTCACTATCTTTCGCGAAACACTCTCTATCACATATTAACATATTCCTTTTAATATCGGTACGCATTGCGTGCACACGCGTTGGTGTTTGCAGCACGCGGTCCGCACGCGTTTCGCACGCGTTCCTTCGAGGGTTAGGACCAACACTAATTTCAACTAACCCCAGTAATGAGGGTGGATGTCACACCATTGTATTGTGGAAATCGTTTGCTCATTTCGCTTAGGTTTTTGGTCTGACGAGTTTATTATGTTGTATAGCTTATTGTTAATTTGGAATTTGAATTTTGAATGGATTTTATAATCTATAGTATTTACTACGGTAGGTATTATGAAACATTTGTAACTATTAATGTGTTATTTTTGTGCGTAATTTCTACATTTATTCTCTCCCTAATTTAATGGAACTCTCTTTAGAAGACTGTGGCTACTGAAATGAAAAAAATCAGTAGTTATTTTGTTCCGAAAAGTACCTAAGTTACTTATACCTCCACAGTTTGTACAAAAATTGTATTAAAATCAATAAAAAAATCAACAAAGAACTTTATTTTCTTTCTTTCTTACATTTATCCAAATACAGCCAAACTGTAAAAATAAAATATTAAGGGCTGATTTTTCCATCGCCAAATAACTTTTATTTGAGGAATAAAATTGACGTTTGACGGTTTTTGTATGAAACTATTGTCAAAATTGAAAAGTTATTCCTCTTATAAAGTTATCAGATGATTGAAAAATCAGCCCTAAGTCTCTCAATGTACATATCTCTCTCTCTCTCTCTCTCTCTATCTATTTTTATCAACCAAATCCAGGTAATCCAACTGTAAATACGGAACCAAAAACAAAAAAAAACATCTCTCCACAGACACGTCCCCCTAATGTTTGATTCGCAGAAAACTATCGGGCCGTTCATCCCTGATTGATACGGGCAGTAACAAAGCCTTGTTTACATTCAATTACACACCCCGCCTCGCCGTCCAACACAGCGGACACGTGGATATAGAGATTTTCAATAATGACGCTGTGATCGTGCTCCTTGTGGTACGGATTTGGTCGAGGTTTTGGTCTAGATGTCTGATGGAGCAGTAATAAGATTATGGCTAGACTTTAAAAGAGACTGTGACCTCTGAGTTTGTTTCGGCCTTTCTTCTCAGAGTAGTCAGATAGGAAACGCCTACCTCATATACCTAGATTTCTCAAGATATGATTGACGTAAAAAAGTGTTCGTAAAAACTTTCATAAATAAAATAATTTATAATTAATGATATTATCATGATAATGATGAGATTTTGAACGTTTTAAATTACGAGAATTGGCCTTCAGACTGTGAACATTCTTAAAATTAAGCCCCTCTGATTTGGTTCTATGATTACCATTGTTACCATGTAATAGATAGTATTAACAATAGATTATAGCGGTGATGATACACCATCGGCCTTTAGATCGATCCTATTTCTTTTCCATATCCAAATTGTTTCCATCTTCATTTCAATAAAAGTGCTAAAAGGAATCAGTCAAAGTGGTCCTCCCACGCAGAGAAATCGAAAGTTTCAAGACTAATTTGCAAAACCACTTCTTTATGAAGGGTTCCATTTAGTCTATAGAACATAGTTTCAGTTAAGAAAACTGGTCATCAACACCCTTTCTTCTTTTTTTTTTGCGGATGGGAAATCATCAAATGACCCCTCCCGCTCTGGGTGGAGCGGAAGGGAGTGTCACACTCTTACTGACTAAAACCCACCCGTGTTCCTTCCTTAGCCCTTTATGTTCCAGGGCAGCGGTAACCCTTTCGGACGATCCCGCTACCCCGGCAGGCTTCGGCCTTATCGGGCCACTTCATTTGCTGACATCTCTTTGAGGCGCGCGTGGAACACATACGCGCCGTCCGGCACGGGCCTGGTCCTGATCGGACGGTGAGTTACGTCATCAACACCCTTAGTGGAAGTTTAATTTCAGTTGTTGGTACAAATCAGCGGGGTAAGTGCGTAATACACTATCAGTAGCAATGGGTTCCATTTTGACAGTTCAACAACATTCATTACGTTATTTACGTTGTTGAGCAGACACATTTTTCGAACATATGAAGCAATGGATTAGCAATATCCTCCAAAATTATTCAGATTGAGATTGATAGTGTGTTACGCAATTAGAGGTCCTGGACAGGTCTTATATTATCATAACAGACTCCTAGTTGTTATTGTCATCATGGAACATCGTTTGCCTAGACTTTTATCCCAACTACATATGTTGGAGTCTTTATTTTATTTTATTTGGACATAAAACAGTACACGTTACAAATATAGTAAGTAATAAACTAGGGTAATAGAGGTAAACATGTAATCCACACCAATGTCCGCGGAATAATCTATGTATTATGGAGAAATAAAACAAAACCACGAATCATCTACTGGAGGCGATTTAGGTTAGGGAGAATTTATAATTATTGTGCAAGCAATTGAATAGCCATTCTTTTAAATTTTGTTTGAGATAGTGAAAATATATCAAGATTGAAAAGAGTCGGTTTCCAGTCTAACCGGATACAGTTGACCACCAGTATTTTACATGAAGCGACTGCCTATTTGACCTCCACAATATGATACCCCTTGGTAAGACTGATTGTCAGACTTTCGGGCTTCTGACTTCCCGGAACCACAGTCAAAGATCTACTAATGACAACCTGGAGCAACTGCTTAACGTGCATTCCGAGACACGGAGGGGTCTCGATATGTAATGTATGATCACCCATCCACGGACCGACCTTGGACGGGTAGCTTAAACTACAATCGACCCGTGAGCGGTTATTATTTACCACCAAGCCCTTTATTGTCGTAATTGATGTGGATGACAATAAAACTGGTCAACGTAAACGTCTTCCATTTATTGTCACATCCGTGATAAGCCACACGCGCCGTCCCGCCAGCCCGCCAGCCCGCCAATCACTCAGTTCACTGATTGTTGGATATCTACTTACGAGTCCTTTGCATATTCACACACATAGCCACCTGCTTACGTAATAGGATGAGGTATATAAAACCTGCTTTTTATAAAACGCATTTTATGCGAATCTGTTACGAGTCCTACATAAGTAAGAAAAATGAGCTAAAGGTTGGTTTTTCAATCGACCGATCATTTTTATTCGTGGAATAAAATTGACATCAGTCTGACAGTTTTTAGAGTTCCGTAGTTCACGTTTCGGAACCCTTATAGTTTCGGCATGTCCGTCCGTCCGTCCGTCCTCGGCTTACCTTCCAAACGGTCAGTGCTAGAAAGATGAAACTTTGCATGGATATTTTGTTTTTACCACGTCGATAAAGTGCTAAAATAAAATCACGAAAAATATTCCCTCCTCTAACCTCCCCTAAACGTAAAGTAGGGGTGATTTTTTTTTCTTGCGTCTACCCCATAATGTGGGATATCATTATATAGGTCTTTTAAAAACATTGAAAGGTTACTAAAACAATTATTTGATTTAGGTATCCTTTTGCGAGATATTCAACTTTAAAGCGCATATTTTTTGTTAAAATTGGGCGTCCCCCACCCGTCTAAAAGCTAAACGGCTGGGTCTAAAAATCTGAAAAAATTCACGATTTTAGTCCATGTTATGAACTTTGAAGGAAAACTATAACGGCTTAGATAACTTTGTTAGTTCAGGAGTTATAGAGGCCTAACTAGTAAAATGTGCTTACTTGGAAAACTTCGTACAAAAATAACGAAATAATAAGTAAACATGTTAAATTATCCTTCTAAATCCACGTGCCATTATGGGTGACTACGGAACCCTATTCTATGGTTGGCCTAACACGCACTTGGCCGGTTTTTTTGTATGGAAGAGCTGTCAAAAATTCAAAATTATTCCTCCGGTAATGTTATCTGGCTATGGACAAATCAACCGTAAAAGATAGAAAGTTATTCAGCTTAGAAAAAGTTGTGTTTAAAATAATATTCTTCAAATCCAGACTAGAGTATCTATGTTTTATAAGTTGTGTATTTAGTATTCAAAGTTTCATTTCCAATTTTAGTCGAATCAACCGACAATTTAGTTTAATAAATTGTCGGTTGATTCGACTATTAGCAAATACAGAGTTTAATGTATTTACTGTATTTGCTAATTCTTTATTAATTAACTTTAAAAAAGAATTAGCAAATACAGAGCTGTATTTGCTAATTCTGGTACTCGTGGGACTCATGGCTAAGCAATAACAGCCGCACGGGTCGATCGAGGTTAAGCTACGCTTGCCGCGGTTGGTCCGTGAATTGGTGGCCATCTTTACACACCGAGACACCTCCGCGCCTCGGAAAGCACGTTAAGCCATTGATCCCGACTGTCATTCGTGGATCCTTGACAGTCGTTACGGTTTGTCAGAGGCCCAAAAGTCTGGCAACCAGCCAGTCGATTCTGTAAAAATCTCACCATGAAAACTATGGTGATGTGAGCAATCATTCCATCTGATGCCTTAGCATTCTTTTTCATTATCATTCTTCATTGACACTATTGACAAGCTCACTTAAAGCTCATTTCACCAGGGTTTTCACGGTGAGATTTTTACAGAATAGACATACAGTCTTACCAAGGGGTATCGTATTACCCAGTAACTGGTTGTGGAGGTCAGATAGGCAGTCGCTCCATGTAAAATACTGGTATTCAGCTGCATCCGGTTAGATTGGAAGCCGACCCCAAAATAGTTGGGAAAAGACAGGCAGATGATGATTTGCTCATTCTAGTCTCGTTGTTTTTACGTGTTCTAAGGTCATGTATGTATTAGGAATAACATAACTATTTTTGATTGATATTGTCTACTTTACCGCTAGGATCATCAGCCTATAATGTTCCCAGTGCTGGGACACAGGCCACCTCTCGATGAGATGAGATGAGATGAGTATGCCAACAATGCACCACGTAGGCCCAGTGTGGGTTGGTAGATGTCACGTCTTCGAATTTTTGGTTATAGGACATGCCGGTTTCCTCACGATGTTTTCCAGTTCCTTCACCGTTTTGAGAGCAGTGGTGATGAAATCATTTCATCATTTACACAAAGTAGAGTGCCTGTCTGGATTCGAGCCTACGACCTACAACTTTACTGCTATCTTCACTTAATTCCCAAATTCAATGTCAGTTGAAACCAACTTAAGCTTTCAAACAGCCAGTCCAATTCCGCGAACAAAAACTGAAAATAGATCCAAACCTGCAAACAATCGACGGCTATACGCAGAAACACATCCAATGCCGCTGCATATCAAATGGCATTTCCACAATCGACCACGGCATAGACAATGTTTTAACCAGCTAGTCATAGAATCACAGTTCTATTTGATTTATTTTCCCAGCGCTCGCCCGGGGCATGCGCCCAACTATTTTAATATTACATTACAACTAGGCACTCGCTCTAATAGGTTTCAATGTGAGGTTTTTATTGTAGTTAGCTCCACCACTCATAAATTGACTTTTGAGTTTTTGAACAGTTCAATTTTCCTAAATGCTTTTGTTTCAGCGTGTTTGACGTGAAATATTGAATCGAGTTCGCTATGTTCCTACGTTTTAGCAAATGCCGACTGTTTGTTGTATCCTGAAATGAATATTGGATTCGCTTTTTATATTTGTTATTGTATCTATTGTTTCGTTGGCAATTTAATTTATTACAGGTGTACTACATCGAGGTAAAAGGTTTTAGCATTCGTTATGTGCAAAACTAAACGTCCAACCTACTTTTACATGTGTTAGGAAACCATTTTGTAACCCCCACAAGCAGCAAAATAACGATCAGAACCTACTAATAAAATACAACATAAAAGTACTGTAAGCAAAACTGAATGTGCCGACTACAAGGGTAGCGGGTTCGAGTCCGCGCGGGTAACCCCATCGTATCGCAAGCGCGCCTTATTTGAAACACAAATATTTGCCGCCGATGAAACTTTTCCACCGTCTACGGGCGTTTATTAATATTTTATTATTTTGTCTTGTTACTCCGTTTCGGAAACTCCCAACTTCCCTTGTTACGAACTCCAGCTTTAAAGCGATTATATTTTAAATTATTTTAATTAAAACACTGTGCAAACGTCTAAGTAGGTACGGCATTGCTTTTGGAAAATTATTAAATGAAATGTTACTTATATTACTGGGATTTAATCTCATTTGTACAGTCAACAGCAAAAAGTATGACACTGAGTCTGACATACTTTTGAATCACTTCGACGCCACACAGTTCTGACGCGAACTCCGTTAATTAGTATTGAATTTCTGATTTTGATCATCTACTTTTGCTGTTGACTGTACCTAGTGCATTTGGTGCTTTGATCCTTAGGTACTGTCAACTGAGAGGGTAAAGAGACGTTTTTAATAAACTTTGGCCGTATTTCGTAAAAAGATTTTTTGATACACAGCCGTTTCTTTTTTATTCCGTAAATTGTTTGTTTGTCGTGAAGGGGGACTAAGGGATCAAAAGGGTGAGCAGTAGTGTTCCTTCTGACTACTCTTCTTTTTCTGCCTTCTGTTATCAGTACTGACTTGCGCTATGCTCCACCACCAAATCTTCTGAAAAATGTGGTGTTATTGGGAGTTTTCCTTGAGATCGGTGACATATAATCATACAGGACCCCTGTTAATAATTATGTGAGTGAGTATATCCAACCAGCTCCTACGGTTTAATTGCGTCATGTTTTGTATGATAAGTAGATATTAATACTTAATACTTATTTACGAACATTTCAGCAAAAATATCGACTTATTCGCTACAGGTTGTCTTAGTCTGTTTTTATTTCGCGTCGAGTTTCGCTAAGTGTAAGCGACACAGTTTGCCGAGTCGATTAAAAATATTGTTTACAGCCGCCCCGGTGTTGCCACACGGAAAATACTGTAAATATTTATCTCCCCACCCCACGCTGTCTTACTACTCGAGAAGAATGTTTAGGACAACAATGTGGAGTTTACAAATAGGTTCTTGTTGGAGTACTGGGTAAAACTGGGTTAGTGTTACCTGTAGTTAAAGGCTTCTAATATATAAATTAAACAGGTATGCTTTTTTTAAGATATGTAGAAAAGATAATAATTATTCATGTACTTCAACGCGTCATACTGACGTCACGCAAATCCTGCTTCTCGCAAGCAGAGTTTACCGCGCAATTAGCATATATACCAAATTCCCAACATCAATCGTTGGGCAATTGCCCGCCAGACACAACACCCGTCTGGTCGGAGGATCCTCCCTTTTCTATGGAGGATGAGTGAACTTTACACCCTGTTCCTCATACCTCTGTACTGGTGACCCCGACGGGATATAGCTTCCCAAACAAACACAAAATAAATATAATATTTTGTATAGAACTTTATACAAAATATTATATTGAATACGTTTAACGCAATTTTGACCTTAGATTTTTATTGATTGCTTGTTTTTTAAACAGATAACTGTGTCAGTATTTTAGATAGGTAAGTATTTTTTTTACATAAAAACCAGTTGAAGAATGGTGATGTGATTAACAGGCCAATTCCTCAAACACGTTCAAAATCTAGGCGCAGACTCATCCCAGCGACAATCAATGTCAAAAACTTGTCAGAAATGTAAGGAAATTAGAGGTGTTTTTGACAGATTGAGATCAGTCTCAATCTGTCACAAATACCTCTAATTTTCCTCCTCCCTGTGAGAGCTCTCACAGAGAGGAGGCCTGTGTCTCAGCAGTGGGAAGGTTAGGTATAGGCCGATTATGATGAGACTGAGATCAGACTGTAAACGTTCTTAAAATTACGAGAATCGCCCCTCAGATTTATCGTAGATATTCGTTCCCAAAAAGATGGCTCCTTCCTAAACGATTCTTTAAGCACCAGTCAGAATCAAACTAGCTATTGAGTCAAGCAACGATTAGTTACATAAAACAATTTAATAATCCAACATTTATACCCAATAAAATTAATATCCCGATTAGATACTCCCACGCAGCACAAAGTAAACGTCTGCAGCCGTTCAATTAAAACAAAACGAAGACAAACATTAATAACCGGTGGACCGATTGTGATTTCAAAATTACACTGTAGACAATTTAAATATTCAGAGTTTAAACCTATTACAAGTTCCCTACTCAAACTACTGGCTCGCGCAGCTGGCTTAAAGTTTTTGTGAATTTTACACTGGCTGCAAGATTAACGTTTTCCGAAGGCCAGCCGGCGGAACTTTCTTGTTCGTTAATTAATTAAATTGCTTCGTAGAAACATTGCTGGCGGAATTTTAGCGGGAGTTAGAACGAGGAAAGTTTTATGATTTTGTCGTGAGTACGTAATTTTAATTTGATGGGTACTTGTTAAAGATTTATTTTTCGGTAATTTCCTTTGAGGCGTTAGGTAGGTACTATCGCCAAAATCTATATCTGACCACCGCCCGTAAGGACTATTCCTGGTTCCTGCTTGCAGCGCATATTATTAGTCGACCTAAAAAGGATCCTCTTTTGTTTTACTTACGGACGCCGCTGTGACATCATGTGCACTGGATTTGGTTTTCAAAATGGTCAGATATAGGTTTTGGCGATAGTACATGTGGATTTCCTTGTATTTGACGTTCTGTGTGGTTCGAAGAATCTCTACGTGTAGTTTTAAACATGTTTTTGCGGTTTCTAAGCAATTCGTTTTGGGAATTATGTAATTGGTTATTATCCGCGGAAAATTCTGAGAATGATCTTAAAATAACTTAGCTTGTGAATAATTCTTAGAAATTCTCATAATGACTACAGAAATGGCGTAATTTTGCGCTATGCATGCAGCAGAAAATATCCCATTACTTTTGCCAAAAAAATGGCACTACTTAATCCTTACAATTCGCGAAATGTGACATTGTCACATGAATAGAATTAACGCAAATAAAAATCCCTACTTGAAATTGCGGGAACACTTTAATAAAAGCGGTTAAGGTATAATCTCCCGCCATTTTGTTTGTTAATTTAGCTAGGAGCCGTCAGTTTGCGCGCCATTTTCAAGGGCCCTTAATGCTGGCAACACATGACATGGCAAAGACATCGAGTGATTGTGCCTGAGAATGTGATGTGCATGTTTTTGTATCTTTATTTTTATAGGATTTGTTACTGGCTGACATTTTAGTGGGGTGAGTTGGTATTTATTTATTTATTACAAAATTCTTTATAATTCATAAATGTTACCTAATATGGGTGAATACTGATACCATACCTCATAACAGTTATTGTATGTACAAACTAAAATTAAACAGAACTTCTATATTGATACTATAAGCTGGAATAACTAGTTTTTATAACGTTTGTTTGGTTAGTATTGATATTCAGCACTCTTTTTTTCTTATTCCATCGGTACGAAGTACGATGACAGAATTTAGTGTGACTGTGAATACCAGTTGCAGTTCTTCAACTATTTCATATACCTACTAGGTATGTCTATCTACATGTACCTAATAGGTATTAACGACCATTCAACATAATTAATGTTGTAAGTAAATTATAGCATAACCAAACCATTATAGGCTTATGGCCATATCTTAATAATGAATGATAATACTCATATACCTGTAATATGTAACTTTAAGCCACCGCACAGTTATGTAATGATAACGCGCTCTAATCCCCATATAAATCACGGGCTTGCGAATTTATGAGCCCACTGAGCACATACGTACATATTATACGTAAATTATCACATGTCACGCGCGCTTAAAAACACAGCCCTTTTGATATATCGTCTACGATAACACGCGAATTACGCGCACCTACTATTTATAGGCTTTACTTTTAATTTTTATACATGGCAAGTATTAATGACATTAGAAAAAAAAACAAACGTCAAAAGAATACGTTTTTCAAAATTTAAAATCCTATTGTGTTCTAAACACGTGGCGGTGTTGTCATATCTCAAAACTTCTTTTTTTATTCTCAATTCCTACCGGCAACATGTGTTATTATTATTCAGTTCTTCATTCACCTTTCTTTGTGCGGACAAAGACCGGTCCACGGAACTATGGCCCTCTTGTAATGCGTGACATTATGTTCAAAGCATAAAAGAACTGAGAATGTTGGAAGAAATATGTTACGCGTTTATTCAATGTGTATTTCGGATGTAAAACAAACTGACATCGAATGTAAATACTATTGTTGAGTGTTGTCATACGTAAAATAACATTCATAATGGTTATCTAATGGTCTTTTTGATGAATGGACAGTTTGTCGGTGGAACACTTTCGTGGGCTGTGTGGCGTGCTCGTGAAATACATAGATTATTTTATTATTTATATATTGCACTGTATTTAAATTGCATTGTAAATTATAAAGCATTAAGGATGACTTACTAGATACGCATTGTTTCTTGTTTATGAGCCTGATTCCTACAAACTACATATTTTAACTACAGCTACCTACGCCTTTTATCATTAAGGAGTAAATTTAGACAATACATAATTATTTAAGTACATTACGGGTCGTTAGAAATCCAAAGTCTGACAAACAGTCTTACCAAGGGTCTCTTGTTAGCCAGTACCTAACTAGGTTGTAGAGGTCAAAAAGGCAGCCGCTCCGTGTAATACTGGTCAAAATCAAAATCAAAAGTCATTTATTCAAATTAGGCTGAGAATCAGCACTTTTCAAACGTCAAAATTACATAAAACAGTCCCCCAAAACGCCCGCCCTTAACCATTAGGTATCTAGTGCTTTTGCTGGGAAGAAGATCTGAAGGCCAATTCTCGTAATTGAAAACGTTCAAAATCTAGTCGCAGTCTCATCTCGGCGACAAACAAAATGTCAAAAGCTTGTCAAAATGTAAGGGAAATTAGAGGTATTTTTGACAGATTGAGACTGAGATCAGGCTGTGAACGTTCTTAAAATTACGAGAATTGCCCGCCTGGTGTCCGACGGCATCCGGATATAGGTACTGGAAGCTGACCCCAACATCGTTGGGAAAAAGGCTAGGCAGATGATTAATATTCAGATAATAATATAATATAAATATAAGATAATATTTAGATATAATATAACATTTATCAGGTGAACAGTTGTGAACAACAAAACAAACCTCTTTTAATTAGTTATTATTCATCACGCTGACAGTACAGGCTCACAATAAAGTAGGGCAACAGAAAAAGAGAAAAAAAAGTAGTTTTCATCTGATTGTGTATTTTATCGCTGTGCATATTCAACGTGTTGTCTGTCTGTCCATTTATCCACGGTAGCACAAATACGTCACGGTACTTTGACCGACAACATTACCCATACATAGGACCAACAACAAATGCATTGGATAACCTACCTTATTTTGAAGGACAGAAGTGCATAGAACCGTTTTTTTGGACGCAAAATTAAGGTTGTAGTCTTCGGTACACGGATCTGGAGACTTCGTTGCCCAATAGGAACACTGCGCGTGAGTTGAAAACTTGAAATTGAATGTATTGTCTTTTGGACGCTTATGCTAATATACTTTGTGATAATAAAATATATTTTTATGGAAAACCCCGCTGACTAAGATAGTTTTTGGGTACGTTGTTTCATCGTTTCAAGGATGAAAAGATCCGTTTATGAATGACCATGTTATGTTGTGACTAATAAGACGTGGCTAATTTACGATAGAATTTGTGTGGACCAATGAAATGTGTCTATTTTGGCGACATTTGTGTGTGGTTGAAATAACATGAAAATAAGAGCGTGGTTTTTCAGAAGGTTGGGGAGATTAAATAAATATTACAACTACAACCATATTTATAAAAACCTTTTTATTTTTTGTCTCTTTTGTCGACAAAGTAACTTCCCATTGTGCATTGGAAGATTTTAAAGGCACTCCGTCATATGGATGTGTTCGAAATATATTCCTAAGTTAAAACAATAATTTTATATCCAACAAGTACATATTTTACTTAAACATCATTGAAAAAAATTACATTCTCTGCCGATAGAATAAACGCATGACGATGTTTCGATAATTTTCAGTCGGTACCTACTTCTTGATACTTCCATAGTGTAATTACTAATTTCATAGTTAGAAGTAGATATAGAGCTTTGAAAACCAACCTTTCATTTCTTTACAATTCTACTTTAAATAACCATTGAAGAGTTATAAGTATGCAAAGAAACGAGCAACAGAAGCGAATCGACATTGAACATAATTTATTTACAAATATTAACCATTTCAGCATAGTTAACGTCCACAATGCGTGCCTCTTTACTTCAAATGGAAGCCCTAATAGGCGTAACGCAAACACAAGTGTACTAAACTCCATACAAATGTACCTGTTACAGGACATAGACGTTGCTAAAACTTCCTGTAACCGACAAAGGGAATCGCGAATTCGACACGCCCAAATCAAAATATATTATCGAGTTATTCCATAATAAAAACTGGCAACATTGAAAGAAAAAAGAAATTGCGTCGGCGTTCGCACAATCAATCAAGCGATAAGCCAATAAACCTCAACGATGCGCTTTTGAATCGCGAATTCGATTTTTGAATCGGTCTTTTGTTGGCATGGCCGGCGGCGCGCGTTGACTTGGTACAATGAAAGGGCAACCGGAAGTGAATGCCTGTGTCTCCTTATGAATGGGACGAGTCTGAACGTTCAGGAACTGTTGGACGATGTAGATACGTCAGATCACGTACAGTCGCCAAAAGAATGGCGACTTTTAGATAACTTTTGGAGTCGAATTGAATGTTTGTCGTTTTGAGCATTTTTCTGATTGTGGTTTTTCTGTGTTTAAGTCAGGAGTTTTTCATATAGCAAAAAGACGACCCTCCAATTGGAAACTGTAAATTGTTTAGTTTCTGTGAAAAATAGTAGGTATCTATCATTTGAAAGCACAGAAAATTATGTTCATGATTTCTGTAACTAACCTATTATATAATAATATTTCTAAAATTATTCGCCTAACCGTACCTACATGATTATAAAACTATCTATCAACAAGAAAAAAAAACATTGTACAACAATACAACGCCCCCTATTGTCAAACGGACTGGCATTGTAGCATATCGTACCGTGGCCTTATAAAAAAAATACGTCCGGGGTTGCCACAGCAATAAAATTAAGCACCATAAAAGGTGGAAATTAATAATGAAATATGTATTACATCGGTATAATGTTGTTAGGGGTCCCGTTTAAAATGAATGGCCTTTGTGACCATTTGACTTGTACCTTTTATGCGGAATTGTCCGTGAAATCGGTCGAGATGTATGGATTCAATGTTTGATGGTTTTACTAATTACAGGGGTGGGGTGGTGGGATGGTTCGATTGTAGTGAATTTGTCATCTGTTTGGGAATGATAAAAATGTTGTTAGGATGGTATTAAACTTCAGTAACGTAAGTATCTACTGCTGCATGTTACGTTAGATGTTTAGTCGAAAAGATAGACCTAGGTCCTATCCAATGATAAGAGCTTGGAAGAACTAAAGTACAGACGCCAGCAGGACAAGCTACCCGAAACTGTAAAATTTTCCCAATCAACCTTGAACCTTATAGCTTTAGAGATAAAGTTGAAAATCTATTAAAGAAATTTGACAGATTATGGTAGCTTGACGTGCGGCCGTCTGTACATTATAACACCCCGTAAAAGTCGTTCCATGGAAGAATACACACAATTCGATTTGTTGTGTACTTGGGAAAGGTACCTACCTTTCCCAAGTACACAACAAATCGAATTGTAATTATGACGATTTGAAAGGTACTGTCCATAGTTAAAATATTTACCAAAAACAAGTCCTATCGTAGAGGAAGCTGACTGCCCAAAGCCAATAAAAGAAGTACCTACCTAGTCATTTATCAAAATATACTTACTTACTTAAAACAATTAACAGGAAACCGAATCGAAAGCATCCAATATTTCTGCAATAAATTAAAATTATGACAAACTACGGACTTGTAGAAAGTTACTTTCTCCATCACACAAATTGGGTTTACTAAACCAACATAATCGTGCATTTTTGAAAATGTATTTTAGCTTTTATTTTCAGGGCCAAAAGACCGTTAAAAGAGTGCCTTTATATATTTGTGTGAGCTCGGCGCTTTCTTTACATCGCCGGCGGATGAGGCAAAGCCGGTTCGACTAATTAGTGTTAATCAAATAATGTCCTCTTTGGCTTAAAAACTAGCATTTGGTGTGTACTAATGTGGAATTTGTACCTCTCTGTGGGTGGGAAGTCTGTGAGAAACAGTTTATTATGGTTTGGCAAGAATTCGACCTTTAGAACTGAGGAAAACATGAAAACATTGATGGTTTTTTAGCAAAAAAATGGCATTAAGCAGTAGCGATACTTTAATGTGTATCCGGCGCACCCTGGGCAGTTAGTAGGTACAGACGCCAGCAAGTCAAGCTACCCGAACCTGTCAAATTTTCCTAATCAACCTTGAACCTTTATGCTTTGGCGATAAAGTTGAAAATCTATTAAAGAAATTTGACAAATTGCAGTATCTCGATGCGCTGGCGTAAGTACCGCTACCACTTTGTTGATTGGCTAATATTTTTACCACGACATCAGCTATTCATCATCATCATCTTTATTCCTAAAAACATCCATTACTGAACATAGGACTTCCCCAAGCGTCGCCACATCAACCGGTCCTGTGTGCTTCTTGCATCTAGCGGATTCCCTCGGCCTATCAGCAGTGCGATTCTGTAACCATCTCGCCGTGAAAACTTAGGTGAAGTGAGCGTGGAGTGAGCTGTCATTCCAACTCACTTCACTTGAGTTTTCACGGTGAGATTTTTACAGAATCGACCGGCAGTTACTCGTACGCACATAATTGGAGAAGAAGAAGAAACAAGGTGTTTGATGGTTTCACAGCTTCGAAATTTTTTATAAGGATAGAATATTTGCGAGCGTCAATTTTTTTAGTAGTAACCACTGTTTCAACATATTTTTTTATAGATTTTCATTTGTTTTTCCGATCGTTTATTTTTTTGCAAATTGCCTTTTAAGAAATAATGAGACTTGCTCAAAAGCATGATACAAAACGGAGTAGACTTATACTCAGCAGTAGGTGGAACAAGTTTACCAATTATGGTTTTTACAATCATATAGATTGATGCGATCACTTTCACCTTACTCTGCTGAAAACCAGCGCTGGGGCTCTGTCTCCTATAGGGTCCCTAGCATTAAGCTGAGCGACGGCCGTTTTGCGTGAATGTGACGCATGTTTACCCCCAACTTGTTATTTTTTTGTGTTTGTTCTTTTTTATGCGTCAAGTTTGCCGCAAATGCAAGAAATGACTCTAGACCTGAAAAATAAAGGTGAACACCCATTTCCTTCACCCTCTTAAACAAACTTTAAACAAAAGTTCTATTAATAGTAATGAGCCAAACACTATAAACTGTCATTTATTTAATCTTCTACCACTCTTTCTGCACAAACAGAGGAAATCACTTCTTATCAGGAATCATAAGAAACAAAGAATTTACTGCTCCGTCAGTCATCAAGATAAATACAACACTGACAGGTAGGTACTGTCAGACTCAAAAATATAAATTGCCAAGAATTTATTTCATTGGCTTGTTCCAATTGGTCTGTTCCAATTCTAATTCTAATTTTAAACCAAATAATCCGAAATTCTAATTTTAAACCACCTTAAAGAGGTTTTTCATTTGACAGTCATCATCTGCCTAGCCTTTACCCAACTATGTTGGGATCGGCTTCCCGTCTAACCAGATGCAGCTTAGCACCAGTATTTTACATGGAGAGACTGAATATCTGACCTCAACAACCCAGTTACTTACTGGGTAAATCGAAACCCCTTGGTAAAACTGGTTGTAAGACTTCCGGGCTTCTGACAACCCGTAACGACTGTCAAAGATCCACGAATGACAGCCGGGACCAACGGCTTAACGTGCTTTTCGAATCACGGAGGGGTCTTGGTATCTAAAGATGGTAACCCATCCACAGACCAACCACGGCAAGCGTAGCTTAACCCGATCGATCGACCCGTGCGGCGGTTATTACTGAGCCACAAGCCCCCAAGGATTTTCATTTAACATTTTGAGGTTACTATTAACTGTAACCTCAATTTTCGTCAATGATTTTTCAATTACAATACAATAGTATAATTTTGTATTTTTTTTTTTTAGTATTCAAACAATAATTGTGGACAAATGTGGCGACATACAAAGGTCCCTTTAGTGAATAAATAATTGCGTAAGAATTTAAACTGAATTACAATCTTTGGTCAACGTGTAGCCACAAAAAATTTCGTACATCTTTATGAGGCTGACTGTACCTATTCCTTATCGTCGCATGACGCTGCATGTGTTCGTGGAAAATTTATTTTAATTACTCATTAACATGAGCCATCTGTCGCGATAAGTAGTCTAGATAAGTCAAAGATCTGTGTAAATATGAGGTTTGCAGCATGGAAACTGTCTGATAAAAAATAATGTTGAAATTATGTCGAAAAGTTTCACAGAATTTAACTGCACAATGATGTAGTATCATTTATTTTTGAAAATTTTAACAAAAAAATACCGTTTTTTTTTTTAATTGTAACTTGGTTGCGGAAGTCAGATAGGCAGTCACTCTACGTAAAATACTGGTACTCAGCTGCATCCGGTTAGACTGGAAGCCAACCCCATAGTCGGGAAAAGGCCAGGCAGATAATGATTATGATGACTTTTGAAAATTTTATGTAGGCCGATAGAAAAAAAAAGTTGGTGTAAAAATACATAGCATAACATCACGCTTGTAATCCCCGAAGAGTTAGGCAGAAGTGTACAGTACACCCACATGACAGAGAGCAAGGCTATTGTCTTCAAACCCAGACTCCGGGATGCTGCTGAGAAATCCTAAATGCAAAAACCCAGTAACACTGTCTGACCAGTGTTTGAAAGAGATAGAGGTGTAGCTCCGTCTTTTATCACACTGAAGTGACCCCAGGACCTCATTCTCAGCAGAAAACTATGAAAAAGACACAAAGAAACCAATATGGAAATACTTTAGGTACTTAAAGATCTCGTGTGTTCGTGATCTTCCTCTTTGCAACGCATTATTTCTCGTAATTGAAAGATTTCGATTTCTCGCAAAGAAAATCCGGTTTTCTGTGTCAGTTATTTGTTCAATCATTTCTGTTCTTCTTCAAACCAAATAAAATAATTCATGAGAATTCAAGTATATATCTTGCTATCGTGAACATTGAGTACGGTGTGCAATTATCGACTTTACACAAATCCTTTGTCTTGGTCAATGGGGACAAGAAATTAAAGAGTACATGTAAATGCATTCTGTAACCCACTTAAAGGAATAAGAAGCCAAAAAAACAATTTGTAATGAGCATAAAAAGTTTAGCGGTATCAACTCCGCCACATGCGAACTACGCGTCACACTGACGTCACGCAAAATCCTGCATCTCGCAAGCAGAGTTTACCGCACAACTAGCATATATACAACCGCCCGACATGAATCTTGGCCAGACACGACACCCGTCTGGTCAGAGGATCCTCTCCATTCTATAGAGTACGAGTGAACTTTACACCTTGTTCCTAACTTAGGTTAAGTAAGCTGTCAATAGTGTCGATCCTCATCATAATGAATTCCCCGCGGATACTCTTATCGTAACCGTCATGGTTTAACTGCCTCATGTGGCCCTGTCAAAGCCTTTTTCATTCAGAAAACAAAGTTTAGCTCCAGATATAGAACTCTAAGGACCTGCTACATAAAGCCTATATTCTTGCAATATGAACACGAGAAGTTCTTATTTTTTTTCTAAAATCTACAGGGCTTAGGAAAGTGTTCATACCTACTTCTTCAAGTTAAGTAAAACAACTATCCACCCTGCAACAGAGATCGCGTAGCATTATCAGACTTAGTTCCCACTGCTGGGACACAGGCCTCCTCTCTATGAGAGAGAGTGGGCCATAATCAACCCCGCGGGCCTAGTGCGGCTTGGTGGAAGTCACATGTCATCGAGTTTCGGTTCTAGGTCATGCCGGTTTCCTCACGATGTTTTTCGTCACCGTTTTGAGAGCAGTGGTGACGAAATTATTTCCACAAAGTAAAGTGCCTTCCTGGGTTCGAACTAACAACTGGCAAGTTGGGGCCGATACCACTTCGCCACCACTGCTCTACATCGCATGATGAAACTACTTTAGTCCCCCAAATATTTGCCCAAAGTTATCGGTCAAACTCTAAAAATGCGGCAAAATATTCCTAATAATGAGACATTACACGGATCAAATATTAAATATTTACACCAATAAACGAGAACTCAATGTTTACAGGCAAAATAATTCCTTAGTCTGAAGACAAATTAATTTATAATGTTGCCAGAATTGAGCACAGATAATTAAAGCGAACACAGTAGAGTGATAATATTAGTTGATACAAATATTTGCTGTTTGCAGTGCTATTGTCATAGCGTTGACTATGAGTTTGATTGGCGTAATACAAACAAAGAAGACATACTCGTATTTCCCTAACTGAAGGTTTTAAAAAATTGTGAAAAGCACTAGGTATCTAGAGTCTAAAAACGATTTCTAGAATCTAAAAACGATTTCTAGACTCTTTCTAGACTATACAAACGGTTCCAAGAATCTAAAAACGGGTTTTAGACTCTAAAAATGGCTCCTAGAATTCTAAAACAAGTTTCTAGAGTCTAAAATAAAAACGCTTGAAAATCTTAATTCTGTATAATTCATCTGTCTGGTGTCTGTTGGTATTTACTTGCCTATCTTAGATAGTTTAGTTTACAAGGTATAGTAAACTAGATTGACATAAATTATGTACCATTGTTTTATTGTATTTGTCTTTATACACGCCTCCTGCAACGTGTGGTAGGTAAATGAGAAATACTTTACATGCTTTGATTATGTTTTCTAAAAATATAAAGTGATTGTTGGGGGAGGCTTCCAACATTGGATGTTTTATGATGGCGATGACTATGTAGGGACTATGTAGGCTGTGGTGGTCATAGATATCCGTGGTGGTGGTAAATTTTCGGAAGACGAAAAGTAAACGCAGAAAAATATAGACATGTGTAGACATTTACCATACAAGACAGAGTATGTAATTTACTATCATAATTCCTACTAATATTATAAACGCGAAAGTTATTGAGGATGGACAGATGTTTGTTACTCTTTCACGCAATAACTACTGAACGGATCTCGATGAAATTTGGCACACAGATAGCTTATAACCAGGATTAACACATAATACTTCTTATCCCGGTAATATGTTTCTGTGGGATAATTTTTGACCACCACGCGAGCAAAGAACTTCGCCTGTGAAAACTTGATAAGGCAATCTAATCCTATGATTATGATGAAGTCCTGACTATGATAAACTAAATTACTCATAATGTGGTTTATTTATAAAACAACAACTGCTTTCCACTATTTGCCACTAGTCAATAAGTAAAATCATCAAATAATAAAAACGACGCAAAATGGCGAGCACACACCTAGTATTGAAGCATTCCATATTTCAGTTATTTATTTATACTATGTTTGTAGTTTCATTTTAGCATATAGTACTAAGAACGAACTATATATCCTACTTACTACTAATATTATAAACGCGAAAGTTTGTAACGATGAATGTATGTTTATTACTCTTTCACGCAAAAACTACTGAACAGATTTGGATGAAATTTGGCACACAGATGGTTTATAACCAGGATTAACATAAAAGATACTTTTTATCCCGGTATTCCCACAGGATAGAAACTTATGCGGGTGAAACCGAGGCACAGCTAGTAGTATTCATAAAACGATCCGTGACTGAGGGAGTGCTAACGCTGTTGAACGCAAAAGCATGGATGAAAATGTTCCTGTAAGTGACTGAAAAACAGCCATTAAAGAAAGAAAGAAAGAAAGAAAAATGCGTTTATAGGCATTACAGACAGAGACGTAAAAAGAACGTAAGTCATTATGATTTTGACTCTTATTATGATTTTAATTTGGAAATCGTTTGATTGAATTTGATTAATGAAATGAAATCGTTTATTCTGTAAATAGTTGAGGGGAGCAGTCCAGTCAGTGCATGCATTTGTCAGTATACTCGTGTAGCTCAACTCAGAACTTGAAGAGCTCGACGACTCGAACCAATCGACCACACATACTGGTTTTTTTTATTGTGCCCGTCTGCCTTTCCAACACAAGAAGTGATCTCAATATGGCCACACCTAATGCTGTTCAGGGAAGGTAGTCACATTTAAATCTAAATTTATTTCCCGTGGCAACGCCCGCGTGGATGTTCGAAATAATTCTAATTGTTATTCTAACATAAAAGTAACCCCAGTTACTCCTTGTAACATCAGCTATCTGCCGTCAAAACCGATCCAGTCGTTTCGGAGATAAGCCGGAACAAACAGACAGACCCAAAAATAAACTTTTTTTTTGTTTTATGTACCGTATATACTTTAATAGACATTTAGTAAAAAGCCGTTATTTAGAGGTAACAAGCAGACATCAATTTTATTTATTTGTATAGATAAACTATGGGCCGAAAAGTAGAAAACGCCCATTTCCTAACTGGGTCAAACAGGGTCCTACTCAAAGTCGTGGGTGCAAAATAGTTGTAGTATATATACATTACGTATTTGATTTGTCTGTGATTTTCCATAGCGTTTTGTCCGTGAGTCGTCCAAGATGGCGGTCGCTGGCGGCTCTAACGATTTCTGTAAACATAATTATTGGAAGTCGCACGTTCACTGTACTATTTGATCTTGCTTATTGGCTAACACGACTCTTGGTTACAATTTTCATATTGTCCCAGCTATTTAGTATAAAATGAATTGAATTCAATGTTTTTCTACGCTTAGTACTAGCATACATAGATGTTTATATTTATTTTAGTATTTATCTGTTATTTTTCTTGTAAATGCTTCAAGTTGTCGTGTAAATATTGGAGGCAGATTTTATAATAATCTTTTTATCTGCGATTTTACGACTTATTTATTTGTAGGTAGAATATTAATTTGATTGTAACCTCACACCAGTAGTGCGATTCTGTTACCATCTCACCGTGAAAACTTAGGTGAAGTGAGCGTGGAGTGAGCGGTCATTCCAACTAATGCTAGGGATTGACACTACTGACAACTCACATCAAGCTCACTTCACTTGAGTTTTCACGGTGAGATTTTTACAGAATCGACCGGCTGGTCCAGTTGAAAACCAGCGTCAGGCACTAGTTGTCTGGTATTTTTGCTGAACTGGGCCTTTTTGGCACAGCCGTGAGGCACACTTTCCTGCTAATTTGTTACATCGGACTTTACAATTTTTATTTGATTTTTTAATTCTTTTTATCTGATGTATGTATCTGGTCTATTGTGTCTTCTAGTCTCTGCTAAATTTGTATTTTCTTTCTTTCTTTTGAAGACGCCTATTTGTATTAATAAAATGATTAATTACGTATCTTTGATGACTATTATGAAAAGATAGATTCAGACAAATATTTTCGTAATCTCTTAACTATTTACACTAGATACTAAATTAAAAGACTAATTAACTAACTATATAAATAAATACAAATACAAAAGGATACTTAGGCGTCGAAGTACTCGCCCGCATCGCTGTCACCCGGAAACGTGCCCAGAAGGCTGGCAACATTGCCACGTTGAATGGTAATGCTAATTCTTTGGCAAGTATAGGTAAGCAAAACCATTTGCTGTATCCTTAACCCGGCTGTAAAAATCAATAACATTTCTTTTTGTAGATCGCACTAAAGCTCTATAGGTCATCATCCACCTAGCCTTTTCAAAAGATGTTGGTGTCAGCTTCCAATCTAACCGGATGCAGCTGAATACCAATATTTTACATGGAGCGACTGCTTATCTGACCTCCACAACCCAGTTAGGTACTGGGTAACACGTTCACTCTTGGTAAGACTGGTAGTCAGGCTTTCAGAATGAATTGATTTTCAACAATTAATACTTGCATGCATAGATGTTGTACATAATCAGCCTATAATGTTCCCACTGCTGGGACACAGGCCTCCTCTTTCTGTGAGAGGGAGTGGGCCATAATCCACCACGCGAGCCCAGTGCGGGTTGGTAGATGTCACATGTCTTCGAATTTTAGGTTCTATGACGAACCGGTTTCCTCACGATGACTTCCTTCACCGTTTTGAGAGCAGTGGTGATGAATAGATATTGTTTTTTTTATATTCTAAAGCCTTATAGGTAGGGAGAGAACCTCACGCCTCAGCCGCCGCGGGAGACGCTCCGGGCGTCGGGAGCCGCGTGACGACTCTCGGCCACCGTAGGCGCGGGCCTGCGGGCGGTGAGTAATGGGTTGCTCACCGTCCGATCAGGACCAGGCCCGTGCCGGACGGCGCGTTGTGTTCCACGCGCGCCTCAAAGAGATGCCAGCAGAGGACGGGGCCCGACAGGGCCGAAGCCTGCCAGGGCGGCGGGATCTTCCGAAAGGTTAACCGCTGCCCAGGAACAGAAAGGGCTAAGGAAGGAACACGGGTGGGTTTTAGTCAGTAAAAGTCTGACACTCCGTTCCGCTCCACCCAGAGCGGGAGGGGTCATTTGATGATTTCCCATCCACAAAAAAAAAAAGCCTTATAGGTACGTGTCTATTAACATCCGGGTTCCGAACCGGAAATTTTTTTCACCAAATATCCATGACCGAATTACCCCCTCAAGTTGAGTGACACCTACACAAAACAGGATATTTTCGTGCAACGTAACTAAAGTAGTTAATTAACATGGTTGCACGACATTCGGCCGAAGCCATCAATTACATGTGTATCGCTAAATAAATACGCGTTAGCTATACGAATCTGTACACGTCAGAATTGTTACTGCAAACAACTGGACTTGCGCTTTTGGAGCTGGTGCTTCGTTTACATGGCTTTTTATGCTAGTGACTGGAGTAAGTCTTAGAGGTCCGTTTGAGAGGCTGCTTGTTTGTCACAATTGTGAAGTAAAACCAACATCGGACCAATGCTGTTTTTCGAACTTAATAGGTAAAATAGCAAAAGTACTTTCTGAATTCGAAGTAGGTTTTTTAAGACTGCATCAGTCTAGGGAACTTGGAATTTTCTAACATAAAAAAACTGTGTGATGCATTAAATCTCTTTCAGATACCTACGCTATCATTAGTTAAACTTACTTTGAATCTCACTCTCGTCAAATCAAAGAATAATTAATTAATTTCCGTGGTCCTGATCTTGCTGCGTGGGCCCCGCCACGGGTACCGCACACGCGCTCTGCTCCGCGCGTGGCCGTCGAGTCTACCTGCCTCTCGTCGGTCTCTACCTTCAATTCCACCTTCTCAACCCAGCTATCACGCACCTTCATCTTTCCTCACCTCCACATGCTACACACCACTGTCCAGTCCATCTCCACCTTTTTATTTTTGTTAAAAAAACTTTAATTGACTTCAACTTCCCTTTCTTTTAATTCGAAGTTAAAGTTAGGATTTTCTTGTCGCTACACGACACTTACTCGTATTAATTAATCATTAATAAGTATCGGAACAGCCTACAGTTTAAAAATATCGTACCCAAACTTGCACCAAGTCATTGCTAAACAAAGCACAGCACGTATATTCAAATTTTATTTGTTTCAAATTGACGTTAAACCAATATCAACTTTATTTTAAAGGAAATAAGTTGGTTTCAGAGTGACTAGCACCATTGAAAAAGTTATAAAAATGTTTGAAGTTGTAGCGTAAACTGAACTTTATTGTGTAAGAATTAAAGTTATTTTTCCATAAACTCATATTTGTTTACATTTTTGGCGAATATGTCGCGATTCAAATATCGGTAAAAATTGCCATCATAATCTGCAGCATTCACAAAACGGCACCACTCTACTCATCATCATCATCATCCACAGCCCGACTTCACCCACTGCTGAGCACCAATCCCCAAGATCCAGTGCCAGCCTCATCCAGGTTCTACCGTTCTACTCTACTCTCTCCAACACTGCAACTAAACGAAGCACAACACGTAAAAGGGTACGAGAGGGTCACATTACAGTGTGTCCGATAATTTGTGCAGTCTGGACCCGCCTCTCATCTCATTAACACCCGAGGTGCGTACGAGATGCTATAACGTCTGTAAAACGGAGCTCGGACCAACGCTATCTAACTATCGTTATGTAACTGGGGAATATAGTGTCAGTTTAATAGACGGTAGTTAGATGCCGACGCTTGCTGAGGCAACTGCCTATCTAACCTCCACAACCCAGCTACTGGGTAATACGATACACCTTGGTAACACTGGTTATCAGACTTTCGGGCTTCTGACGAGCGGCCGTAAAGACTGTCAAAAATTTACGAACGATAGCCGGGACCGACCGTTAAACGTGCTTTCCGAGACACGGAGGGGTCTTGGTATGTAAAGATGGTCACCCATCCACGGATCAACCGCGGCAAGTGTAGCTTAACCTTATCGATTGAACCGTGCGGCTGTTATTACTTAGCCATAAGCCACTCGTATATCAAAACAAATACATCATTTTTAGAGCTGCTACAAGATTGACAATCGTTGCTACGCTCGTAGCCTCGTAGCAATGAGTGCTACGGATTTATTGAACGTCACCTATCGTCATTATTGTACCGGTAGTAGACTACGGCTAACCTTGAAAGTAGTTTTTTAACCACCAAATAAATGAAGGTTTATATTTACAACATGCTAAGTTTTACACGTGTTTCAGAAAAAAGCGCCCAAGTGTGAGTCGAACTTGCATAAGAAGGATTCCGTACCACCTTACAATACTTAACAAAACATCATCATCGAAAGACGTCCACTACTGGACATAGGCCTTCCCCAAGCACCGCCATTTCGACCGGTAACACTAAATATTTTTGTTAAATAATTTAGTAAAAAAAACAATTCATGTGTATGGGGGGACCTCCTTTAAATTTTTATACTATTTTATTTTGAATATTTTTCTTGTTCTAGCGGCTATACACACTCCGTGAAATTTTCAAGTATCTACCTATTACGGTTCAAAAGATACAGCCCTGTGACAGACGGACGGATGCCGGAGCCTTAGTAATAGGGTCGCATTGTCCCCTTTTGTGTACGGCGGGGTAGTTGCGTAACACACTATCAGTAGCAACAGCTTTCATTTTGACAGTTCAACATTCACTGCGTTATTAACGTTGTTGCGCAGACACATTTTTCCAACATATGAAGCAATGGATTAGCAATATCCTTCAAAATGATTCAGATTGTGATTGATAGGGTGTTACGCATTTAGGGTGCTGAACCCTAAAAATCATTTCAGGAATATGAATCACAACGAAACTATAATCAAAAATGTAAACGTATGAAACAATAGCACCTAACTAGTCGAAAACACCAGCTGCAATCAAGTTCAATACAAGCGAAATATACCTATTATTAAGTCTAAACCCGGACACAAAGGCCAACGAAATCGTTCATCGAACTTTACACTACAATGTCATGAAAATATCAACACACTTGAGCACGTGAATAACTCTGAAATCACAAGAGTATTTACGATTTAAAAATGAATTATTTGACCAAGAGAAATGAAAGTCACGGAGGTAAAGCATATTTTTCTGATATGCATTGAAGGTCAGGAGAGAAGGTCACACGCCCAGTGCAGGCTGGTAGATGTCACATGTCTTATAATTTTTGTTTCTAGGACAGTTCGCCTCGCGCTGTTTTCCTTCACCCTTTTGAGAGCATTGGTGATGAAATTATTTACACAATATAAAGCAGCTCTCTGGGTCTGAACCTACGACCTACAACTCGTGAATCAGAGCCGTTGCCACTGGGCCACGCCACCACTGCTTCCATAGATACATACTAGCTGCACCCCGCGGTTTCACCCGCATAAGTTTCGATCTCGTGGGAATATCGGGATAAAGTATCCAAAATCAAAATCAAAAGTCATTTATTCAAATTAGGCTGAGAGTCAGCACTTTTTGAACGTCAAAATTACAAAAGACAGTCCCCCAAAAACGCCCGCCCTTCACTATCCTATACGTTAATCCTGGTTATAAACCATATGTGTGCTAAATTTCATCCAAATCCGTTCAGTAGTCTTTACGTGAAAGAGTAACAAACCTCCATCCATACAAACTTTCACGTTTATAATATTAGTAGGAAGTTTCACGTTTATGATATTTGCAACAATTTTGACTTGTAACGTAACTTGCCCCCTAAGTACCTATGTAGTCGTAGTTTTTTCAGATGGCTGCCTATAGCTGACGAACGCATACATTCTTAAAAACAATTCTTCTAATAGATGCCATTCTGTAAAAAATCGTTCGCAGGACTTAAACGTAACGTAAAGGAAAACCTCTTCACTTACCCTACCCTAAATAAAAGCTGAAGTCAGCCACAAACAAACTATGACGTCACAAATGTACATAGACATAGAGATTATCAGTTCCAGAGACAAATTACACAAGTGCTCACACTAAGCGAACCAAAAGCGCTTCATATATAAATATTATGTTTATATATTGATAGAGTAGAGCGTTTGTCAAACAGTTCAGTGTACGGTGCCAATATTAACTCTAGTTATCGTCCGCGGGTGAACCCGCCTGCCAAGGTCACGGTCAAGGTCATATGGTTTACATTTACACTGTCAATATTTTGATGTGTTTTCTACGAGTTTAATAAATTGGTTTGCGTTTTTGGGATGTGCAGGCGAATGAGGCTCGTTAGGACTTTATGTTCATGTGTTTTTTTTGCTTGGAGGTAGAAACAAGCTAACAGGGTTTCAAGTTTGGTAGGTTATAAGCTCCTCTTTGACTTGATAAGTGATCATTGATCACCGTAAGTTTATCGACAAAATGAAAATTGCAACAGAAAACATTTCAACACACATTTTGTAATGAGCTCTCAGTGATTGCTATTTTGATATACTGATATGACCTATAAAAACAAGGACATAAATGCAGTCATTTTCATTCTGAACAAAGACAAACTCGATTACTTACTGTCTTCGACGTCCTATTCAGATTAGACGCAAAACAACGAACCCAAAAGGTAAGTACACGCGTACCTACTGACTTAGATCGTCTACTAGCCAAATATTTAAAAAATTCGCAAAGAAAACAAATTCAAACTCTAATAGGTCCACAACAATCGGAATTATCTCTAGGTATATATAATTTATCAAGGTAAACTCCTTGGATTACATTGGCTGTGTTACCAAATATTTTCCGTGCAAGCGGTGTGTGTGCTGTGTACATATTGTGTGTGTGTTTGTGTGTAGAGCACATATTTAGCTGGGCCCAATACGAAGCCCCCTTGGCCTTATGCGACAGAGAAAACTTGGTTTGCTTTGTAACTTTTGAGCAAATGATTTTTAAATTGGTTAGGGGTTTACCTTGTTGTGTAACGTTGGCACCTGATGAAACGAAAAGAGCAATCAATTCGTATTGTTTAGGAGTGGATAAGGTTTATATTATAATAGTTGTCTTGAAGTAAACAAAACTTTTTTCAAACTCTCATCTCATATTTTTTTTTCGGTTAAGTTAGGTCAAGATCTGGTCCCAAACCTCATAATTTGGTGGTTTCCAAACGTTTCAGTGGTGGGTTCTAAACCTAACACACACGGTCAAACATACAGTATTTCTGAAATAAGATATAAAGTAAATATTTATCCGAATATCTAAGCATTTAATTTAAATTACCAAAACTTGTATCAGCAGCCTCCAAAAAGTAGGTACAAAAGCGCAGGCAATCAAAATTTAAAGTAGGTGCCACCCATCTGAGATATTTGTTTTCAAACGTAACGCCTTCAGCCTGTCACCTCCAAACTGACCCTGCAAACACGGAGCTTTAAACAAATATACAAAAAAAAATTACGCAAATAAAATACTCCCAGTGTCCTCATTAATATTCTAGAATAATTTATTATAAAGGTCTTTGTAAAACAGGTCTCCAGAGAGCAAACTCTTGCGCCGCGCGCGCCGGCCGCTCAGCAAACAATATGGCCGCGATAACCGACGCCATCTTGGTTTTATCGAGGTTACACACACTGGAATTTTAAATTATTATTTTATTACTACCGTTTTAACTTGCTTAGTTGGTAAGCTTTATTGGGTATAAAGTTTATGTTTTTATTAGTTGTTAACTGAGTTGGGAATAGACTAGATTCAAACGTGGGATTTAGCAGATGAATAAACTGATACTGAGAAGTTTGCTTACCAACTCGTATATGTTCCTACCTATTGTTTTTACCACTCATCAGCTAACATTTGACAAAACCTACCTATATGTGTATGACCTGAAAATCCTAGTGGTGGGTTAAATTCTTATAAAACACAATTAAACTAAAACATAATTAGATAGGAACCATCCGGTTTTGCTCACCCCTTTCCTGCTTAGTTTTATAAGTACCTATCCGAAAATCTCTTCCACATAATTTTGTTTACCTAGTTTATTATTTATATATTTGTTTATCTAATGTAATTTCGTACCAACTTATTCAATAGAAAATCTAACTATCTACGAATTCTACTTGCAAAGTAGTTCGGTATGCATCTCAGCCACCAGTCACCCAACAATAATTAGCAACGCAAATACAGAAACGCATCAACACTGCGCCATGCGTGAGCGCATCAGTTTCGCAAGACAAACATGTACCATTAACATTCCCCGAGATAAAACTGTTGTGTTTAGTATAAAAACAGGCTAATCCAGGCGAAAGAGAACAAATTTACTGTGCCAACAATCAGCTGGCACCTAACGCAGCATCGGTACCTACGTATGAGTAAGGGTGCGAGCATATCTCGCGAAGGCTTGCGACGTTTGAGGGTAGTGATTTTGAGTCTAGTGCACAATGGGGAAATCCTTGTGGGGTAAAAATATCTTAAAAAAAACCATAATCCTAATGGTAGGTCCATTAGGATTATGGTTTTTTTATAGATATTTTTAATCTTTTATTTTGAATTGTTCTTAATTTCATTTAGTTTACATTGTTCTCACATATAGAAGCAACCAGAATAATGTACCCAGGGTTTTATTTCATAGCAAGCATTCACAATATTATTTAAAGTTTATTTTTCTAACAAGTACATGTTACCTATATACTTTCTCAGCTTTTTGATCTTCGAAACTAGGAGTGAAGTCAACAGGAATCACTTTTTTCGTAATATCTTGATTTAACAGAGTGTCCTTGGAGTTTCTTGCCCGTTCTTCTCCATAGAGATCTACGTTTTAGGATGGGCAACTAGCTTCAACTTTCTGACTAACTGACCGATTATTTGACAATTCAATAGAAATAAATACTTAAATGGAAAAAAAGTAAATGGATGGAAATGGAAAGTAAATTGTTTAATTGAAATAAATGCTTTGAGTTTAAGTTTGATTATTATTATTGGTTTACAACATGCAGCCAAAGTGATTTCTATGCTGCCACCCACCGTGGAATTGGCGAAGTATTGGGGCCAAAAAAAAAAATAGTTTCTTATTGTCGTGCAAGCGACATGAAGAAGATTAGTTTATTTATTACACAGCCTAAAATTGAACTACTTTTAAAATACACGTTCAATTAGGCACGTCCTCATGACTCTAATTTACAATTTTTATGTTTTATTTGTTTTCGCCAAATTTTCTAAGGATTTAATAATAAAAAGCCTTAACACCTTCCACTTGTTGCATAGTAGATTTTACAGGACTAGACCCATTTAACTTGGCTTTTCTAACATCTCTTTGATACCAAACCTTATTTGGTAGATATAACATTCGGTACAGCTCTTGTTAAACCACGAGAACTCTTTTCTACCCAAAAATATAGGTATAGTTCCCTTGTAACATTTGATTGAACACCCCAGTTCCTTCAAATTGTACCATGTAGTCGTGCCCTAACCCAGAGTCACCGCTTACACTGCAAATATTTCAACAAAGATACAGGGGGCGCTCAACTCAACTTTGACTATCCTAGTGCACACACGGCTTAGAACTGCGCGTCATAATAACTACATACGACTGTTTTAATTGCGATTATGTATGACTCAAGTGGTTTAGCACAGCATTGCTGTTAAGATTTCTTAGAAGAACGCATTGCGTGTCATTCTTTTGTGAAATTTCGGAATGATGACGTCTTGTTATTCTTGCAGAAAGGTGGTGTGATGATAAATACGTATTATTATCTGAAAAAGTTGAGAATGCAATATTTACCATCATTATAAGCATTAATGAAGATGCACAGACAAACTTAGCCCGCTCGGAGTGGGCTTTGAAAATCCAATCTTGGTGCACCTCTAAATGACCCAAGGAATATTTATATAATTTAAGTAGAAAGAATAGAATAACGTTTATTGTCGGTCTCCAGTATTACAGCTTGTACAAGTAGATGTCTCACTCTACATCCTTCAAGGAATAAGTTGTATATTCATTATCGTCCACTGATTCTGTCCCCAGTAGTTTAGACTAGTTATGCGTTATCTTATAGGCAACTATGCGCCCCGAGTTTTCACTCGCATAAGCCTCGATCCCGTGGGCATACCAGGATTAAAAAGTATCCTATGTCCTAACCCAGGTCATCATCTACCCATGTGCCAAATTTCATCCAATTCCGTAAAGCCGTTTTAGCGTGAAAGCGTAACAAACAAAACAAACTCACTTTCGCATTAATAATATATTAGTTAAGATTAGGATCACAGAACTGTTTTATATAAGTAGTGTAGTAGTACATCTAACACCGGAAAGGAAGTCGATGAAAACCTAGCAACGAATAGGATTTTTTCGATAGATGAAAAGAAGAACATTTTTTAACACCTTTTCAAATATGCAGATCATGCAAGACTAACATAAATGCTAACAAAAGAAGATAAATAAATGACAAGATTTCCCAATTGTTTTATCTTTCATCACCTTCTGCGTTGCAACAATTTCCATACTTTATTAATTTTATTATCCGTACTATTGAAATAATAATAATTTCATCCCATGCACAATCGATCCAATTTACTACCGAACAACGACGAACGCTCAATGTTTGCACACATGCTTTCATGTCTGCGGGTGATATCACATGATTATGTTTCTTGAGCGAGTGAAATACCTAACGTAAAATACATTATTCGAACATCGGGAAAATTCTAGAAGATATCGTTGTTTTTGAGCTGCCTGAAACCTTGAAACTTCATTTGTTTGTAATTTTTTCAGAAACTGCTGCCGCTGAAGAACTGAAATGCCGAAACTAACATTAGAGAACCCCTGATAAGCGTACCGCACTATTAATCTCAATCTGAATCATTTTGAAGGATATTGCTAATCCATTGCTTCAAATGTTCGAAAAAATGTGTCTGCTCAACAACGTAAATAACGCAATGAATGTTGTTGAACTGTCAAAATAAAAACCCATTGCTACTGATATTGTGATACGCCACTATCCCGCAGGTAAATATTAACCCCCTTATTACAAAACAAGGTTTTTCTTTCGATCAGGTTTAAACCACTGACCCAGTTATTGAATTAAGAACCCAACTGATAGAGAAATGCAGTTCTTTATACAACAATAACAGCTTAGTTCGGTGCTAAGTTGTCATTTTAGTATTAAGAACTTAATCGAAATAAAGTTCGAAATACAAGTACTGGCTCAATAGTTTAGGCTAGAACTAAACTTAGGTTTCGTTTTGTAATAAGACGGTATAGATTTTTTTACAAGTACCTAATACCTATGTGTCGATACATACTTCGTAGGCACTGCCTGCCTACACAGTGCCTACGAGGTATCTATAAAGCGACGGAGATGTTAATTTCCGTCGGTTTCTAGTAACAGAAGTTTAAGTAGGTAGAGTAAGTAGTAGGTATCACAGCTTTCATTGTGAATCGCTCAGTTTTCGTGATGCGTCACGTAGGTACCTATAGACGTCAAGGAACTACATGCTATAATCGCTACATAACCAATGCAAATGTAAATCAGCCTTTAGATGAAAATCTCGGCATACTGCAGTGCGATTCTGTAACCAACTCACCGTGAAAACTTAGGTGAAGTGAGCTCGGAGTGAGCTGTCATTCCAACTAATACTAGGGATTGACACCATTGACAGCTCACTCTAAG
The DNA here is from genome assembly GCA_949629185.1 of Apamea crenata. Classification (NCBI taxonomy): domain Eukaryota; kingdom Metazoa; phylum Arthropoda; class Insecta; order Lepidoptera; family Noctuidae; genus Apamea; species Apamea crenata. The sequence goes on from OX451371.1 coordinate 11,933,356, forward strand.
CTCACTTCACCTAACTTTTCACGGTGAGATTTTTACAGAATCGATCGGCTGGTCACTCATTTGTCACAAGTCTTTGAAAGATTGGTCCTGGAAGCAGTCGAGGGCGGAGGAGGTTCTCAATTTGACTGTATTTTTTTTATGTTTGTTACCTCAGAACTCCGTCCGACCCACGGATGCCCCTCAAGTTAAAGGGGAAAATTTATAAGTCTGTGATAAGGCCTGTCGTACTTTATGGGTCTGAATGCTGGGCTGTGAAAAAGACGGATGAAAGAAGATTGCATGCAGCAGAGATGAGAATGTTGAGATGGATGTGTGGAGTGACGAGAATGGATAAAGTAAGAAATGAGTATATAAGAGGAAGTTTGAAAGTGGCGCCAGTGACAGAAAAGTTGAAAGGAAATCGTTTAGCTTGGTATGGGCATGTGATGAGAAGGGACGAAACGCATGTGACTAAAAGAGTGATGAATATACATGTTGATGGATGGAGAGGGAGAGGTAGGCCGAAGAAAAGATGGATGGATTGTGTGAGGAATGATATGAAAGAGAAGGGAGTGAATGATAGCGTGGCGGTGGACAGGGGAGAATGGAAGAAGAAAACGTGTTGCGCCGACCCCAAGTAACATGGGATAAGGGCAGGAAAATGATGATGACCTCAGAACTCCGTTGTTTAAGACAAAGACCAAGACATTTATTCGTCGGATATGTAGGTACATATGGATAAGTTCGACACATCCGCCGCTACGAGCGGCATACGAAAAACAACCGACTTCCAAAAAAGACACTACAAAGTGAAAAATAACTTTAATTTCGGAAGTCGGTGGCAAACAACGGAAATGCGAACCCAACGACACCGACTTCCGAAATTAAAGTTATTTTTCACTTTGTAGTGTCTTTTTTGGAAGTCGGTTGTTTTTTAGATAATAAGAAACATTGGTTTATTGTTGAAAAGAAGCTACCCTACTAGAATCATAGCCTACGAAAATCTACGTGTAAATCTGGGTAAGTTTTACAGATTTAGGTTAAGAAGGTCGTCATAATGGTACTTTTCCATCTTACTCCAACAAATACTAAAACAAAAGTCTACCTAGAGAATTTTCGCAAGGAATATTGATCATTATTCAACAAGTAGCCCCATGCTTAGAGCTAACTACAAACATTTTAAAACACAACCAAGACCAACATCATTGCGGGTACAATAGGTATCCCTAGCTTACTTTCTAGCATCGCACATGCGCAATCCACCCATGAAGATCACACTGTAATCGCGACGAGCTTGGTTTTCAAATATTAGTGTTTGGCAAAGAAATCAAGCCGCGGCCGGCCGGCCGTTTGTCCGTCTGTTTGTACGACACGACCCCGATCGAGCTGTTAGCACGACCAACTATATTATCCTGACACTCGACCACAGTTTTGTTTGGCTGCGGTATGCAAAATAGGCAAGGAGGTGTCAGAACTTGATGGCTTAAATAAACAAGAAAGAAGTCCTCATTACCTGGACCATGGACACACTGTTGACATTTCTCGGAGGCGATAAAATCGACAAAGAATGAAAAAGAAGAGAAAATCTACAAATTATTCACCTCAGCCATTAAGTAACAGTTAATCTCTTAAAAGCCCATAATGATCCGAAAGATCAAGAACAAGTAAAAAACGGAGAGAAAAAAAACAATCAAATTACGATAATTAAAAAAGTATTCGGAGTCAATTAAATATAAAATTCAAACATTTCCGAAGGTACCGTCTTCCGGCTTCGATTAATCCGTTTGATGGGAAGTTAAAAATCGTTTAAATGCTACCTGAGCGGGCCAACCAATTGAATTATTAATGCTGCCTCCACAAACGGTGAGGGTACATATTTACTCGTCGCGTAAATAGATGCGCACACACCCAACACGCGTTTTCTGCGCAGTATATGTAAGGAAATCGGATAAATATGCGCCGGGAAATGAAAGTTTTGTGACCTTAATTACATATTGTAAGTTACGTGTTGTGTGTCTTAACGAAAGCTGTTTAAATACCTTTACAGCGACACAAGGAAGCGGAAATTCTTGAATTTATTAATAGGTAATGATTAAATATTTTAACAGACTACTCTGAGCACTGAAACATCTCTTCTGACTACACAATACACTACAAAGCAACAATCGATCATGAATTTCAGATGTAGCAATAGCGTGATCAGAATTTTCTAAGAAGAATTCGTTTTACAAGGGAAACCGCTGTTACAAAAATTATAAATATCTGAAAAACCTTGGATATTTATCATATGTTTAATCATATTGTCCATCAATATACTACAATCGCGTTCTTGTACACAATACGTACGTAAAAGGCCGTAGTTTTCCCGGTTGCGCGCGCCCCTCGGCTGTGTGTGAGTGAGCTCGTATGTGTGTGCGTAGGGTTGGCCTTTTGCGACGAGGGGGAGGGAGTAACGAAGGGGGGAGAGGAGACGTGCCTTACCAGGAACCGTGGAGTCGCTCTCTCCTAGTATTTGCCGACTTGTGCAATTAACAGCTCTTTATGAATATTCAACAAGAGTCGAGATGCGAGTTTTTATATTAATTGATGTGTAACTTACACGAAAACGGCTTTTGTGGGCCACTTCTGTATGTTTACTGTTAACATACGACGCGTTACCACATTTTATTGTGAATTAATATTTCGTTGATGTTTTAAAATGTCTGTAATATTACATGTATGGCTTTTATGATATTTTCGTAACCATGTTGCCTCTTCTTGGCAGTTATCTACTCAACTGTTGCAATGTTTAACTCAACATCATGTCACCATTGAAGGTCTACAATCATATCTCATTTAGGACACAAAGAAATTCAAAATCATAAGTCCAACTAGCCAACATCCTGAACCAAGTTCACATAATTCAACACTCAGCTATCTCAGACAAAACACATCCCATTATGGTTTCGTTTCCATAATCCATTTTTCCGATAAGAAAATGGTACATTATGTATGATTTGTACAGCCAAATCCACATACCGATGCTCCACGCACCCACTGGAAAACTGCGTTGGAAAGAGACCACATTGCGTTTGAAGAGAAAGCAACAACTGGGGATGAGTCCACAGCTTTGGGATTCAACAAGTCATAAGTACACAAGACGACGAAGATGAAAACTGAACTGTTGCAGCAAGTCCCAAGGTTGGTTTTTAAATAGGGTTTTGTGTGTGAGCATTGTGCGTGTATTAAGGCAGAAGAGTACGGACAACAAATATTGATTCGAAGGAGGGTGTGAGCGGGTGTACCGGGGTTTTCAGGAGGGGTGAGGGAGGCTAGGCGCACATAATTTGGACTAATTCCCTGTATGTTGACTCTGGCTTGTCTGGCCGCTCGCTGCGGCCGATCAACTCAAAACGTCTTTTACGAAACTTCAAAAGTTGTCAACTGATTGAGGGTTGAAGGACGAGTTATAAAAACCCTGGGACTTAAGTGCTTAAATGTTATGAAACGAGACTTGGTCTTGCTTGAATCAATAAAAGACGTAGGTAACGGATTAAGTTAAATTTTAACAACTAAGTATTTGAAGACTAAATGATTTCAATCAACTCTTTGGCTAAGCCCCTAGTTTATCATATCTATTAATAGGTAACTAAAAACTTCCATCTATTGGCAAATTCACAGCAATATCTTGTCTTTGCTGAAATAAAACGGTCTCAACTCCCAAACGTTTCTTTGTTCTCATCGTGTATATACATATGTGGCTACCTATTTACCTATGACAAAAAAGTATGTACAGAATATATCAATTACCAGCAACGGTATTATATGTAAAGCTGCTTAATATTAAGATCTTAACGTACCATATTTTATACCTACTCAGAAATAAATTATATTTTATTCTATTCTATTTTTCGTTAGCTTACATTGTTCCACTTCTGAGCAAAATCCTATTGATATTGTAAAATATATCATCCATGAATGATAGTCAGCCTTTGTGGTGTAACTGTAGGTATCCTCTAAGATCAAAGTGCACCAATTCGACTAGTTCATCTCTGTAACTGAAATACACGCATGACGCGAACGTCAAGGGACATCAAACAATGTCGACATACTGACAAAGCCGTAGTAGATTTCTCGGTATTTCGTTATAACACTAGTATATACTTGATTGACTGTGCATATGCTGTATGCAGAAGGCAGGATATTAAACTACTGCAGCTATTAGATGTAACCATGCATGTAGGTGTTTACCGCACATAAACGTATTTTCTTTTTTCATGTCTTTCTTTAAAGGTTTAAGGGTTGTAGTTAAAGGTGATGGATGATGAGTCAAGATGATGAGAAACCGAATACCTATTTTATTTTTATTTGTATAATGTTCAGTCGCCAAAAGAGATAAGTGGCCAGGTCGTCGGATATAGTTGAAGTTTAGTAAGAAACCGATGGATTTTTTCGACTGAAATTTAATTTGATAAATGAACTGTTTGTTTTCTATTAATTAAATTAAATTTTATTCGAAAACATTCATCAGTTTCTTATAAAACTTCAACTATATCCGACGGCCCTGGTTACTTATTTCATTTGGTGACCGTACACCAGTAGATAAATATACAAAGCGTGGTGAATGTGGAAAATTTTATCCTGAACTTCCATTGAAGACTTCTACGAAAGAGCCTACAAGGTTTACACCGTTGTAGTAATCGCATGCAGGAATATGGTTAAAGGTACCTATAATCATCCTATATAATGTTCCCACTGATGGGACACAGACCTCTTCTCTTCTAGAGGGAGTAGGCTGTAATCTACCACGCGGGCCCAGTGCTGGTTGGTAGATATCAACAGCCTCGAATGTTTTGTTCTAGGACATGCCGGGTTTCCTCACGATGTTTTCGTTCACCGTTTTGAGAGCAGTAGTAATGAAATAATTTACACAAAGTACAGCGCCTGTCTGGGTTGTAACCTACGACTTCCATCTAGTAAACCACAGTCTTTAACCACTGGGTCATCACTGCTCTTCTACTCTTTCTTCTAAAGGTACCAATTCGTTACTAAGACGAGCACCGCTACTATCCTTGTTTTTACAGCAGAAGTTTATTATTTTATAAACTTCTGCTGTAAAAACAAGAGATTTATAGAAATTCTATACAGTCCCCTATCTACGTAGCTATTTGCATGCCAACCGTAGCTTAGACACTATTATAGGTGCGTACTTAGACAGTCAAAAATCAACAACACGTCTCATAAAAACCATTTCAAAATACACACCTACAGCATTCAAAAACTCTGAAACCGGCAAATCTAATTGACATTCACGTAGGTATAGTAGATGGCTGCACCACGCCTCAAATATGAGAACAGAAAACAAGCCATCAGTAGCACTTAGTGTATGCTTACAAACACATCGGCATACATAATTCATGTTATATGTATGTCGCAGTCTGTAGTGTGCTGTTGGGATGTTTTGACTTAGTCTGATTTTCTGTAATATCAGACTTTGAGACGACAGACGTTTGAGGAAATTGAACTGACGATCGATTCTGTAAAAATCTCAACGTGAAAATTTAGGTGACGTGAGCTTAGAGTGAGCTGTCAATAGTGTCAATCCCTAGCATTAGTTGCAATGACAGCTCACTTCACGTAAGTTTTCACGGTGAGATAGTTACAGAATAGCACTACTGATGGTGGTGATAGCTATTGAATGCCGTAGGTATGGTGATACTAAATTATATACAGCTGTAGCAGCGGCATTGAGAGTTGCTGAAAATCGAATTGGATAGCGTGCAATATTTGGATAGTGATCCATGGTACCTATATGATTCTTTTTTGTACCCATATTTGCAAATAAATTATTTGAATTTGCTATAGTCAGTTCTGATTGTGAGACGATAGGTATTTTGATAACTTTGATTATAATCTGGGTTTACGATTTTGAGGAAAACAGGAATACGAGATTTTGAAAAAAAAAAAAATATTTCTGCAACTGTGAGTTCGAGCGTTTGATATCGATTACATAATATTACAAACATCAAGATTTAGGTTTTGGTAATTAGACCTGAATTGCGTAATACTATCAGTAGTAATGGCTTTCATTTTGACAGTTCAAAAACATTCATTGCGTTATTGTCGTTGTTGAGTAGACAAATTTAATGAACATATGAAGCAGTGGATTAGCAATATCCTTCAAAATCATTCGGATTGAGATTAATAAGTTGTTACGCAATTAGGGTACTGAAATAACAGCCATAGATAAGTTTTAAATAAGGCACTCTCTGAATCGAGATTTCCTAATGCTTATCTCGATTCAGAGAGTCGCGACGACAACTGAAGGACCTTACATTTATTGGCCACCTTGTTAATAATCCAATGTTTACAAGAGGCTACCGGAATCAGATCAAGTTGAGTCAGAAGCCTTTTTCAAAATGGAGCAATTGCTTCCATAATTAGGTACAGACACGTTTTGTAAATTGTAAATGCCTGCATAGTTTCATCCGTCAACAGCACCCGATCTATTTTGTAAAAATCTCACCGTGAAAACATAGGTGAAGTGAGTTGTCAATAATGTCAATCCCGAGCATTCAGGTGAAATTACACCTCACTTCACCTAAGTTTTCACGGTGAGATTTTAGCAGAATAGACCGGCAAAAGCCAAAGTAAATAGCAAAAAAAATGCGCACGACCGTATGAAGAAATTGAACATATATTTAATTATGTACTAGGTAATATATTATTATTCTATTATATACTAAAGCATACTCCACGCAACAGCCGTGCCCGTGTATGTACCTAACTATACAAGAATGCAAACAAGCCGGCATCCGCTACATCGCTTATCTCACTGAACAAACTTCGCTCGCTGTATCTTAAAATATTTCCATACACCTCGACTAACGTAAGAAATTCTTAGAACTCAGATAGGTATAAAAAAAACTCGGGGAACTTACCCACGATTTATTATTTTCAACTTTTGGGAAAGGAATTCAAAAATGTTTGTTGGCCGCCATTTTGAGGAATCGTTTTTAGGCGGCAATCAAAAAACTGCTTTCGTTGTTCTGTCTCTGCTATAATAAATAAAAGCGTTGGATTACTTATACTCGTACTGCGTTCGATTAAGTAAGTAATCAAAAAAAAAAAATCAGTAGAATTTTTATAATATGTAAGTAAATAGACGACTGTTTTAAAAAAAACCGTTACAATTTTCATTTTAAAATCCAAAAAGTGTTATTTCACGGTTTGCGTGGGCAAAAATATCCAATGTCTAGGTTTTTTACTTGCCTACCTACTGTAGAATATTTCCTGTGATAAATTTTATAGATAGAGGTAGAGCTGCAATATCTACAGGTAGGTACATATTATAAAGTTGCTTTACGTGTCTGTCTGTATGACCGCGTTATTCTTCTAAACTACGCAACGGATTTTGACGTGATTTTCACTATCATTTAGAGAACTTATTCCTGAAGATTTTTATTGTTAGTATATAACTAACATATCGGTAATAAAGAAGTCTCGAAGATTTTCGAAGTCGTAAAAACTGCAGGAGCGGGTCGCTAGTTTAAACCATAGCATAAGCATAGCATAATCAGCCTATAACGTTCCCACTGCTGGGACACAGGCCTCCTCTCTGTGAGAGGGAGTGGGCCGTAATCCACCACGCGGGCCCAGTGCGGGTTGTTAGATGCACTCTTTTTGGTGCCGCCGTGAGGCACACTTTCCTGCTAATTTCTTACATAGGTCTTAATACTTTCTATTTGTTTTTTTATTAGTTGCTATCTGATGTATGTATCTGGTGTATTGTGTGTCTTTTAGTCTGTGTTATATAAATGTTTTTTCTTCCTTTCTTTCTACATGTCTTCGAATTTTTCAGTTCTAGGAGGTGCCGGTTTCCTCACGATGTTTTCCTTCACCATTTTGAGGGCATGGTGATGAAATTTTACACAAAATAAAGCGCCTGTCTGGGTTCGAACCTACGACCTACGACTCGTAAGCCGGGGCCGTTACCACTAGGCAACCACTGCTCTTCCATAAACCATAAAAAGGTAGAAAAACACAAAAGAAATCTAATTTCAATATCTCTTTGTTCCTGCCTCAATAAATATGCAAGCGAAACATATTAAAAACGCAACAACGATAACAGTTTGTTGTAAGCTCAATAAAACTCGTACAAGTGACGTGATGCATAAAATCGCTCGTTTAGCCCCCCGGCGGCGCTCCCTTACTTGGGATGATCCGCGATCTTGGCCGATATTAGCACCGCGGGCTATAAAGGCCTATAAATAAAAAATACTTATTACATTCTGTAGGGTGGGTTCCGGTATTTATATGCTCCAGGATTTTTTATTTTTGCTTTTGCAATTTGAAGGGATCTTTTGAATGGAAGTTCCTATACATAGGGGCTTTGCTGCTAAATTATTGTTGGCATCTTTTCACATAGACAATGTGCTCAGATTAAACATGAAATCATTTTGCGAGACTAAAATTATATTGCGGCAAAAACAGGAGAACCTATTCAACGACCAATTACATTAAGGTGATGAGTCGTTAGTAGTTTAATAGATATCTTTTTCATACTATTTCAGAAGCGTAGAATTCACTAAAGTTAGTTTAGAAAAAATTAACATGAAGACGACAGAAAAGAGAGGAAGCCTATGCCTACTCGGCACTGGGTTGAATAAAGCTGCCATTTCGGAACACAAGGCGTCGGCAAGAGAGACTACCCACCAGAGGATAGGTGACATAGTCGTCAGAATAGCTGAGGAAAGATGGTATCGACAGAAGACCAGAAGCCTAATTAGCAAATTTACAGCAACTGTAATAGGTAGTAAAAATCAAACTCATTTATTTACATGGGCTGATTTTTCCAACGCCACATAATTTTATCGGAGGAATTTTGAATTTTTGACAGTTCTTCCATACAAAAACTGTCAGACGTCAATTTTATTCCACGAATAAAAATTATCTGTCCATTGAAAAATCAGCCCTTACATGTGGTAGATACTAAAGATGATAAGGTTTGTGCAATTACACATTTTACCATAAGTAATGTTAACAAACAAGACGCTTATGTCAATAGGTATGTTGGTAAGTACCTGTAAATTGTATGGAGGTAAGCTATAAAGCATGTAACGTATCTAGGACAAACAGCCTCCAAATTTAAATATATCTGAACCAATAAAAAAATAGATTACCAACGCCAGAATTCTGGGTCAAAAAGTTTCAGCTCGACTTACTCGTGCAGTACGACTATATGAAATCTATTGGCATCACTCCTCGACAGGCCGACAGGCATTCGATGCTTTCCATCTCTATTTACTTTAATCGCTAGTCCATTCGCAAACACCGCTCGCAGGCAAATCCCAGATATCCGGTCTAGTTTCCAATTTTTTTGGCGGGTCTTTGATTTGCAATTGATGTTTCGCTATCTATAAAGATATTTCTTGTGATGTTGCGTTAGAATTTAAGCCATTTTCGATAAAGAGAAACTGTTGTTTGTTGCTACGACCATGCTATGGCACTCATTTTTCAATGTTACCTATTCTAATTTGAAGAAGTAGGTACCTTTCAACCAGTTTTTACATTAAGAAAAGGACAGAAGATAAATATTAGTTTAGTCCTGTCAAATTAAGATACTCCATAAACAAATTAGAGGTGATTAAAAACATGGCTACTAAAAATAAGTCAATTTACGTCAGGCGCTCACTAATTTGACAGGACTAAACTAATATTTATCTTCTGTCCTTTTCTTAACGTAATAGAAAGAAAAAGATGCATTAAACTCAAATTTAGTTTAGTTTGTGAACAAGGGAGTCGGCGCCAATTTCAACATATGTTCCTTCTACACAACTAAAACACAGCCCTTAAATTTATTGTTCTCAACTTCGAATATTACCTAATCCATATATTTGCACAACAACCAACAGCTAACACAGCCCTCACCTGATCAACAAACAATAAACTGTCTACTTTCCACCCGTGCCTAATTCATAATTAACGGTCGAAGCATCGTACGCCGCGGTTTGCAAGATGGCCGACGGGTCACGTGACCCCGCAATGCGTTTTTAATTGCAATCATTCCGTGTTTTATGTTGTTTGCGCACTTTCCGTGTGTTTGCAGAAGCGAGGCCTTTATTTATGGCCGGTGGGAACGCTGGGGAATTAATTCGCTGGTGTAATACTGCTGAGCATTAGCTGCGATTTTTCTTTTAACCGTATTTGATGTTGATTAGAAATTATGGGGATTTTGGGGATTAAGGATCGTTTCTATGTACTTTGCTTATAAAAGTATTCTGTCATGGGTTTTAGATGTCATGTGTGTATAGATTTCATTAAACAGATTCCTATTCGTTGAAAAAAACGCAGGGCAGGCTTTAAAACAGAATATAATGAACAACGCAAGGACTTTTTTCGATTCCAGCACCGTCGCTGTAAAATTTCAGATAAGTATCTACTGAAAACTAGAAAACATGAATAGGTGTTACAAAGTCGGCAACCAAAGTAAGTACTTACATACTTAATCTACTTAGTACAGCTAACAGTTGCCAAGTATTACCGAGTAGTGTGTTTGCACATCGGCGGGCCCGTTTTACATAAATTGTAGATTCGGCGCTTAAGGCCCCGCGACTTACTTAAGTTTCGAAAATTAATGAAATCGTGCAGGCTCAGATGTACTTGGAACATAAGTAATGTAATAAATTAGAATTTGTTCACTTAGAATTTTGTTTTGTATTGTTGTAAATATTCCATTCGCAGGATGGCTGGTAGCAGCTGGATGAGAGTTGCCGAAAATCGAGTTGAATGGCGTGCAATAGGAGAGGCCTATGTCCGGCTGTAGACCTACGCTGATGATGATGATTGTTGTAAATTATGCTTCCTTGATAAATATCTCAAGAAGAATAAATAGGGTCTGATGCGAAGCCTGCTTGTTATTCGAGTAGAAAATGTATTCGGTAATACAGTGCGGCCGCTGAGAGCGTTTCTAACACCTGTCAGTTGCATACAAACGAATACGTGTTTTGCGATTTTGATCTTTATTAGTTAGGTACTAGAATTGTCGCACTGATAGGTGTCAGGAACGCATTCTCTCGACGCCTGTGCTGTAGGAAATAATTATGATGTTTTCTCATGTAACAAAGTTAAAGCATTTATTTCAAATAAGCACATAAAGCATAAATCAAAAAGATCGTCAACCGTTAACCTGTTAGATATTTCCTTATACATAACACACAGATTGAGTAGATACCTACATTAGCAGATACCTTCTTTAAAACACCCTTGTGAAACATTTATTTAGAAGATTAAAACCAACAACTACATTGAAAATTACAACTACAAAAATTCGCTAACAAGCAAGCAAACTACATATAATCCTTAAATTCCGTTATTTATAACGTCCCATCAATATATTTAGGTGCGCATCGAGCTTTCAATTATTCTGTCAGGCGTGTACGATCAAACGAGGGCCCCCAGACATGCATAGCTCTGATAAAGCGGGCCAGCCTAAGTAAATATAGAAACTTGAACGCATCTGCCTCTATGCGGCCCCTACATAATCTATCGAACAAAGTTGACTGTTGCTACAGCAGGATCATTCTTGATAGATATTGCTGGGCTGTACCGTGTTTTGGTGAAATTCTTACGCAGTTTTTTGAGATGGATACAAAACTTCTTTTCGGTGTACTCGTTGCATCGTAGCCAAGCCTTATAAGTACACTGCTTTCTAAGATCAAGCTAGAAGCATTATAATGACAATGAAAAAGCTACGCTGTGTTTGCTGTCCTAAACCTGATAAGAAATATCAAGAACAAAGAATTTGTCGAAAATTATACCACGAGAAGGTGCTACCGGGACAAAAAGTGGTCTATATCCTAGCCCAGGAACCCATCTATCGCCGTACGAAATTTTATCGAAATCCGTTCAGTGGTTTAGGCATAAAAAAGTAACATACAGACAGAGTTACTTTCGAATTTATAATATTCAGCATAGATTCTTAGAGTTTATTTCTATAAAGCTTGATCTATATTATTTATTTTATAGAGTGCCTATGTAATTAAGGCTTTATTTAATTTGAAGAATGGACCTTCGATAGATAAAATTGTTACCAAGGAAAATACTTTCCCTGGTAACAATTTTATCTATCAAAGGTTTGGTACCTACTGTGAAGCTCTACGCCAGCTTCCCGGTACCGGGTGGAATAAATTACACTATGGTTTATCCGATACCGTGGTCCGGTACCATGGTTTAACCGATGGATGTTTTCGAATGAAATTTAGTATGATAAATGAACTGTTTGTTTTCGATTAATTAAATAAAACTTTATCCAAAAAAATCAATCCGTTTCTTACTAAACTTCAACTATATACGACGACCCTGGTTACTTATCTCCTTTGGTGACCGTACTTATTAATTATTAAGGAGACTGAAAAACATTGGCAAATTGTTGCATGCCAAATGATTTCCAGATGTTTTAGTATCGTGAGTAGGTACCTACGTTGGTACACTAGGTAGTTAGGTACTCAAAATGTACTTGGAAGTACCTAGTCAAGTGGTTTTCAGTAATCGCGTATTGATTTATTTTCCGAGCCTTATTTTCAGAATAGACTGCCGTCGGACTGACGTAAATGGGGACACCAGATTTTCGTAGGAAGATGTTATAAAAGGGTATGCAATTATCCGTTTGATTTTAAGTACCTACAAACATTTTAATTAATTATTTAAAATCAAAATCAAACGTCATTTATTCAAACTACGCTGAGAATCAGCACTTTTTGAACGCCAACATTTCATAAGACAGTCGTTTTTCGTATCTGTCTCTGTGACCGCGTTTTTCTTCTAAACTCCGCAACTGATTTTAATGACGTTTTCACCATCATTTAGAGAATTTATACCGGAACTTTTACCTATTTAATACATTAATGTTTAATGTAGATATAACAAAGATATCTCGATGTTTTGTCGTGTCGTAAAAACCGCGCGAAGATCGGGCGGATCGCTAGTAGATAATAAAACAATAAGTAGGTAGGTGACCTGTAACTACCTAATGTTTGACCAAAATAGAGATAAAACTCCATCTCTAGTGTCATATTATTGCTTTGTAAACCAAATTCAAAACGTGGCGCTCAACAATTCACCACCTTCCATCCACCTACAACTGAATAATGTCCAATTTAAGCCCCGTACGTAAGTGGCCGTACGAAATTGGATCCGTACCATCTCCACCCCACGTTGGTCCGCGTTTAGTCTGACCAATCCAAGGATTATCTTTCTTGCTCCGAAACTCCGAACGCTACCCTAGTGTAATGGCGGGAAACCCGAGACAAGATGGCCGACGGACCCCGCTCGTTTAAGATATTGCTTTCATTAATACACTTAGCCCTGCTTTAATGGTCTTTAATTATCTTAAAACGGCCGAGGAATAAACGGTGGATAATGTCACGCATGTGTGCGTAAACCTAAGTAAATATCTAAGGTCTGAATAATCATGAATTTTCTGGCTAAATTCTACCTTTGAGACTTGGGTATCACATTCGTCTGCCTACACCTAATTTTGCCCATTATCTAAAGTTCCCATTTGTAATGTAAAATAAACCGAAAAGCATGCCTTTTATTATCCGATGTGTACAAATAAGTACCTAACGTAAAATTTATCCAAATTAATAAGTCTATACGACTTTCCCTTGGGTAACAAATTTGTTTCAAATAAAACAATGCAAGTAGCGCCATCTATCTTTGAACACACAACAATATTTACTACGAAGAAAGGATCATCAAGCACAAAAATGTATCACATTATTATCTTTATTTAGATCCTATCTGTTTATAGATAAAGCCTGGTTGAAGGATAATGATGTTTTACAGCTTCCAAAATCACGTTCCACGTCCCATTAAAGCGACAAAGCTCATGGCCGAATAACGGGCCAAAAAAAGTTTCGCACACATTCACGCCGGCTCTTGTCCACAATTCTATTTGCGGAAGCAATTTCGCGAAATGCCACAATTTATTTAAAAATTACGCCCTTGTTTGTGTGGGTAAATATTGACGTGTTTGGTTTATGATAATGGCAACACTGAGAGCAGGTAGAGTCGGCTAGCGACAATATTATTTACCTGTACACATATTATTTAATATTTACCATGCCAATGTAAAGTTTACAATATAATATTTGTTAAGTATGCTCCTCTTTTGAAAGTTAGTGTTTACTTCTTACATGTGGTTTTTAATCATAGGTAAATTTGAAGACTAAACATGGGTGAGATTTAATTGTTGGTTCGCTTTCGCTTATTGGATTCTAAGCAGTTGGCACACTTGTTGTATTTATTTATATTTAACCCAGTTTTTGTAAGATAATCTTTTGTGATGACATGTTTAAAGAACACACAATGGTACGTACACCTCTGCCTTACCCTACGGGGAATGCGGGCGTGAAGTTATGCTTAAACAAAATATTTTTAATACAGGATATGAAACTTATTAGACGACCTAAAATGCCAAAGCCATCAATGAAGACTACCCATTTTCCATTTAAATAAGACTCCAGTTTTATTTTTATTATTCCAAAACCTCTCCAGCTACTAAATCTCTGAAACAGAGACGCATAATTGAGCAGCTACCAACGTCAAAAGTGGACAGTAGCACACCGATCATCATAATCAATATACAAGTGTTGACTTATTACGACGTCGGCACTAGGCTGCCAAACAAACTCCTCGATCGAACGCAAAGTCAAACTGCAAACAATATCATCGTAGTATTTGTACTGAAACAACAAATTTGTAGCTAGCTTTAAATGCAAGCCTAACACGCGGGCACACACTCACCTTGTGTACTGAGACAATATGTAGGAGACTCTACTACGATCTTAAGCAACGCGACAAAATGAATCTCCGCTAGCGACTGATACGGCCCAATTCAAACACAGTCAGCGCCATTTTGTTTTGACAAGCGGCTATCTCGACGAATGCGGCACACACGAAACTTAACCATAAGAACAGGCCACTTAGAATCATATTGGGACAAAGGCCCGATGGTGTAGAAACATCGGAAATTAAGGGAGGACCAGACACGATTCTGTTTGCCGTCTAACGTGGTCCCAGGACGAAGTTACAAATATTTGACGTGTCAATTTTGTGAATGTTGACCGAGAATTGCGGTTAATATTCCCGACCCGAACAACCTGGGTGTGCGCGGCCATCCTTTAATTAAATGACTGAAATAGTCCAATTGTTAATTTATTAACTCTACTCTCGGGGTGGATATTATTAGGTGTTCAATTATGAATTGTTACTACGGCGTGATTGGTCGGGTTATTCCAGAACGTACTTTAACCGTACCTACCGAAGCTCAGTCAATTTTGATACATGAAATTAAATATGCATATCCAGGTGCTTAATGATCCCCAATTACTGAGATAGATAGGTATATGTAGGCTATAACAAACTGGCTATAGTGATTCGTCGGGTTTTGTCCTTTGGGAAGACTATTAAGAAGACAGATATAGTCAGATAAAAAGATTTTAAAGATTAAAGAAAAGCAGTAAAATCTAGTCGCAATCTCATCTCAGCGACAATCAATGTCAAAAATGTAGGAAAATTAGACGTCTTTTTGACAGATTGAGACTGAGATCAAACTGTGAACGTTCTTAAAATAAAATTACGAGATTGCCCCTCTGATATCACCTAACTACCCACTTATCCCGTTAAAACAACTACCCACCAGCTTCATCATCGCTTTATTCATTAACGATCCAATAACCTCTCGTTATTTTCCAATTGGCTCGCGATTCAACGCGAAACTCAGTTGTTATCGAAGCGAGATGGAACAATAACAAACAATCGCGAATCGATTGTAAAGACAAAACATCGTTACAGCTTGTTAGGCCCATATTGCTCGTTACCGCGCAGCTATTTATTTTCGAGTGGCAACATCGAAGAGTCTATAAACAAAAAAACACTCTGGCGGCGACTGTTTTCATTGACAACAATGCGTGGGACACTCCACGCATAGTGTTAAGAGCTATGGTTGGAGTACGCACTTACTTTTCGCGACATAGGTATCCGAGTAGGGGCTCTCAGTACTGTATTTTCATTGTGTGCTTTTAATTTTGAGTGCGCGAACTAGCTCGCTCTCTCGGGACGTATGTTTGCGAGGGTAATATTTGCTTCCGCTGTATAATTCAGCCGGCCGCCATATTTGCCAAAGAGCAATCATTTTAATATCGTCAGGCATCACATTAAGGCTGAGTGGATACTTACTTTGTTGAATTAATTAATTTTAAAATTTTAATTATGGTTTGGAATGTTTTCTTTGCTTTAGCTCTATTGTCGTTTTGACTACACGTTTGGGAATAGGAGTCATTGATAGACTTACCTATTGCTTCTTATAGGTACGTGAACGGAATAACCAACAACTAATTATTACTAATTGGACTTTAAATATTATGGAATTCAAACAAAGATATGAATATGAACCACAAGGTGCCCCTCAAAAGATTCCCCGATTGCTGCATACTCGACTAGCTCAATACCGATAGACTAGGGTCTAGGAGGATGAGCCAATTGGCCTACTGGCTTTTTCCTTATAATAATGTTTTTTTATTGTACCTATGTCTCTAGCTGTTCAGCCAGAGGGCCAGAGACACAAAAAAAATACTTGCCGTTTACCTTACTCCAGGCTTATAGGATGAATTTGAACTGCTACAAAAACACTTTGTTTGACATCCACAACTCAGTAGTGAAGCTTGTAGTGAGTGGTAAAATTGACCGAGAGAGAACAGAGATCTTTTTTAAAGCAGCATTTTTGACTAAAACAGAAAAATAGACAGCACAATCACTTTCTAGTGTGACCAACATTTAACGATTTTGTCCATGGCCATGAGTAACCCAAATTTCTACCGTACGGAAAAACAGATGACACTGGGTATGAGAATAATAGGAAAATGGTTGGGTCTAAGCAACGAAAATAGCCAAGACAAAACAACAAAATAATGCAAGCTTGATGGTAGGCCTGGAACACGACAACTTGAAGTAAACAAAGGGACATCGATTGAACCATGGCATGGTTCAAAATCAACTTGCCTCAGAAGAGTATTTGATCTATAATGAGTATAAAATATCACAAGCGAGAGTTCTCCAATCCTTCACAAACCCAATTCAGTGTTCGAGTCAAGGTACCACTAGCGCCATCTAGTGTTCTCAAATAGCACTGTCACGCTCCTGTCCAAGTTGACAAGCCACGCCATCTATTCTGAATTGCTTGAAGCTTGTAGAACCAGAAGAATCACCGTAGTTGCCAGAATAAATCATTGTTTTTAATTTGTCTAGCGTAGAACATCGAAATCTATCGTCCAAAATGAAACAAGAAATGTTAGAAACGCTTATTTTTATTAAAACTTAGTTGTGTCTGTGACAAACATAAAATTAGAGACACGAAAAAACCAGCATTACGTCTCGACGTCTCGTCAAAATAAAACGCAAATCTGAACTACACAAAACAACGATAAAAAACAAAAATTAAAATATTTGTTTTTTCAATAATATTAACATTAAAATGACATGGAGATATAAACCCGAATTAAAATCATAATTAAGTAGCTTAAATGCAAGTTTGAGGATTCTTATTAGATAGCATAATAAAATCATAGATCCGTTTTTTATTTTTTCCTATAATCCCATCAGGGTAAGATTTTAACATTAAATTGAGGTACAACATCTTAAAATTAAGAGCGTTTGCTTACTTATGGTCCCGTACTAAACTTAAACTCAGTAATTCCTAAAGCTAAATAAAATTGCCACTGATGATTAACAATAATTACGCTTTTGTGAAGACCGACCTACTGTCGAGTATGTCACTATGACATACTGTCGAGTGTGTCATAGCGACATACTGTCGAGTGTGTCATAGCGACATACTCGACAGTATTTTTATTATACTCTGTCCACTAGGTTAACCGTTTTTTGACAGATCGAACTAGTGAGCTAGTGAGTGATATATTTTTTGGCGAAACTGATACACGTACAGTATTATACTTAATGTCTGTAAAAAGCCATAAATAAGATAAGGCAGTTTATATATTTATTTTATTACGCATTTTAAAGTTAACTTTTACGTAATCTGAAATATGTACGTTCTAAGACAGCTGTCAAAAATCGGTTAACCTAATGGACAGGGTATAGTCTCTAGTTCAAACGTTAAGTACAGCCCGATTCAGCTTTACTTTATGGCGGCTCGGAACATAAGGCGAGTCGCTGCGCAGAAAAAAAATCGCCTTTCAGCGGAGGTGAGGGGTGAGGTACTGCGCATCGAGTAGCTAGCTAATGTTTTCAAGAAAGTCATAATTATTATCAATTCTGTATATAAATTAAGTCATTATTCGAATTAAACTTAAATTCTACTTAAAAATGTCATGTAGTAGTCACATTTTGCTAAACTAAAATGGCAAATACACATGGCCACAATATAAGACTCTTGATAAAGTTGTACTTTTTTGAGGTACACTTACACCATAATTAACCAGAATTAACTCTAACCTATGTTATAAACTAATGTCAGATTATTTACATGGAATACAAAGAATTTATAATTACATTGTAAAAATATTTTGTGAGCCTAATTTTTCTTTTTATGATATCTTTTTGTCTGCATAAAAATGCATTTTTTCATAGAATGAGTATTGTAAAAATTACGAATATTTTATATAATTACCGAATAATAATTTTGAGTGCTAATATTGTCATGATTAATAAATATATTGATTTTATTCAACAACTAGGGGGAAATCCTCTATATCTTCACACATTGAGTTGAAGTTTGCTGCCCACGCTTCTGCCTCTTTTTCCTAAAATTAAAAAAATGTGTTTTATTTATAAAATTATTTAACATTCAGCCAAAAATCAAACTTTCATGACTAGTGAGAATAAATTTAAAAAAAAGCAACCAACTTCCAAAAAAGACACTACAACATTAAAAATAAAGTTAATTTTATAAGTAATATTTCTATATTGAACTATCGACTATTAAATAAATAAATAATTTTTACAAATCATTCAAAAATTAAATAAAAGATTCAATAAGGAGCTCTAAACTAAACTGAGCGCTCCAGGTCGCGAATTATGCGGAAGCCTACTCTATTGACAATATGTTATCCTATGCCATAGATCTTAGTCAAGAGTTACAAACAGTCCGCTGTGCAAAGGCTGCAGGAGGACGGCGAGACAGCAGCTCATGTGCTTCTAAACTGCCCGGTGGTCACCACATACAGGGCAAAGTACTTCGGTAACACAGGTACCCTTAGTGAGATGGTCAGTGACTTCAAGGCGTTGCTTGCTTGACCTTACTTGAGGAGCTGGGGTGGATCGAATAATCGATTTTCCCACCCGTACGCAAAATACGTGCATTTACGTGGAGTTGCGCACACCAGCCCGTAAAACGCCCGTAAAACCCATGTTATGGGCTTGGTTTCCGCACTAAGTCCTTCAAAACATTTAAATGTAGGTAAACATTTTGTCACACACAATGGTCCACCCATTGTGCGTGACCAAATGTTTACCGTGCCCTTAATACCTATTACTATGCCACAGAGATAGGGCACAAAACCACGACTGTGGTTTTTAGAAGTGCAATCATCTCATATTATTTTGTCAAGCAGTAAAACAGTACAACATGCACAGTCCAACCTTACAAATATTTACCTCTTTTTTAGTTCTCAACTTCTTAGGCTTTTTCTTCTTAATGACTTTCTTTTCCTTAACATTAGGGAATTCGAAGGTCAGGTCACCTAAATCATCATAATCACTATCATCGTTCCGATCAGCCACAACAGGTTCTTGAGTGTCACTGTCTGACATGGAATGTTGGCGGAATGTGACCTTCTTGGCTTTGCCATAGCTTTTACGTGTTGGCTGAAAATGTGGAAGGACAGTGATTAGCTGTTGGTTATATAATACATAAGATAGAAACAGTTCTGATAATGTAGTCTTTAACTAATGATGAAACCCTAAAGGAAAAAGCATCATTTAGTTATTTTTTTTGGTCCCTAATTTCATTTGACTTGATAGTTAGTAGACATAAAGTATAAATTATTACAAACACACTAAGTACAGAAGTGAAGGCTCAATACACATAAAATGACAAAGCAATGGGTTTAACTTTGTCGGTTCACCCACATTCATTGCGTAAATTACTTTGTTGTGCAGACAAATTTTTCAAACCTGTACAAGATTGTGCTGGCTGAATTTATTTCTCCACAGAGAAGTGAAATGCTGAATAGACAAAATAAGAAAACATTAGTTACCTTTATATGATGTACAACTTCAATATCCTCAAACAAATGTACAGACTGTGAATCGTCATTGATATCTAAATCCTCAACATTTGTTGCATTATCTTCAACATTCTTTTCAGGGAAAACTGGTGCATCAGCAGCTGACTTCAACTCCTCATACACCTTATTGACTGCCTCTGAGCTTGTAGCTATCTTAGTTTTCGCACCAACTGGCAACACTGCTCTTGTAGGCCCATTGATTTCTTGAAGCACAGCTCTAGACCTATTCCTTAGTGATCTTCCTCTGATAGGATTATTGTTTACTTTGATAGGAGATACATTCTCATCCTGATTCTCACTATCATCAAAGCCAAAGAAAGTGCCATCCTTGTCATTCTGTTTCCGAGGAGATTTTGCAGGTAAATTGCAAATGTTTTCATCATTCTTACGCTTTCTTGTTCTTCTTTCTTCCTTTGAGGTTTCTTTGTCAGTAGAAGCATCATTACCACTACTTGAAACCTCTTCTGAAGTATTATTAGAAGGTGGGGCTGGTTTATTCTCCGTTCCTTTCTTTGTTGGTTTCTTATTTTTATTTGCTGCTCCATTTACAGCACCAATTTCTTGATAGATAGCTTTAGTTGGAGAAACAGACCTCCCCCGTTTCTTTTTAGCGCTCTTCTCCGCCATTTCTTTAATAAATGATATTATACTGGTCTGCTTAAGATTAGGTGTATTATCTACGTTATCTGTGAATATTTCATTTGTTTGAGGCAGCATGTTAGTGTAAACATGCTTCTTTTTATTAATTGAATCCTCAGTGTTGATGAATGAAGTCTCAACTGCTGGTGTCATATTAGCCTTTACATACGCATTGTTAGGCCATTTTATGGGTAAGCTACCAAATTCTACTCTCCAAGGACTGGCCAAGGGGTGTCTTACCGACATATTCATACTACTACTGGCAACAGGCTGCTCATCAAAAAAGCTGAAGTCTTCTAACAAATTGAGAGGGTCGTTATTGTGTACAGATCTTTCTGGATTCACAGATTCATGGGCATTAGGAGTTTTTAACCCATTAGGCCTGGGTGAGTTAACAGGTGAATAGTTTATATCATCATGGTGATCCATGCTCGGTTCTATGTCTGCTGCTATATCTTCCACTCTTATTGAAGGATAGTTACATTCATGTACTGAGTTTTTGCCTGTGTCATTAAAAGCCATATTATTTTCTCTGGTAACATTAGTTGTTTGTACTTCATTTACATTATTAGCTACATTGTTTTGTACAACATTCTCTTCATCTTCATTGCTATTTTCTGCTATTTGAGTTAGTTTAGCAGCTTTGGTAGCGTTGCCAGGTTTGACAGCACTCTTTAAAGCTGCTAATGCTTTAGATATGTTCTGATCGTAACTGCTTTTATATACAACCTTTTTAGGCTTAGAGACAGGAGCAGGAGTAGGTTTCTTAGTAACAGTTCTTTTACGTTTCTTTTTCTGAGGTTTGGGTTCATCATCTGGGTCAAATGTGAATTCATAGATGTCCTGATCATTATTTTCACTTTCCTGTGAAGTTTTCTTACTTCCCAGTAATTTAAATGACAGATTCTTGTTTTTCTCTTTGTTGTTGGTAGATTGTTTAGGGCTAGTTTTCTTTATTGGTGATTGTGTTTTGTTTGCGAGTGATGAAAATCTGCTTACTGGTGTCAGAAATTGCCTTATTGGTGATTGGCCTTTCTTTACTGGGGATGGCTTCTTATTGACTGGGGGTTGAGATTTCGTAGTTTTCTTTCTACTTGATCTGCCTTTAGCATTATTGTTGCTATCAGGACTACTTTTATCAGATGAGTTATCACTGGATTCTTTTTGTAGGGCATTGAGTTTGGCTAATCTAGTTGGCTTTGCTAATGTTACTTGTCTTTTTTCTTGATTCTTACCTACATTTTGTACGTCATTTCGGGCTTTTACAGGCTTAATTTTACTCTGCTTTATAGGAGTACTGGCATTAGCAGGCTGTATTGGTATGTACTTATTAGGGCTGATGGAATGGTCTTCAAAACGCGATGGCAAGCGACATATCCTCCTGGGACGGTTGAACGAAATCATTGGTCACCGCAAACAAATTGAAAACTGTAAAAAATACTACTAAAGCACCAAGAAAAGCTTTAGCAAACAAACTCCGCGTCAGACTACTTAACTTGTCATTAGAAATCCCGACGAAAACACACACCAAAACGAATAAATACACAAAATACGTAAATTATGTCTAGCAATGTGTGGAACTTTCTGATCGTTTTCGCTCGTTTTTTCGACAGTTCTTGTTTTGACAACAGCTTATAGACAAAAAACACTCCTCATTATTTTTTCTCATAAATGGGGGTTTTAGCACCAAGCTTTTGGGATATACGTGCAAACACATTTGTAATACGTGACGCAACACCAACAAACAGCAAAAAAAAAGCAAAGAATGCACCATAGTAGCACGCGAAACGAAGTTAATAGCCTCAATGGTCTAATCATTGAGGTTCTCTCACCCTCTGACCCACCCACAACAGCATTTATGGTTCATCGAATTATTATTTTTTAAATAGCGTTATTCTTATTTATGCACAAACATGTTGTCACCACATTAAAATAAAGTATATTTGGGTTTTTCACAACGCCATTCTTTAAGTGGTCGTATTTTTTTTTTTTTCGTTATAAACCTCACTTTTAGTTGTGCCGCCGCCGGTCACATAGTCTGTGGGTTAGAAGTTCAACTACAAGTGGCAAAATACTTAAAAAAAAAAGTTTTTATCATGGAATTAATATGAATGGATAATGGTGTAAATTATTGACCTTGTTGTTATATTCAATTAAATTAAATAGTTGTTGTTATTGTCATAAAAACTTCTAATGGTTAATTACTGAATAGAGTTACTAATTTCATAAATGTAATCTTCCTATTTTTTATTTCTCTTGTGAAAACGTGTTGTTCTTAAACCTAACGATGGTCTTCAGTGTGATGATGAATTCGTTTCGGTTTTGATAGTCAATAATATTCCACCAAGGTAAATTCAACACCATTATAATTCCCGAGTCGGCAGCGATTCCTTAGAATTTAGATGATAAAAGTAGCCGTCCGCCATCCACGAAGAAAAAAAATTTGCCGAAATGAAATAAACTAACAAAAATTTCATGCTAGTGACGCTAACAATTTAAAATTCACATAGGTTATTGCAAAAAATATAGAAAAACTTGAAATACAGCAGACTTTTTCTTATCGTAGTTTCCGATAACCTGCTTGAAACCACAGTAGAACAATCCCATCTAAAATCTGTGCAAGACAATTTATAAATGAAGCTTCCAACATACATAATTTCATTTTTAGTAAAGTTATAAACTTATCTTTTAAGCGTACAAATCATAGTCGTCCCTAGTATTTTTATTCTGAAAAAAATTGCGTGTGCACGTGAGATTTTAAAACTGCCAGCGAGTCACTGCGTTAAGTCACTGCGTGTGTACCTAGCATTAAGAAATCATAAATAGTCGAAGGCCGCCTTCCCCCTTCAAGTACACAAGCAGTGCTTTGAGTAGAAAATGTGCTGTTTGGCCATAGACAAACTAAAAAAAACTTTATGGTAATTCGGGGTTTGGCTTTGGTCTGTGTGGACTGTTTGGTTTTTGTGATTTGTGTGTGGTAACTGGTAACCCTAAATTTGAATATGTCGTTGATCCTGAACCGTTGTATTTTTAAACGTTTATTGTCGTGATTTGTGCTGTTTGAAAGTCTAGAGTTGATTAGAGTCATATAAATACAACCGTTCTGTGTGTTACGATATTTGTTTTTGTAGTGTTTGTCTTTGATTAGTTTTACGGTAAGTTATCGTTTAGACAGGCCATGTATAAAGCAGTTGTCGTCGCCCTCAAGAAACAGTTTTGCATCTGTTGATATGACATGAAAAAAATACGTTTGAAAGCCAAATTCGCCGGTCGCGCATTCTAATTACCAGTTACCTTTTTCCTGATGAAAGATAATATTCAAGTGTTAAACAAACCTCCTTACAGAAATTGACACCAATGTCAGGCCTGACGAAACTGGAAGCCACGATCTGGACTTAAAATAAAAAAAAAACCTGTCAACTGACAGTTCCCTGGTCATCCAGAAAAGCAAGAAAACGAGGGATATGCGAGATTTGTTGTTGATATAGGAGAGGAGAGGTGTTTTTTTTATTGGAAAAAAAATAGTATCACAATGGTCGAGTCTGACAATAGAGGTACTATTGACACAGTGCAAGTTGCACTTCGGATTAGGCCTTTGATGCAACTGGAGACTGATAGAGGATGTGACGAATGCATTGACGTAGTGCCAGGTTCGCCCCAGGTCCAGATAAAAGACCTGGCATTTACATATAATCATGTGTTCGCGCAGCACATTACTCAACAAGAGTTTTATGATACTGCTGTTAAAAGTCTCATTGGGAGACTATTTCAAGGTTTGTTCCTATGATATAATAATTATAATTATTAGAAATCTTTATTTATCTCAACATCATAAATAGCACTGGTGAATGAAAAAAAATGGTTGGAAAATGAGGAAATTTTGACCGACAACTTACAAACATACATAAAAACAGTGCAAGTTAAATAAAAGCATAAAAAAAAATACACAATCTTAAATAGAGAAAAGTGTCTGAGGAAGGAGGGGCCGTAGTTACAGATCACCTGATCTCTTAGATATAAAATGATTACTGTGTTATAAGTAAATGATATGCAACTAAAGGCTTCCAGGAGTCTAGAAAGAATTTGTCTAGAATAGAAAACTTTTTGTTTTCAGTAGTAGAACTTGAAGCCTATTCCAGTATTTTTTACTCTAAATCACTCTTAACACATTCACTGTCCAACGACTCCAAAGGAGTCACATTTGTTCCAAACTCATATGTCCATGACTAGTTGGAGTCATAATCCAAAAGTAAATTTGATGTTTTTTATTTGACTGGACGTATGAATAAGTGGAAGAAGATTCTCATGGACGTATGGTTAGATAACGAGGCTACCGAAAATTTAAAAGAGCCGCCGTGGATGTACGGATACATTTTATAACTTTATATTGGGACAGGGAACATGTTAAAAGATGAATGATAGACTTTTTTGAAGTTTTAATTTTTTTTCCAGGATACAATGTAACAATATTAGCATATGGCCAGACTGGATCTGGCAAGACTTACACAATGGGGACCAACTATTCTGGATCTGACGGTGACTCCACGAAACTGGGTATGTATATAATATCCCTCTAATATCTATCTCTGCTCTCTCATTGTGTAGGGAACTTCCCCTTTATGCTTATTTTAAATTGACTGCATTGGATATCTTATTAGAATTTATAACAGGACAATTATTCTAAGCTGATTCTGGAGACTATGAAAAATAATAGGAGTGATAGCCATTCTTCTATTTTGTATAATTTAGGTACAAATAACTTCTGCTAGTCTGATAAGTTTCTGACGCATTTGTTTAAAACTAGCTTCTGCCCGTGACTTTGTCCACATGTCCACGTGAAATTTCTTGTTCCCCGACCCTTCCTGTCGCATCACATAACCTGACTGCGCTATCGCTTTGTTTTCGCTTAGTCTTCTTTGAGACTTTTATCTTTTTGCACAGCTCCTAAGGGTAATAGTGTGATGCTGTTTCTTGCCCATAGGTACCATAGGTACTCTTCCCCATAGGTACCTACGCTTTGGGCAACTGGCTTCATCTTTCTGACTGACCGACCCTTTGACCATTCAAAAGTGCCTGTAATTAGTTTAGTTGAAATAAATGATTTGAGTTTGAGTTTAAATAGTGTATAACCTTATTCATGAATCTATCAAATGCAAAAAGAATTATTCAAATCCAAATGGTAGTTCCAGAGATTACCCCCTACATACATACAAACAAACAAACAAATTTTACCTCTTTATAATATTAGTATAGCTATAGACGGACCAAAGAATTTTTTTTCAACTGCTGGATTTTAGTTTGCAACACTTATTCAGAGTCAAACTTTAACAATGAAGTTTTATATACTTTATTTATATTATTAACAAACTAGTTTTATTAAGTCCTTAACATTATATTTTCCAGGTGTAATACCCCAGGCGGTGGCAGACATTTTTGACTTCATAGAGACTCATGAGGACAAGTTCATCTTCAAAGTGAATGTCTCCTTCATGGAGCTGTATCAGGAGCAGTGCTACGACCTCCTCTCTGGCAAGGAGAGGGGACACAGTATTATAGAGATTAGAGAGGATATTAATAAGGGGGTTATTTTACCAGGTAAATAATTGAACTTATATTTTGTGATATTGTGTTATATCACATTCTCAATTTAATTTAGCTAAATATTATAGCTTTAAATAAGTGGTCTGCTCTGACATTTCCACTTGGTATTTACTTGACTGCCTGATAACATTACACCATTTTCAAACTTGAAAGACATGGTTTGATGAAAGATACCTTAAGTAAGCTCATGAGCTGGAATAAAAATGTATTCAAGTACAAAGCTACTTCTGATAGAAAATTAGTAATAGACCAAATATCTTCTTCGTTTCCAGGCATAACAGAGCTACCAGTGTCTTCAACAATGGAGACAATGATGGTGTTAGAGCGAGGGTCCTCAGGCCGAGTGACAGGCTCCACAGCAATGAACCAGGCCTCCAGTCGCAGTCATGCTGTCTTCACCATTGTTATTTATAAAGAGAGTAGGAGTGATAAGTGAGTTTATCTAGATTGTATGTCTCCTGGAAAAATTATAAAAAAAATGTTTTTTTTTGGTGGTTATCTGCGATCAGTTTTACTTTTAGCGGATGAGTTGGGGGTAAACATTGGCGGGAGTTTTTAGTTTAGTAAAAATGAACTTCCTCAATACAACATACCCCATCATCATCCACAGCCCGACTTCGCTCATTGCTGATCATAGAACTCTCCTTTCTTGTGCCAATCTCCACGCTCCTGCGCCAGCAGGTTCTACCCGCGATGGCAACAATATCGTCCGCCCGTCTCGCCTCCGGACGACCGACACTTCGTCTTCCAGTCCATGGGCTTGGCCACTTACTAATGACATATCCATGAACTTCACAACATACAAATTCTCTCAAAAAGCGCGAAACTTTTCGCGTCGCATAAATGCAGTCTTACACCATTACTAAATTAAAAAGTATTTTTCTGTTATTTATTACATTATAGCTGCCCGCAACACACCCCGTCGCATCGCATCGCCCGCCCGCGCTATACTTCGTTTTCTCTTAGCGTTCTACTTCTTTTCGATTTTTTTTTCTTTTTGCTCGGCTCCTAAGAGTCATTGCGTGATGTTAAATAATTTTTCAAATCCGATAGATCCAGAGATTAGCACGTTCAAACAACCTAACCAATAAACTCTTGATTTTTCCTTTAACAATAACATCAAAATTCTACGTTTACAGAAACATAGCTACAACATCAAAGTTTCACCTGGTGGACTTAGCAGGGTCTGAGCGTATAAAGAAGACGAAGGCGAGTGGCGAACGTCTGAGGGAAGGCGTCAAGATCAACCAGGGTTTGCTGGCGCTTGGCAATGTCATCTCAGCTTTAGGAGATGGAACTAACAGGAGTTTTATCAGTTATAGAGATAGCAAGCTTACTAGGCTGTTGCAAGGTAAGAAAGATGTTTCAAAATTACTAATTTCCTAAAGAAAATCTTACTAAATAGAATTAAATAAAAGTCATAAAAATTATTTATATGACTCATTGTTTTAACCTAACTTAATTATTTTAACGATTATTTAGCTTCTGCAATAGATTTTGCGATTTGAAAATGTTTAAGCTGTGCTAGTTACGATAGGCGTGTCCACAAATCGTAACGAAAATCAAACGTGTGAGTACTGTCGGTAGTACAGTCAACAGCAAAAGTAGATAATCAAAATCAGAAATTCAATACTAATTAACGGAGTTCGCGTCAGAACTGTGTGGCGTCGAAGTGATTCAAAAATATGACACTGAGTCTGACATACTTTTGAATCACTTCGACGCCACACAGTTCTGACGCAAACTCCGTTCATTAGTATTACATTTCCGATTTTGATCATCTACTTTTGCTGTTGACTGTACACACATGGCAGCAAATGCATAAAACAGTGACTATCTTTTGCATCAATTACTATACTACGAACTATGTCACCGCACTAGTTTACATCCAATTTTTGACTAGTTCTGCAGGCAAATTCAGGTGTTGTTATCATAACACTTTTCAAAAATGTATTTATTAGATTATTCCGTTTTGCAACTATGACATCCAACCATTTCCTCCTTCCAGACAGTTTAGGCGGCAATTCCCTGACACTGATGGTGGCGTGTGTAAGCCCAGCTGACTACAACTTGGATGAGACAGTCTCAACGCTGCGATACGCAGACCGCGCGCGCAGGATACGCAATAAACCTATCATTAACCAGGATGCTAAGGCTGCTGAGATCGTTAGGTAAGTTCAGTCATATAATGCTAATATTCTCTGATACTGATGGTTGGCGTATGTAAGTCTGGCTGACTACGATTTGGAGAAAGACAGTCTTGACTATATAATTTACCAGGATGCTTAGGCCGCGAAGATGGTAAGGTAATTTGATAAGAGGGCCTTCATTGTTATTTCAGCTCTTCAGTTAGTGCTTTCGACTTTTAGAAAAGGTGAAAGATACTTTACCAAAGTATAGCAGGAGTCCTGCAATACTTTGGCCCATAGTCCCATTACATGGGACTTAAACATAACTGGCTAAATGTGGGTGTACTATAGGTCACCTCTGCCTAACCTTTCGAGGAAAATAGGCGTGATGTTATATTATACTTTTTCTTCTATGTAATCTAAAATAAAATTACGACATATTCGCCAAAAATGTAAACAAATATGAGTTTATGGAAAAGTAACTTTAATTCCTACACAATAAAGCTACAACTTCAAACATTTTTATAACTTTTTCAATAATGCTAGTCACTCGAAAATCAAATTAATTATCAGCAGAATAAAGTTGTTATTTGTTTAACTTGAAATAAGGTCAAGTTGAAACATAAATAAAATTGAAATATAGCTTCAAACCTAAGACTCCATAAAGTTTATATAAGCAAGACATGCAGG
This sequence comes from Apamea crenata, assembly GCA_949629185.1. Taxonomy (NCBI): domain Eukaryota; kingdom Metazoa; phylum Arthropoda; class Insecta; order Lepidoptera; family Noctuidae; genus Apamea; species Apamea crenata. The sequence goes on from OX451371.1 coordinate 11,962,682, forward strand.
CATGGTTCATTGCAATGGACAGAGGCGATGTTCATAACAATATTGTTGTGTCGCTAGTGGATAGTTTTATGACGCTCCGGGCGTCGGGAGCCGCGTGACGACTCCCGGCCACCGTAGGCGCGGGCCTGCGGGCGGTGAGTAATGGGTAGCTCGCCGTCCGATCAGGACCAGGCCCGTGCCGGACGGCGCGTTGTGTTCCACGCGCGCCTCAAAGAGATGGCAGCAGAGTTCTTTCCTCAAAAAACCATCTCAGACATCAATCTACATGGTCTTCATATGATCTGACCAAGATTATGTCTGGACTTTAAAAGAGACTGTGACCTCTGAGTTGGTTTCGGCCTTTCTTCTCAGACTAGTCAGATAGGAAACGCCGACCTCATCTAGTTTTAAAATATGATTGACGTGTAAAAGTGTTTGTCCAAACCTACTTAAATAAAATCATTTATCATTTAATTGAAAAATTACTGAATGGTTTAAACCTGGGTCTAAAGATAAACTATGTTTTGTAGTACGGCCGAAAGAATTTAGTTTAATTATACCAATTATATGTAGGCACGCTTGAATTGTCAAGGATAGTATAGGATTCAAATTCATACTAACGAAACTTTCATTTCCATTTAGGTTAAACAACTTAGTAAATGAACTACGGTTACAACTCATCGGCAAAATGCCGACCGACTCCGAACAGAACAACGAACAGCTCCAAGAAGATCTAGAAAGAGAAAGAGGTCGATACGCCGAATTATTAAAAAAACACAAACAAGTCACTGAGCATTTGAGCAACATGCTGATTGAAAACACAAATTTATGTGAAAAGGCTTTACTCGCTGAAGCAGCCAAAGATAAAATAGAACGGAAGCTAAATGAGCTGACAGAACAATGCAACCAAACCATAGAGAATTTGAACACCACAGACAAAGATGATGAGCATCAAAAGACAACGGTTGTGGACTATTTGAAAGAAATTAAAACGAGATTGGAAGATCTACAGTCGGTTAACTTGAAGAGTAATGAGGAGTTGATTGATCATGAGATTAAACTGTCATTTGTTAATGATGGTGATCATGAAAAAGGGGATGAGGAGATGCCCATGAATGAGGATCAGGCTGTGTTGGAGGAGGAGAAGAGAGCTATGGGACAGGTAAAGTGTATTTTAATTACTTAAAAACCAAAAATCGTGATAAGATTTTTTATACAAACAAAATCCCCCCTTTTCATCCCAATAAAGGTCGAATTTCCAAAAAACCCTTCTTATTGCTCCCCTACCTACATAATAAAAGGAAGCCGCAAAATTTCACGTTCCTAGTCACAGTAGTTTCGGCTGTGCGTTGATATGTCAGTCAGTCAGTTAGTTTCTCCTTTTATATATATAGCTGATAGATATGCAGCAAAAATAATCTGAAACTGATAAAACTTGCTCCAACAATATCCTAGGAAAGAAAAGGTTTCAAGTTTGGTCTTAGACCTGTCTAGTTCTAACCAAAATCTACACTACGCCTAGCATAGTGTATATTATGTCAGTATATCTATTCAGTCTCATGTCATAGTCACGTCATTCCAAAGAAAGTTCAATAGATATTTCGCCTTACTGTCACAGCATTTGGTCGAACACTCCGTCATGCTATCTTGCAGGAGGCTGAACTGAGGAGGGGCTTGTGGCTACGTAATAACGGGTCGATTGTTCAGGTTAAGCTACGCTTGTCGCGGTGGGTCCGTGGATGGGTGACCATCTTTACACTAAGACCCCTTGTTTCGGAAACTCGTTGGTCCCGGTTTTCATTCGTAGATCTTTGACAGACGTTACGCGTCATCAGAAGCCCGAAAGTCTGACAGATAGTCTTACCAAGGGGTATCGTATTACCCAGTCACTGGGTTGTGGAGGTCAGATCGGCAGTTGCTCCAAGTAAAATACTGGTATTCAGCCGCATCCGGTTAGACTGGAAGCCGACCCCAACATAGTTGGGAAAAGGCTAGGCAGACGATGACTTTGTTTTGCGTAACTGTCCAACACATAATACTGTAACTATGTATTTAAACTTTTCTTATCACTAGGTGGCCTTAAACCAAGAACTTCAGGAACTGAACCGCGCGATGGCGATCAAGGCATCCGTAGTGCAAGCAATACTAGCCAACAATAAAGACATGCTGGACAGCCACAAGAATCTACGAGACAACGAGGATAAGATCGCGCATCTTGAGAAGGAGAGAGACGAGTTGCTGCAGCAGCTGAAACAGACTAAGGTAAGATCATAATCATCAGCGTATAGCAGTCTACTGCCGGACGTCGGACGAGAGTAACCGAAAATCGAGTTGAATGGCGTGCAATAGGAGAGGCCTATCTCTCCTATTGCACGTCATTCAACTCGATTTTCGGCAACTCTCATCCAGCTGCTACCAGCCATCCTGCGAAGATCGTCGCTCCACATAGGTAAGGCAGGTGTAAGGTGAGATACATTCGTTTAATTTTTTTTCTTTTTCATTCCATTTGCAATCGGTTGTCGGACCATAAGCGAATGCCTTCCGTGACAAATGGCGTTGCGCTGGAGCAGCCAGTGCTGCGCCTCTCACTTATAGAAGGTGGTTCCTGTTCAGCCTTTTTCACCACCGCTGTTGGGCTTAACAGAGTAACAAGTGGGTTTGGATGCAAGGTTAGGCGTGCCTTGTGTTGTCCCTTGTACTGCTCGATGTCATAGTTTAGTGATGGCATTTGTAGATAGTCGTGGATTTCGTCGTTCCTAGCAAACCAAGGTGCGATTACTATGGATCCTAGGATACCATTTTGGACTCTTTGTAGGCAGAGTATGTTAGTTTTGCTTGCAACGCCCTACAGTTGGATCCAGTAGGTCCATAATCGCTTAAGAACCGAGTTGTAGATGAGGAGTTTGTTGTCTACAGAGACCACAGATTTGCTGCCCATGAGACGATACAGGTTGCGGGAGTTGTGGTTTATCTCGTCCCTTTTATTTTTAATGTGATGCTTCCATGTTAGCCGCCTGTCCAAGTGGAAGCCTGACAGATGACAGGTGTTTCCGTGCCTGAGCACGAAGGTAATGATGATGATGCTGTCCCACTGCTGGGCAAAGGTCTCCCCATACTTCTCCTGCTATTCTTAAATAATCTTTTCTCTACAGAGCAAAGACCCATCTCACGAGGAGCGCCGTACTAAGGTCTCGAGCTTGGAGCACGAGATATCAGACCTTAAGAAGACGTGCCAGCAACAGGCACACATTATCAAGACTAAAGAGAAGAACGAAGCCAAGATTGCGTCGCTTAATGCTGAGTTACAGGCCATGAAGGCTACTAAGGTATGTCATGTTTATGGTGTTCATGAGTTAACAGGCATCTTCTGGGCACGCTCGTTCAGGCATCTGGCGTGATTTACGTGAAGAGTAGGCCCATTCAGCAATAGATTAGCGACTTCATCTTGCGTTTAATGCATGCGTTTCGCATTGTGGCGACGCAACTCAAGCCAGCTTTTACTGAATAGCGTGCTTGTAGCAGGGTAACCTTTCGCAGTTACCATCTGATGATGGACACTGCCATCTCATCATAAAAACCCCAACCCCCAAATGAACAAGAAAATATCACCACCCAACCCAACATGATAAATTAATAAACATTCTAGGTAAAAATAATAAAACAAATGCGCGAAGAAAGCGAGAAGTTCCGCAAATGGAAGGCGGACAACGAGCGAGCGATGCTGCGCCTGCGGAACGAGGACCGCAAGCGCGCCACCGCCATGGCCAAGATGGAGAACCTTCACGCCAAGCAGCAGAACGTGCTCAAGCGCAAGATGGAGGAGGCCGTCGCTGTTAACAAGAGGCTCAAGGTTTGTTATAATTATTTATTTTATGCAGGGCTTGAAATACTGGTATTTTTGGGATCCGGTACCATTTGTCTTGGCGTGATACCGGTACTGGTAGTACCTGTACTATTGGTACTGTTTTCAGGTAGCATAATTTCACACATACACTAACTGATACATGAATAAAGGTGTCCCATGACATGTAATTTTGATTTCTATGTAACGTATTTTTCTGACTATTATAAAGTCAGGCTGACGGTGTTACTTTTACTGATTTTCTTTTCAAAATGTATAGAGAAAGATATCAAATTAAAAGCATTTTCTCTTGTTAATCCCTCTTCAGGAAGCCTTAGAACGACAGAAGTCGACTCAAATGAAGCGCAACGCTAAGGGCAGTGTGAAAGCAGGCGCCGTACAGCAATACATCGAGCAGGAGCTGGAAGTACATCTCAGTATTGTGGAGGCCGAGAAGTCGCTTGAAGAGTTGATGGAGTATAGGTAAGATCCCAAGCTGCTTAAATAGGATTTACGTAATGGAAGTACTTAGGGACACAGACCTTTTTTTGCGCCATACGTATTTCCTCACCGGCGCGACTGGTCGGGATCGCATACTCGCTTCTGCCCGCGACTACGTCCGCGTGAACTTTCTAGTTCTTAGACCCACCCCGTCGCATCGCATCGCATCGCCTGCCCGCGCTATTACTGCGTTTTGCTTAGCGTTCTCTCTGACGTTATTCGTTTTTGCTCGGCTCCTAATTGTCTTATTGTGAAGTTAGTAGCCTATGACTTCCTCAAGAATTAGGCCATCAAATATAAAAATATTTTTTCAAATCCGACCGGTAGTACCACAAATTATCGCGTTCAAACATACAAACTCTTCATATTTTTTTATTAGTGTAGTAATAGATAAATCGCGAGGTTGACAAGGATAGTTCTCTCACATGCGGAGGCGCAGATCTAAAGAGGCCTGTGACCAACAGGAATTCTTTATTACATGTCTTAGCCGAAAATAATGGTTTATCCTAATAATATTATAAACGTGAAAGTTTGTATGGGTGGATGTTTGTTACTCTTTCACGCAAAAACTACTGAACGGATTTGGATGAAATTTGGCACACAGATGGTTTATAACCAGGATTAATAAAAAGGATCCTATATGGATACTTTTTATCCCGATATTCCCACGGGATCGAAACTTATGCGGTCGAAACCGTGGGGCGCAGTTAGTTTAATAATAAAAGTATTGAAGCCTGAATTTAGTACAGATACAAAATTGAGACCCATGCGTGGTGAAAATATTTATTTTACATTTTGATACTATAGACTTGGTATGCTAATTCTAGCACTAGCTTTGAGATCGATTTGTTGCTCAAATCTTTTCACCAGGCGTATAAGCAAGCTCAAACTCAAATCATTTATTTTAACTAAACCAATTACAGGCACTTTTGAATTGTCAAAGGGTCGGTCAGTCAGAAAGATGAAGCTAGTTGCCCATTCCAAAGCGTAGGTACCTATGGAGAATAACGGGCAAAAAACTCCACGGACACTCTTTGAAATCGTAAAATTGTTACAAAATAATTGATTACATAATTCGTGTTGAAATTAACCATGTGAGAACGATGTAGAGACGTGCACGAAGACAGATAGATATACCATCAAGGTGAATTCTACTGAAATCTCTTTTCCACAGGGCGTGGATAACTGAGCAAATAGAGAATCTACGTAACAGCACAGATGAAGAGGCGAATAGGAAGAAGATAGCAGAGCTGGAAGATGACCTCGCGCTGCGTAAGGCACAGATTTCTGACCTGCAGCAGAAGATATTGACGGCTGATCAAGGTTAGCTTACAAATAATACCATCACCCGACATTTTTTAATTTAAAACTTCTTACGTGGATCCACGCGAGACACGAAAGGTTTTTTAACTGTTTCTATGATTGCGGCGTTCGACCGATTAAACCCCGTTTTTTTCGGGAATCCGGGTTTTTTCACTTTAACCCGATGAATGTCGTAATTACAGACACAATTAAAAAGCCATTGTGACTCGCGTAGATCTACGTTCCGACATTTATGAAGGGTTAAATAATGTTAATGTAGAAAAAATATAGCTAACCTTACACTGTAGCATCTACTCTACAAAGATGTCAAGGTGTCTTCTGTGACTTTACATGAGCTTACCATACAGAGGCAAAGTTATGAAATTTAAATATGTCTGTAATTTTAGCTGCACTCGCATAAATTCGTAAATCATGATAATATTTTAGTTTAAAGGTTTTAAGAAACAGGATTATAACATTTTACCTACCTTTCCAATTTAATTACTTATTTCCTGTCGTGTCCACGTAAAAAGCGCACTGCTATTGTAGTTAATTTTCGTACTATTTCCAGGCTATGTGTAAAACGTGTAATTTTTGCTTTTACAGAAAACAAATCCCGTACCCAATGGGACAATATACAATCAATGCTAGAAGCTAAAGTAGCCCTGAAATGTCTCTTTGAGTTACTAGTGGATGCTAAGAGAGAGTTGACCAACCAGAGCGAGAAAGGCTTCCAAGCGAGATATGAGGAGATCAAGGAGGCTCACGATAGGCTCGCTATGGACTTTGAGAATAGCAAGGTTGAGTTCGAAAGGCAACTGTCTATGGTGAAGCTGCAGAGTGAGCAGAAGGTAAGAAAAATATTTAAACAGATGGGCAATTCTCTTAATTCTAAGAACATTCACAGTCTGATCTCAGTCTCAATCTGTCAAAAATACCTGTAATTTCCCTTAACAAACAAATGTTGACATTTTGAGATGAGACTGTGGCTAGATTTTGAACGTTACAGTCGGCCTTTTCCAATTTTATTGCGTCTAATCTATTTAGAATCTCTTCATCGATGCTTTATACGTAACATCTGATCTTACTTATCAAAGATTTCGACTTCCAACTGCCTTTGTGCGTTGTTTTAAATCGTTTTCGAGAGCACCCGGTTCGTCACAAGACAAATCTTCCAGACTGATATTGACTGTGTTTGGCTTTGCCCATGGTGACATTTGACTAGAAGGAAGTTGATGGCAAGCCTTGTTTTTGCTTGCTAGTTGAGTAGCCATTTTGGTATTTTTAGAGAAGCTGGCTTGATATTTACACAAGAGGTCAAACTTCTGATAGCTAGTGTGACCTTAATTTCTAAACAGTTTTTCAAATAAATGGCTGCAATAAAATTATTTTCTATACTTTACAGTTATCAGCCCTAGTGGCACTCCAACGCGGCGTGGTCGGCAGAGGTGACAAGAGTGAAGCGTGCAAACATCTGCAGAACGTTATACAGTACCAGCAGGAGAAGCTGGAACAAGTCGAGGAGGAAAATGTAGGATTGTGAACCTTATAGCTTTACATTAAAGATCAGTTTTGATGTCGACATGAGCGTTTTATGACGTAGTTAGATTATGCAGGGAATGTAGGGATTAGTTGGATTATGTTGGTATTGTTCGTCGAATCGTTGAGCTCCTTAAGGCATTGACTGCCACCGCGGTCACCGGTGACCGCCCACAGATTTTCTATTGTGTCTGCTGTCTGGCAGCCAACTTACAAAATGAAATCATTTATTTAGGGCGAAGACATAAGCCAAATTAGTCTGGGTTACTCGATTGTGAACCTTATTAACACATTAATTCAATATAAATTTTGATGACAATGATTACATTTGGCGCATTTTTGATCGTAGATTTTGCAGGGGCAATATTACTCTGAAAATTAAAACTTTATTAGCCCACACAATATTTTGAAAGCCACACACACAAGAAATAGTAATATTTTCAACTATACATTAGATACTTACATCAAAGTTCTAAAAATATATCTATAAAATCCTCCCCTTTCACAGAAAAAGTTAGTTGACGAGCTAGACCAACTCCGTTCGGCATCAGCAGGCAAGAAAGCAAAGAGGAAGGCGAAGAAGGAGGAAGTGGAACCCAAAGTGGAGCCCAAACTTGAGTATGTGGAGCCTACTGATGAGGAAGACGACGACTTTGAAGACAGGAACAAAGATCCTGACTGGAGGGCCACGCCGCTTTTTAAACGTATACAGGTGAGCTTGAAATTAGGATGTTGAGAATTTCATGCTTGCAAATGATTTGTAATGCAGAAATATTTACAATGAGGCTGGATGTAGACTGAAACTTTTGAAAGCTACGTTTGTTTTGTTGTGGTTTTGTTGTTTGTTGAAAGCAAAATAAAGGATTACTATTTTTAATTCACAATTAAAATCGCTTTCGGAATACAATCCTCCAAACGAAAACATGAGAAGATCGGTTTAGACTCTCCTACTGTAAGTAGGTCACGTGTACTTTGAAGGCCTATTCCTGTAATTAAAAACGTTCAAAATCTAGTCGCAATCTCATCTCAGCGACAATCAATGTCAAAAACTTATAAAAAATGTAGGGAAATTAGAGGTATTTTTGACAGATTGAGACTGAGATCAGACTGTGAACGTTCTTAAAATTACGAGAATTGGTCTGCTGATCGTTGTTCTATGCGCCGATGAGTCTTAGCGGACGGTAATGAATGATAAGTGGCCGAAGTGGCTGGCTTGAAGTGTCCAGCTGTACCTGCTGTTTGTATCGTTTCGTCAGCAGGCAACGTCAAACTATATGATGACGCAATAAAATTATCTACACTAATACTATAAAGAGGAAAAATTTGTTTGTATGTATGTAGGGGGTAATCTCCGGAACTACCAGTCGGATTTGAAAAATTCTTTTTGCATTTGATAGCCTAATTCTTGAGGAAGGTTATAGACTACTTTAACATCACGCTACGACCCGTAGGAGCCGAGCGAAAGGAAAAAACAGAAAAAATACTAAGTGCTTGCAAAGTTTGTTGCTTGTAAGTTGCACGGGCGTGCGATGGGATGCGACGCGATGGGTTGGGGGCTAAAATTTTACGCGGACGAAGTCGCGGGCAAAAGCTAGTCCTAAATAATTATGCAATCGTTAATATTTTCTTTTTTCTTCAGGCACAACGCTCCCGCCTCACAATGAACTTCACCCAAGCGGACATATCCATCCCGGAATCTTCAGTTCGTGCAGTGAAACGCGGTTCCGATGGCGCCGCGCACTGCATGTGCAAGGGAAGCTGCTCCACCAAGATCTGCGGCTGTCAGAAGTCCGACAAAGGCTGCAGCAGCACGTGTCGGTGTCCGCCCGAGCTGTGCAAGAACAGAAGGGTGTCTTCTGATAGCGAGGATAACAAGGAGAATAACGTGAGTTTCAGCTGGTTTCTTGTCTGATATATTAGATGATAAAAGTTATCCATGGGGCAATGGAGAGTGCTACGAGTATGCTTGAAGTTTCCCTGCGTGATCGAATCAGAAATGAAGGGAGCTTTTTTTTGGTTTGACGATAGTTAGTGCCATTTTTGACCTATATGCGTGCGTGAAGTTGACGTGAAACAACCCAGCCTTACTGTTAAATTATTTGACAAAGATTTATAAGCATCTCTTTTGTTTCACAGCCATCAAGCACGGAGTTATCACTCGACACAACACCGCCATCATATTTTGACAAACGGTAAGTCCCCCACACACATCCCTACCTACGGAACCCTATCCTTTCTAACACCCATCCTCCTTCAGATTCGAAACATCAGAAGAACTAAACAATTCAACATCAGAAGCAGTAACCCACCCAACATCAGAAACTGTTAACCAGCATACAGCAGACCCTAACCTCCCCGAATCATCAAAAAAGGTCGCACCACCTCGAGTAACTCGTCCTTTGCGGCCCATATCCAGCAATTCAACTCAGAAATGGATGTATGCGCTACTGGTATACAATAGTTGTGTTGCACCGATGTCTGAGTACTGCGCGAACAATATTCTGCAGTACGGCATGGATGTCGCAAAGTATAACGTGATATCTAACATCTTCAAGTACCTGATGAGAGAGGTTACTTGTACATTTGATTGGATTGTGGCGTGGCGTGTGCCTTTATTTAGTTTCGATTTGTTTAAAGGGTGTTCTATTAGTCGATAAACGAACTAGCTAAAACTATGTGTGATAAATTAGTCGAATAATACATTATTTGTGCGAATTGACTGGTAGTTGCTCAGAATTTCACCTTCTCAATGCTATCTTTTGCTTTTTTTTTTTTTTTTTTTTTTATCTTTTTTTTTTTCATGAATGCACTTCATCAAGCCAAGATTCACGAGGCTTGGAGATTAAATGGTGGCATACTGCAGGGCCGTCATAATATCAAATCATTATTTTTCACTTTTATTAGATCTTCTAGGTTGCAGTGAGCACTGGTCACTGGTTCTATAGATGTATCTTGTTCCGAATTGGAAATCATTTCACCATATTCGACGATCGATTGATAGAAGCGCCCTTTTATTTACCTATTAATTTAATAAAGCTATTCCAAAAATTTACTAACAATACGCCATGTCAATCATAAACTTGCGGACTATGCTCTTACAAAAGAAACTTCACGAAAAAGTTATAAATACTTTAACAATCTATTTTCTTGTTCCCTAAGGCCCTCAAAGAAGTATTCGTTTTATAAAAACATTTCTGGAATTTGGCACATTTTTAAGAAGAGGGATACGCTTTAAACAAGGCTTTCTATGTAAGTGCATAGTTCTGCAATGCGTAGTTATTTAGTTGTTGCATAGATATTTTGAAACAATAGAAATCATTTATGTTTGATCATTTTTTCCGGTTTTGTATGAAATCTGTAGCGTTTTGAATGCTTTTATTTGGTATTTAGAAAACACGATGCTTAGCTATTGTTTTAGCGGTTTAATGTAGCTGTTTTTATTTTTAAATCTTGCAGAACTATGTACTTGTAATAATTGTCGTAAGAAAACACTACTTGTTTAGAGGGGAAACTTTATTGCCAATGTAAAATTGTAGTCCCGTCGTCCATAAGTTTTCAAACATATTTACAGCAAATTATCCATTATTTACATCTACAAATGAGCAATTTAACGCCCATTTAATACAAGTCATTAATCAAGTAAAGATCCCATGTTCGTGAGCCTGTATTGTTGTGCTAATTAAAATTATTTACTTACAGAGGACACCTTGATGCTACGTACGTTAAGAAGAAGAAAAGTTACTTTTTCCCGCATGATCAGGGAAATGGCGACCTCAAAGCAATTAAAGGTATTTAAAGCATATTTTTTGTATTTTTACCCTACCGCAAAGCCAAAAGGAAGGGTTATATTTTTTACAGGTATTTTTCATTCACATAACAAAGTATAATGTCACTGCTGATCTTGGAACTGTATTCTCTAAAGCAAAGTACAGTAATGTAAGGTCACCAGGGTCAGGTGAAGTTTAGTATGAAACCGATGATGTTTTCGAATTCATTATGGACGCTTTTAACTTTCTGCATCGTTCTCACATACATAATTTTTAACATGAATGATGTAACCAATACTTTGTAACCATATTATTGTGATTTAAAAGAGTGTCTGGAGTTTCTTGCCCGTTCTTCTCCATAGGTACCTACTACGCTTTGGAATGGGCAACTAGCTAGCTAGCTGCTTCAGTTTGAAGCATTTCATACGAGTATAAACTTTATTTGTAAATCCTTAGTGTTTATATTCGTATAAGCGAATGTGACCAAGCATTTCATTCGAATATGAACATCATAAATTATTAAGTCTGTGAAACTTGCACTAAGTCCTTGAAAATATACTTTATATCTTTGTTTTCTTTCGTGGAACTTCAGTCTTTACGGGTCGTAAGAAACCCGAAAGTCTGACAACCAGTCTGACCAAGGAGTTACACTATTACTTAGTAACTGGGTTGTGGAGGTCAGACAGGCAGTCGCTCCATGTAAAATACTGGTACTCTGCTGCAGCCGGTTAGACTGGAAGCCGACCCCAACATAGTTGGAAAAAGGACAGATGATGTTTGGTTCCTTTCATCAATCCAATTAAGCTGTCTGTCTCAACATTCATAATCGTTTGGTTGTTTGTAGAATAGAAACAATGAACTAATATCATTATTATTTTCTTTTTCAGACTGATAAACATTCCTGGACCTACAAAAATTAACTAATTATAAAATTCTAATTTTAGTACTTATACAATAATGCGAAATTAAAGTGCTTCATATATTATTAATAATGTACACATAACTCATTCTTCTCAATATCTTTATTGTAAACTAAATTAGGTGTAAAATGTATTGACATGTAATTTAAAATTATTATTTTACTAAGGCTGGATTTGTAAAGTAGCCATTAAAATTTTGCGTGAATGAAACCCAGTCTGATAATAACATTTTGTTTTATAAATTGATGGAGTAGAGCTCCGAATACATATTTATTATATACTTTGTATTTTTATTCATGTATAAGTTTTGTTTGTATCTTCAACTGCACCTGTGTATGCGCACACACTTGTGCACTATAATATCTCCCGCGCTTAAGGCTAGTCTCCGCTGAGTTTGGTCGCCATGGCCGAAATTCGGTCTGGAGAATTTTATTTTCTACTGGTAATTTCTTTTTTTAAATAAACAAGCTTTTCCTTGGACGCCCACGATATTGTCGTCACGTTAGAAATTATAAAAGCGACATTGGGCAGTTTCGGAACACAGTACATTACTGCAAATTTCGTCGCTGCAACGCTCGTGTGTATACACGAGCGACACGCGTCGACGACAGACAGAGGCAACTGCACCCGTCGACGCGTCGTTAGTGTGTATGAGCTAGTGCTCATACACACATTGTGACGTTTCAGCAAAACAGCACCTCGTTTATTCATTTTGGAGAGCAGTCTGTAAGATATGTCAAAACCAAATTACAAAAACATATAAAAACAAAGGGCTTTGAAAGTCCCTGGCATACCTACCACGCATGGAACCTATATAAATTGATAGCTGACATCAATGCAAACAGAAAACATAGTAAAACCAAACCCCGTAAGTGTCACGTTTCAGAGATATTAACTAGGGCGTGCAAACCCGACAACCGGACAATATTTCCCGATTTTTGAAAACCGGGGTTGATAGTCTCAACCCCGGTTTCCAAAAATCGGGAAATTTTAGCAGGGTTTGTCAAGGTAGAGCAAGCCATGTATGAAAGCGGAGGCCATCGGGGTGTGTATCTCACAGAAGCTTACGACTATGTATTTGATGTGCGTAGGTACTACCAACAGGTGTTGAGAGTGAGAGGGCCTTTTCGAGTGCTGGGTACTTTTGCAACAAAATAAGAAGTACGCTATCTGATAAAATGTTAGATGCACTTCTATTCTTAAGGACACATTATCAAGAACAGCGGTCTCTTGGAAAAAAAGGATTATTGTTTATTTAAATTACTATAATTATGGTACTACACAGTTGATTTGATCTCGTTTTATAGTCAAATATGAATCCTTTAATAATGTTGTTAGTAGAAATTGAGACGTATAGTAATTGTGGTAGTGTTTAGTGTCATTAGATGATGAATGTGTTTTGTATGTTTAAAATATATTATTCTTGATAACAGAATTGTTAGGTTAAAATAAAGGTACCAAAATCTTACTTGTTGTTGATTTGATCTCAGTTAGTTAATCTTTATTATTATAACTATGGATGTGTTCTACTTGGTATTGGGGTAGGCATAAATGGTTGATTAAAAAGAGATATATAATACAATTTGCTTTATTTGTAGATTTTGTGGGTATCTATGAATATTGTTTTCTTGTTAAAATTCTACTAAGTAGGTAGGTACATATATAAACAATATGAAATTGTTGCCGAAATCGGGGCTAACACCGGTTTCCGGTTTTGGGCCCTCAAAACCGGAATTCAAAACCGGTTTTGGAGATCTTCCGGCTTTGCACGCCCTAATATTAACGTTCAAAGTTATTACGTGATTCATATTTTTTTAACTTGTATCTTACATAGATTTAGGTATCACGCGTGGCCGACATTTTAAAAATAAAAAAACGAAATGGCGCGACCGTAGCCCGGCTCCGTATAAAAATCTTCAATCCCCTCTAACAAAAACTGATAACAACAAATTTTCTTTGCAATCCGTACTTTTCAAGTTATCTACAGTTGACAATTAGGTACATGCTCTGTGCAGTTGACAGATCGAGGTCATTGACGTTCCCATTCTTAGTTGAATCGCATTGTAACTCTTCACCAATTTTCGTCCGATCACCGAAGTTAAGCTAAGCTTAAGGAACACTCCGTTACGTTGTCTTTTTACATCTCTACAATCATTGTTTTGTCCATCAACGAAAAGTTTACAAAAAACATGTTTGTAAACAGTTTTATTTGATTTCTCGGAATGATGAGATTTTGATTATTTCCGACTATTGTTTGGAAAGAATTCCGTTGTGTATGAAAGAACATTGACAATAGTCTTGTTGTGAATGACATAATATGTTGGTTTGTTAATAAGTGAAACATACTTACTTTCGGAGATGATTGTTGACTAACAGCCATTTTATCTTCTTTCGAGTATCGATCGTAAAAACTAAATATTTTTGGCCCGAAATTCAGCTGCGCGACAGCATAATTATATATATTTGCGTGCTGGCGAGTTTGTGACCAACCCGAGGTCCGTACCCCACAGGGGGTGCCCTTAGCGTGTAGTTGCTTAGATTCTAAGTTTATTAAAAGCCCTGGCTGGCCTTCATTTAATGAGGCAACCACAGGCAAGTCCAGACGATAACCTCCTGGGTTGAACTGCGAGATGACATTCCCAAAAGAAAAAGTAATTTGTTGCGCCACTTCTTCCCAGCGAAAGCACGAGGAAGTGGTGAATGACAGGCGTTTTGGGGGACTGTCTTATGTAATTTTGGCGTTCGAAAAGAAAGGTGCCGATTCTCAGCCTAATTTGACTAATGACTTGATTTTATGCGCGTATTTTTTCGTAAGGTAGGACGCCCTCAGGCTAGGCGGAGCGACGATCTTCGCTGGATGGCTGGTAGAAGCTAGATGAGAGTTGCTGAAAATCGAGTTGAATGGCGCCAATAGGAGAGGCCTTCCAGCAGTGGACTAGTATAGGCTGATGATGATGATTTTTTCTAGTTATGGTTTTTCCGAGTCATAGCCAAGGCAAGGCAATCCTCTAATCCTGGGTTTGGTCAACTGATTACGGAATAAACCCTGTACGGGTAAGGTACATTTAAATGATAGACTGATAAAATTATTGAATTTGTGTATTGAAATAACACCCAAAACTGACTGATCGACTCGCGGCGAATGAGTATTTGTGGTTAGCCCAAACAGTGATATACCTAGGTACGACTACTGGGGGCCTAAAAAGGCCACTTTGGCAGAATCATAATAGGATAACAATATGAATCATATTAAAAATCGTAAAATGGTCACAAACTGACAATTCATTAAATGATCTGTGTGCAATTAATATCACGCAATTTACCTGTTTGACAGTTTTGTATGGAAATTCGTAAAATGGTCCACCAATGTTTACACCAAATATGATTGATATGAAATGAATTGTAGGTGATTAAACTATTGTGTGTAACCATTTAACTAAAATTAGAGGAATTGCATTAGCAATTCCTCTAATTTTAGTCTGATTAGATCTGCTGGGAATTCAGGAAATGAATAGTTTTTAGAGGTATTGCTTAAAATGGCCTTTTTAGGCCCCCTGGTCGTTGACAATAAAATTGTATATTTTATTCATTCGCTGCGCGTCGATGTCAGCATAAAATTGATACATAATAAATTATGCTAATGTACGGGTTTGCTCGTACAGACCCCAACCGTGTTCAAATGCCTACTTAAAATAAAATACAAAAGCTGTTATTAATTGCTTACAGTTACAACTATCAGGTTTTTACGCTTAGAGTATAAGAAATATATGTTTAAGCCGGTTAGTGAATGAAATAAAAATCTTAACTTTTATATTTGTTAGTATTGTGAGTTAGTGTCTTCAATGTTTATGTTTCCTCTATCTAAGGACGGCCTGAGGCGGTGAAAGCCTCCTCCAAAAGTTTCCATTCGTCCCGTAGTCTTGCTGTTCTTGTCTAAATTTGGCAGTTATTTTCTCAAATTCGTCCTCCCACCTTTTCAAAATCAAAATATTTTATTTCACATAAACTAACATGGACACTTATGAAACGTCAGAAGCTGTGCACGGTTCCAATTGGTCGTTTCCTATGGAGAAGAGCCAGCAAGAAACTCCACGGTTACTATTTTAAAAATCTTACCCATAACATTTTCAGTTCTGACTATGAGATATGTTGCTACTAGTTATATACATATAAGCCTTTGAGGAAATAATTTCCCACAAGAATATGTATAGTAACTATATACTATGGTATATTTCCTATGCTATGTACCTATAGCAGAAGCATAATCGGCCTATAATCTACCCACTGCTGGAACACATGCCTCCTCTCTCTGAGAGGCAGTAGGCCGTAATCCACCACGCGGGCCCAGTGCGGATTGGCAGATGCCACATGTCTTGGAATTTTTGGTCCTAGGACATACCGGTTTCCTCACGATGTTTTCCTTCACCGTTTAGAGAGTATTAGTCATGAAGTTATTAACACAAAGTAAAGCGCCTGTCTGGGTTCGAACCCACGACCTACAACTCAGTAAGTCGGGGCAGTTGACACTGGGCTACCACTGTTCGTACCACATACATAATACTATCAAAATCAAATAGGTACCTACCAAGTAATAACTTACTTTCGTTATCGTGTTTGCGACCAGCAGTGCGATTCTGTAACCATCTCACCGTGAAAACTTAGGCGGAGTGAGTGTGGAGTGGGCTGTCATTCGAACTAATACTACTGCCGATCTGTCAGCTTTTTTTGTCACTTTCCATCCGTTAATCTTCGTTATTGAGTTAGAAACTTTATTCCCTTCTTTATTTATTGTTCACCAGATATCATCTAGTGCAAGGGTCCGCAACGGCCAAACGTTTGTCATCATCGGTTTCTCTTTAGTGTCAAACTGCCAATCTCCACGCTCCTGTACCAGTTTCATCCAAGTTCTACCACCTCCAATGGAAACGACCGACACTTCCTCGGCACTCCCTATACGCCACTTTATTTATTTATTTAAACTTTCCGCACAAAAAGGTACAAAGGCAGACTTAATGCCTTAGACATTTTTCTTTATCACGTCAGACGGTAGGCTAGCCTAATCACCTGTTTCATTAGTGATAATGAACTATCTACCCCTTTCTACAACAAGCTTATCATTTTATGTCTCGTCTGCATAAGCTGTCGTGACTGGGTCAATGAACTGCCGACGTCTGTCTATTCGTCAAATTGGTATCTATTAGCTAGTCGAGATTTAGCTCGAAAGTTTAGAAAGTTATCAGTTATAAAATTGAATAACTTGCGTATTAGCGCAGACTTGAATACCGGTTATTATTTTAACAGGTATATTAACAAGTCCTAAGCTAAGCAAAAACGTAAGCGTTATTACCATGTTAACGACCTCTCACTTTGCCCCTAACCCTCACACTTGATTTCCGAGTAGGGGATTCGAATACCGGATTTTTTCAATACCGGATAAAAAATTCCAATACCGGGATACCGGTATTAGGCTCCTTTTTTTCTACATTGCTTTTTTTTATTTTGTAGTAAATCTAATTAGTTTACAAGAATAGAATACAAGACAATTAAATACTTACCGTTTTTTAAATATAAAAAGCATTTTTCAATATAACTATACTATGTATATAGGCCAGTCATGACACAAAAATCGCGTTAGTTCGCAAAAAAATGCACTGGACTGATTTTTTGGGATGATGTTAGGATAGTAGGTAATACCGAGTGTCTAAGATCAAAACTCAAAGTATTTCTTTCAATTAAATCATTTACATATTGAATGGTCAAGGAGTCGGTCGGTGGTCGGCCTGCGGGCGGTGAGTAATGGGTAGCTCACCGTCCGATCAGGACCAGGCCCGTGCCGGACGGCGCGTTGCGTTCCACGCGCGCCTCAAAGAGATGTCAGCAGAGGACGGGGCCCGATAGGGCCGAAGCCTGCCGGGGCGGCGGGATCATCCGAAAGGTTAATCGCTGCCCTGGAACAGAAAGGGCTAAGGAAGGAACACGGGTGGGTTTTAGTCAGTAAAAGTCTGACACTCCCTTCCGCTTCACCCAGAGCGGGAGGGGTCATTTGATGATTTCCCATCCACAAAAAAAAAAAAAAGGAGTCGGTCAGTTTATTAAAAAGTTGAAGTTCGTAACCGTTCCTAAACGATGATCTCTATGGAGAAGAATGGGGAAGAAACTCCATATCCACTCTTTTAAATCAAGACCTTGAAAGTCCTATCCGATCTAAAACGGATGTAAATGTTTAACCACCATTAAAGTTGGAATTCCAAACTTGCTTTTTTCACATGATTATGTAACCAATTTTACCTGTAAAATCTTACCTATAGACAGAATGCCGAAGTTGATGCCAAAATTTAAAAAGTTGGTTCCAATATTGACGAAGACTGATAGCTGATAACGGTCAGTAGGTAAGACATGTAGTCATAATTATACTCGTAAGTATAAATGAACTTCAAACCTCGTTTGACGTAGCCAAATTATACATACTGTAGGTATACATACCGATATAATTATGTATACATTCAGGTCAGTGGCAGATCGATCGATCAAGTCTATAACAATAAACAGTACTACTTATCTAGCTAGACAGTTATAGATGTCGGTTAGACCAACTCGAAGCAAAAAATTGTGATTTTGTGACATATTTCTAGAAGATCTTTACTTCTTTATCTATACTTGTTAGTTGTTTAATTACTTAATATTTTGTTTTGGTATTTTTTTAGTGCTTTGCGTTCCACTTAAGTGTAACATAATCAGCCTATACCTAATATTCCCACTGCTGGGACACAGGCCTCCTCTCTATGGACTCTATGTGAGGGAGTGGGCTAACAATCTACCAAGCGGGCCCAGAGCGGGTTGGTAGATGTCTCATGTCTTCGAATTTATGGTACTTAGGTATATTAAATCATATTTTATTCAGCATACGTACCTAAACGCGTAACCTTTATTAGTTGTTGACCTCTCTGCACGGTCCACAAAATTGGTCCTTCGAGCCGGATTCGAGATGGACCTCGAACCCATCCTTTTGAGAATGTATCGACATTCTCAACATTATTCCAAAGCGAATGATTACAAAATATTATCAACAGAGTCTCTTAAAATGTCACTTCGAATGATTGAATAAAAACTCAATTTTATCCTTTACATCTCGGAAACTTGATTCGTAAAATGTAAAAAACTTCGCTTAGTGTAGGTGGTGTGGTAATATGTAAAATTTACATATTTTTAGTCATGTGTCGTCCCCACCTTGACCGAATATGTGGATCCTGACTGCAAGTCTCGCGTCATCTAATGTTGTGACTCAAAGACGACCTATATGAAAGCCGGCGTGACCTCTACTACTTGTTTGGGCATGGGAAGGTCCGCCAAAGCGAGTAGGATTTTAACATTTCATAAGTATAAGAACACGTAGTGTACTGTGTTAGTGACGCTTCTTGGATAAACCGCAGCGTCATTGCTGAAAATGGTGAAGAGGACGCAAAGAACATTACACCAGTCTTTTAAATTGAATAGATACTTAGAGTATAGAATTCTATACTCTAAGTATCTATTCAATTTAAAAGACTATTAAACAGATTGGTAGGTTCAACAGATCTTCAAAATTCCACCAATAAGGTTCTGAAGTCGCAACGGTACTACATCCGAGATGGGAGAAGTATCCAAGGCGTCTAGCAAGCTACACTGCCGAACACTGATTTGGGGAATCATAAATTAAACATAAGTGAGTTAAATCATAATTTCTGACCTCCTTTAAGACCTCATTTAAAAGTAAAAAAAAACAAAACGGTATAAAAATACCAATTTAATTTCCAGAATCTCCGTAGAAGGCAAATTGGAACGCTCTCGCATCTTCGAGTTTTCGAGAACCGCTAGTAAGGGCTCTTTCACGTTTCGCCACGAGTCGAAGAAAGGCTTGGAGGCTCGCTTTCGTTGTTTACGGGGAGAAATCTCGACCGGTCGGCTGCGGCCGCGCATCGCGTCAGTCCCGCGCTCCGCGTCGACACTCCACCACGCACGCGCTAGTGCACACGCGCAATACCAACACCTTCTCGTGTCATCAAAATACAAACATTCTTTACAAACCCATCACAAAACTTCGAACGATTCTCCTTAGTTTTTTGACCCAGTGTTGTGCCAGTGAATGTGAACGGACTGTTATATATATTTTTTTTTTGTTAGAAAGTGTTCCTACCTGCCAGGAGTGTTTTTCTATAGTCCACCGGTATGTTGTTTGAAGTTTTAAACGTATAATAGCGGTATTATTTAGGGACGCATCGCCGTCAACGCGTTACGGACCGAGTTTGGGGCGAAGCCTCTCACTGCCGCATCTCTGTGTCTAAGCGTTTACAAATGGTTACAAACACAAGAAACTTTCCACTTCCTAAGAAATTGTGGGCCTTCTTGTAGCGGTCAGCAATAATGTGGGATCTAATGAGCTTTTTGCCACGATGTTTTCTCAGATTTTGTAAACATTAAAAAAGTTGTGAATTATACTTATTTATTACCTATACCATATAAAATTAGCCCAAATTATTTTGGTCCTTTGATCATCAAAAACAAGCAACTTTCAGAGGGGCAATTCCACTAATTTTAAGAACGTTCACAGTCTGATCTCAGTCTCAATCTGTCAAAAATACGTCTAATTTGCATATATTTTTGACATTGATTGTCGCTGAGATGAGATTACGACTTGTATTTGAAAATTTTAAAAGTACCTACGAGAACATTGGCCTTCTGAAATCATCCTCATTTTTCTTCAGAAATTGAGAACGCAATTCTCCATTCCTCCATACAATAGACATCAACGAGGGTGTCGATCAAAGAAAAACGGGCCGCAGGTGCCTCGACCACTGGGGGCCAAAGCCACGGACCCAGAAAAACCATCTTCACAGAAAATATTCTATTACAAAAATCATAGAAACAGTTAACCTACTTGATTACAACCAGCAAAAAGCGAAAGCTACCACTAAATGTTGAGAATAACAACACTGTCGACTCCGATAACCGCATTGCACACACAATGCATTATTTTTTCTCATTTCCTATTAAGGTGCGTTAACCTGCGAATCTATTAACACGAACCGTTTACGAGCGGGGCTTACATAATGTGCTAGAAACATAGATATAACATGGATTACCTTATTCAACGTGATTCCGGATGGGTTATCGAGTCATCATTCTCCTGGCCTTAACCTAATTTAATTGGGGTCGGCGCAACATGTCTCTTTCTTCCATACCTCTCAATTGTCATCTCGGCAGTCACCGAAAAAGCCTACCCCAATTTTTCCTGTGGGTGTTAGTTGATACTTCATCAAGGGACTAAAACTTCACTATTAATCTAAGTGGTGAAAGTCTTGTGTCATCATTATCATTTCAACTGAAAGACGTCCACTGCAGGACATAAGCCTCACCCAGGTGATGCCATATCGTCCGCGAGTAATCTTTTGTATTTCTTTTTCTTTCGAAGTCAATTGTATTTTTTTTTATATGTTAGATTAGTTGGCCCCAGGAGCTGGAGGCATCGTGGCGTTTTTTAGGTCCTCAGATGTGCAGGTGTATGGACACTTTGGACACTCCAACATGGGTAGACTAATAAAAATAGGAGCAGTTAAGTCATTTCCATATAACTACACAACCATTCCAGTCCATACAAAGGTTGGTTAAAAGAGATCTCCAAGAGCGATAAGACTACCAATTTGTACATTACATTGTTTTGTTCAAAACGTGTTAATTTTTGCTATGCAAATGATTTCTATTCTACTCTACCGCTCAACGTAAAGGCCTATTCGGAGGCCCGTATTTAGCAATTAAACCATGTTATAATATGTATATATAGGTACAGACGCCAACAGGTCAAGCTACCCGAAACTGTCAAATTTTCCCAATTAACCTTGAACCTTAATGCTTTAGCGATAAAGTTGAAATCCATTAAAGAAATTTGACAGATTGAAGTAGCTTGATGTGCTGGCGTCTGTACTAATGTATGGCATTCAAACTCAAATTCAAAGTATTTATTTCAATTAAACCAATTACACTTTTGAATTGTCAAGGGGTCGGTCAGTCAGAAAAATGAAGCTAGTTGCCCATTCCAAAGCGTAGTACTTACCTATGGAAAAGAAAGGGCAAGAAACCCCATAGAGACTCTTTTAAATCAAAATAATATGGTTACAAAGTATTGGTTACATTTACATCATTCATGTTAGAAATTATGCATGTGAGAACGATGCAGAACGTTTCTCATTACAAAGTTGGAAAAAAGAAGCTTATAAGGCATGCTAAAGTAGGCCTCAAATGTCATGATTTCATGAAACAGGCATTCAATAGGGCAATTTGAATAGAGTTATATTCAAGATTATAATTCTGTAAATACATCGTTGTTACGGTCGCGAATAGAATTTTGATCTACATAAAACCCGATACTTACCTGCTGCGAATTGCAAAAAACGTGAGAAACTTCGAATTTCGCGGGCTACCCTGGCACTTTCGCCCTAAGTATAGGTATAGTAGAAGTGGTATTGTTTTACAAGTGACCGTATAGTGGCGCCTGCGCAACGTGGGAGCAATGCTATCGCGTTAAATGTACCGGTCGATTGGCACGGTAGGGTTGGCACGGGGTTTATGTAATCTGCGGTTATGACGTGTCTGGATATTATGCGATTTACTAAGAAACGTGTTACTAAGCATTTGTTGCGTTTGAAGGTACCGCTAAGTAAAGTTCAAAGAGTCCGAAGATAGATGGAAAAAAGTTCAAAGAGTCTATGGACTCTTTGAACTTTTTTCCATCTATCTTCGTCAGAGCACTAAAATACATTTCTCACCTTCCTATTCAAAAACCAATATATTATTTCACCAAATCATCATGCATCTTTATTGTCCAAATCACGTGTCAGTCGTCAGCCCTACTTCAGTCCATTACATCAATATTCCACTAGCGTGCTACGACGGTTCCTCGCCTTGCGCTTGCGTCGAATTTACATGCAAATGTGGTGGGCGCGAAATTGCGTCTAAGAACATATTACGACTCGAAGGACCAAGTGGTCCTGTTTGACGTAACGTGTGGAAGTTATACATACTGAACGATGTCAGCCGTATCTGATTAGGTCTACTTTCGGACCCGCAAAACAGGGTAACCCTGAATGCCAGCGCTGCGGTATTTATTTTTAAATATCGCAGCATTATGCTGAGTTAAGAGTTTTTGTTGTCGCACAGTTTTTTTTTTGTTGTTTTTAATGTAACTTTGTTAGTTTTCTAAATGCTCCATTTTTACTAGGTATTTGTATTTACTGTATGTGTCCTAAATAAAATAGTTTTCTTTCTTTCTTTCTTACTCCGCTGTATACATAGAAAGAGTTTAGTTGAGTCCGAAACTACTAACGAGCTTCAAGTTGAATAAGGTTTCGAGATTAACAGCACAAACCGACAGTTTTGAAGGAAATAGCTAATCCATTGCTTCATAAGTTTGAAAAATTCGTCTGCTCAACAATGTGAATAACGCAATGAACGTGCGTGAACTGTCAAAATAAAACCCATTGCGATCAATTGTCAGTTTATGTGTGTTACGCTATTACCCCGCAGAATACAAATAGGTACCTACCTACTTTACATTCTTACGTGCAATATTTTACTAGAGACAATTTAGGCGACCAACGAGTTTAAGTATTAAAATCGTGTTTAGTAATTCGTGAAAAACTTGATGTCAAGATTTCGCCAGTAAAGGAAATCTTAACAGTTTACAAATCGTTTAAAAGTAGATACCAAGTAGAAAATTTAGGTTTTAATTCTAGACATTGCCATGTGATTTCAAATCGTAGCCTCTTCACGGCAAAATTAAGTTTTTTTTCCCTCCAGCACCATAATTGCGTAATAAAATACATGCGTAACACACTATCAATCTCAATCTGAATCATTTTGAAGGATATTGGGAATCCATTGCTTCCTATGTTAGAAAAATTTGTCTGCTCAACAACGTAAATAACGCAATGAATGTTGTTGAACTGTCAAAATGAAACCCATTTGCTACTAATAGTGTGTTACGTAATAACCCCGCTGGTAAAAGTCGTTACAAAGTCAACATGTGCTTATAATTAACAACTAACTCGTTAACACACTAGCGTTGCCGTGTTATTGAAACTAATTTTCCACCTAACTCAGCATTTTTTTCATTTTAAAATTAAATTCTTATGATAATCAGCACACTAAAACCATATTTAAATGTCGACTGGTTAGTAGGTAACAATTTTTATACGTAACTACTTTATATGGCCATCAAAAATAGCCGGTCAATTTCGAAGGCCAACCACACATCTGCTTGCCCTGTCAAGGTTAAGGCTATGTGGCCTAAAGGGTCGAAAGGCCATAATAACTCAGGTAGGATTTTTTTACCAATAAACAATCTTTGTTCCAAAATACGGTATTTTTTATGTGGGCATTAATTATTGTTTTTAATAAGGCTTGTTTACGACATCGAATAGTTTTCTTCGAGCATTTCCATTTAAAAGAACAGCATTTTTTTCTTTTTTACTGTTAGAATGGTGTGGGCATTTAATCGACGCGCCTAAGATTTTTCTAAACCGGTCAACTAAAGTAGGCTTAACTTTATTAGGTTAAATCTAAGCTGATGTTGGTGACGTCAACCGACGGCTTTTTACTAAGTAATAATAATAATAATAATACCCCTGGACATTTCACACAGCACCATTTGTCCCAAGCTAAGCAACCTAATGCTTGTGTTATGGTAACAAGATGGCTGATAAACTACTTATATACAATTTTTTTTTTTTTTGTAAATACATTCATATTATAGATAGAAAAACACCCAGACTCGGAACAAATACATGTAGGTCATACAAATATTTGTGTCGTGCGGGAATCGAACCCGCGACACGCAGCGCAGCAGTCAATCGCTTAACCACTGCGCCAACCGTGCCGTCATAAGTAACTAACTAAGTATGAGGTGGAAGCTCTATCATGTAAAGTCATGTTGTGTTTAAGCAGCATAGTCTAGTCACTCTATAATGTTCCCACTGTTGGGACACTGGCCTTCTATTTGTGAGAGAGGGTGGGCCGTAATCCACCACGCGGGCCCAGTACGGGGTGGTGGATGTCACAGTCTTCGAATTTTTCGTTCCAGGACATATCGGTTTCCTCACGATGTTTTCCTTCACCGTTTTGAAAGCAGTGGTGATGAAATAATTTAAACAAAGTTAAGTTCCTGCCTGGGTTCGTACCTACGACCTACAACTTGTGATTCGCGACCGTTTCTACTAGGCCACCACAGTGCTCCTGTGTTTAATAAGTACGAATTCCTGCTTGTCTTTGGTTTCTGCATGTTAGCTTAGATAACGCTATTCACATACTACGCAGTACGCGGTAATAGTTCAAGCTATAATTATCAGAATTTGCTGATTTTTTTTTTATGACTTGATTTCGTTGTGTAGCTGATAATATTGGATGGATTTAGCAAGAAACGGCATAAACACATTAATTGGTTTGGTGGGTCATTCTTCACTACTTATGAAGTGGCCACTAAGATCATGTGAATTACCCTTACCATCTATACCTTTTTTTTTTTTGTCGCTGAGAAATGCTTTATGCATGCCCGCCTCGCGGGGGACGAGACGGGGTATGTGGGACTCCCTGTCGGAATGACAGTATACCCACTAAAACTCAGCGGTGTTCCCTCATTCGCCGTGATGGGAGGGCCACGGGAATAGGCATAGCCTTTACCTCCATAGCCCTCCCGGCGCATGCCCGCCTAGATGTTATGGCGGGCCCCGCATGCCCCCCACATAGGGGGGCGACGAGAATGGCCGGGAGCACCTAGCCATTCCCGTCCAACACTGGTGGAGGCCTGTGCAATGCAGGCAACGGTGCCCCCGCACCCGTTGCCCGCTGGCCCCCACGCCCGCCTGAATGGCGGGCCCCGCATGCCCCCCAGGATGGGGGGCTACAGCCGCAGAGGATAGGGAGAGCGGCAACGACACACCGACACTCCTCTTCCCCTGCGGCCCCACCGCGTCCGCCATCAAACGGTGGCGGCCCCGTCAAGGCCGCGGAAGGTAGGGAGAGCGGCAACGTAACACCGACACTCCTCTCCCGCCGCGGCCTCTAATCCTCAGCCGCAATGTCTCCCTCACGGGGGACATCGCGGCCCGCCTCGGGTAGATTGCGATGTCGCACAAGCGGCACCGCCACCTACCCGCCGGCCGCTACGTCGTCGGCTTATCCGCACAGCCTAGACGAGCGGCCGCTCCTCGGGTTCCTCTTAGCTTCACCGTGGCCCAATCCACCACGGCTACTGAGCCCCCCCGCCTCGACAATGCGGGAACCCACCGGGGGGGTTACCATCTATACCTACTTCAAGTATACCTATCCATACTAATACCTACCTATTATAAATGTGAAAGTAACTCTGTCTGTCTGTGTGTCTGTCTGTTACCATTCAGCTGACCGGATTCCCATGAATACAGGAAGACCATAACGTGGATTAGGATATTGTGATACTTTTTATCTCGCTAATAGATATGTTTCCGAGGGACAATTTCCGACATGCATGCGGGCGAAGCCTTGGGCAAAAGCTAGTCATTAATACGATTAAACATTTTTCAACAATACTTCCCTTGAAAAGACTTGGAAAAACTTCAGCTACTAGGTAACAGCTGAAATAACAAGCAAGTGTTATTGCAATCGACCGCATTCACGACGCTCTAGTTTCGCAGTTTTCTCCGAAACTGTACTCTAGCATCAAGTTGTAACCAACTAATTGATAATCTGTTTTAATTAAACGTTAACGTATTGTTTATAAAGAAATCTTTGAAAAATTCATTGACTTTGTCAAATGAATATTTGATTGTAGGTAAGTACTCGTACTCACATGAAGTTTTTTTTCAATCCCAATAGCATAACCATAATCAACCTATTATGTTCCCACTGCTGGGATAAAGGCCTCTTTTCTGTGAGAGGGAGTGGGCCATACTTTTTTTTTTTAAACCATACCACGCGGATTCAATGCGTGATGTTGGAGAGTATACATCACAACCACATGACCCAATATTGTGTCAATCTCAATATTGATCTTGAATTCTCGATTTTGTTGGCTATCATCTACACTTCTACAGTTTAGATGATAGCCAACAGAATCGAGAATTCAGGACAGGAGTAGCACAGATTACTAAATAGTTACTTGAGTAGTTCTAGTTCAGTAACTAGAACGACTCCTTACAAACAAATGAAAAACACCAATGGCTGATTCCTCTAATTTACGAACCGATATTGGTTAAAATTTAGACTCTTGTATCTTTACCAATAATGAAGCAAATACCTCATAGCTTTGCATGGTAGACCATGCCATATAAAAAAAAATGGATTTAGCTATCACACGTAAAATTAGTTTATGAATCTATTTATATGCCCAGTTTGGCAATAAAGCTTCCATTGATTGGTGAGCAAAACGATTCGTTTTTGTTTATAGGAATCGTGCATAAGAAAGATGAATATAAATAGGAGTAGTTTAACAAGATTGATAGTTAAAACCTAGCCCTTTTAAAGTCAATACTATTGCATATACAATGTAGTTGTTGGTTTCCCAACTTCATTGATAAACCTAATTAATTCCAAACAAACAGTAAAAACAATAGCACTATTAAAATGCTTTCTCTTTTGTTCACATTTTTCCACAATGAAAACGTAAATTGTATGATTTTATGTCAAGTTTAGCTCACTTATATCGTACCAAATTGTCTGTCATAGTATTAAAAATTGTCGAAATGCTTTCACTTTGCATATAAACGATGCTTTGGCACGAGGAACATGTCGGAATCGGCTATTAATTTCTAAAATGCTGATTAAATACAGGTACAGGTTGTAAAAACGAGATTTTGAGTCGTAAATCATCGACAGAACTACCATCATTTTAGCATTATCGTTGCTAAACAGTAATCAGACGAAATTTACAAACTATCAGTTATGTTTTGCGTATTTTAGGTACTGACATACAAGTGAAACTATAAAATACGATCGTATGGATACAGAAATCGTTTGAACTGCCTAAAGGAGTATAAAAAGCGTTCTTTTTTTTAACAAAACACGTTCCAATACCGAGACTTGAGTATTTACCTTAATGACCCGCCAAAAGCTCCCAAGCTGTGAACATGACCCCGCGTGCGACTCGAAGCCTCAGTCCACAAGGTCAACTTACGCAAGTAACACGATGGGAACCTTTGTATAATCGACCATTCAATTACAATTCACAGAACAAACGCTTTGATAAATCGGGAATGTACCTAATAATAATTCTTTAAATGATTGTAGTTCCGATTTTTTAAAGCGGGAATGTTCATAATAACTTGCTTAGCGGGAGGGTTGACCTTTAGCGTGGTGTTCAAATAAATTCATTGTATCTAAATACGTTTGTATGCTAACTAAATACTACAAGGGCTATTGGTGTCATGTCATTAATATGCAGTCGTGGTCTGGTCATGGAGAATCCCCAGTCGCCGCCGGTGTGATTTTATTGTTAGATCAAATTCCCCAGCTCAAAGGACCAAACTATCCTTGAAAGTATCAGTGAAATCTTTAGGCACAATGCACTATAATATAAACAACGATATGATACGTATGAAAAGATTTTAAGTTGTTGTTGCCCCACAGTGCAATGATTCAGCTTCCAAATAAAGGCTTGAGCACACATAATAAAAAGGAAAAAAAAAAAAGCCTCAAAGGAGAATTCCACTCAGCGATAAGATGATTTCGCAAATAGCGGAGGACTGGTTGCGCTCCGTTTATCCTCCCTCGCTTCAAAGATAAGGGATCTTGACGTTTTTGACATCTCTGGCATTATGTGCATACCTTTGCTTGGATGTATGCTCTAGTAAAAATAGAGCCGAAGGTTTTTTTGCCGCGAATGTGAGAAACAATGGCGATTGTGTTAAACTATGTTAAACTTTCAATATTTTAATAAGCTTTTTTTATATTTTTTGTAATCTAATGACGTTTAGATACTGTGTTTTTTTTAATGTAATGTCGACTTTGTGTTTCCGCCTACTACAAGTGAAGGAAATAAGGATGTCAGTATAAGGTATGCTACTGACTACCTACTGTCATTATCTTTATAGATTGGTAGTGCTCTAAGTAGATACCTACATGATTCTCGTTAAGAATAAGGATAGATCCTCTTCCTGTCAACTGTGCTTGTACCTGTTAAGGAAGGGCCAGAGACAAAATGTGGTTGAAGCCAACAGAACTCAGCATATTTCAGTTTCATACACACAATCCCGCCACCATCAAAATCGACTTGAATATAAATACGAGTAAGTTACTAATGATAGAATTACACTCAAATACTTGTACAAATCACTTAATTGGTACTCAACACAGTAAAATAGTAATTGTAACTCAAGAACAATTTCGTCGTTTCTAGTTGAGAACGCAAGCCCGCTTTTTCCGCCCTTTTTCTTTAAAAGTCATCAATGGGTTGCCACAACTCAAATGCATAAAATGTTTAAAAATGACAATGTTGCCACCCACAAAGAAAATTAGTCAAATAGTCGATCATTGTGTATGTTAACACTCATTTCTGTCGATCGATCTTGTAAAAATATCACCGTGAAAACTGAGGTGAAGTGAGTTGACAAATAGTGTAAATCCTTAACATCAGCTGATCGATTCTGTAAAAATATCGCCGTGAAAAGTTAAGTGAAGTGAGCTTAGAGTGAGCTTTCAATAGTGTCAATCCCTAGCAATAGTTGGAATGACAGCTGTGCGATTCTGTAACCATCTCACTTTGAAAACTCAGGTGAAGTGAGCGTGGAGTGAGCTGTCATTCCAAATAATGCTAGGGTTTGACACTACTGACCACTCACATCAAGCTCACTTCACTTGAGTTTTCACGGTGAGATTTGCACAGAATCGACTGGCTGCTCACTCCACGGTCACTTCACCTAAGTTTTCACAGTGAGATGGTTACAGAATCGCACTGCAGTCCATCGGCGGAATGACAGTTCACTTCACCTAAGTTTTCACGGTGAGATTTTTACAGAATAGAACGGCAGTACTCATTCTGTGGCCCTTTTTTTGTTAGATGCTGTCGACTAGAACCTACCTATATCAAAACACACTATCGGTATATCAACGAGATACTACAAGGAAACAACAGTTTATCGATAATTTGCCATAAATACTTACGCCATAAATGGAACAACCTTTGCGAATGAAATAAGTAAAATTATAGTTGGTAAGATAATAATGACTGCATGCTCAAACATAGCGGTGTGTTAGCGTGCTTGTTGGAGCAATTAACACGGATAGTGATTATTTAACCGCAGTATACGATATTTACCGTAAAGACGTAAGATGGAGGTTGATTTATAAGTAAAATAATTTTCATTTAATCGGGAAATCATGGAAATATGCACGAAGGCTTCCTCCAGGCTACTAAGGAGTTCTCCTGCGGTGGAGTTGAACTAAGATTAAAATTCGATCGGGAAAATATTCAAAGCTACCATATTTATAACTTCCTTCCAGCCGTCCATGTAACTTATAACATTCTTTATTGGAAAAGCCAAAGCGAGGAGCTACTTGTGGCGGCTAGTGGTTAAATAAATTTTATTACACTATTTATACGTTTTCTATTTCCAATATGCTAATATTATAAGTAGACGTTCTATCGATCAGTACATTCTATACTTGCGGTTGGCCATCAACTCAATAAGAAGTGCGTATGCGCGTCATAATGTCGTAATGGTTTTTTCGAAGGTGCAATACACTTTCTCTGACGTCATGCGGGATTTTGATGGATTGTGCAAACACGGTACCATTTCATAACATTGCTAATAGAATATGATCGTATTTCATACGAAGCGAGATATGTTAACAATGTATGTAAGTATTGAAAGTAAGCTATGTACGTAAGTCTTCCTTTCAAGCATCCCTTCCATTTTCCGTGTTCATCAGATCTTCTCTATTTACCTACGTGCCACTCATATTTTTGAAACGCTACGGGTCATAAAACACCAGATTTTATTATAAACTTTCAGTAACACTGATAAGTTTGCAAGGAAGCCTTCACGCAATCATAAGCATAATCAGCGTATAATGTTCCCAATGCTGGGATACAGGGCTCTTCTCGGTGAGAGGGAGTGGGCGGTAATCCACTACGCGGGCGCGAGTTGGTAGATGTTACTGGTGTCCGATTTTTTTGTTCTAGGACATGCCGGTTTCCTCACGATGTTTTCTTTCACCGTTTTGAGAGCAGTGATAAGGAAATATAAACACTAAGTATAGCGCCTGTCTGGGTTCAACTCGTAAGTGGCGACCGTTACCACTAGCCATCACTGCTCTCGTTCCACCACTCTTCACAAAAAACTAGTAACAATACACAGAAATAAGATACATTTTGAATCGCGTCATATTCGGCAAAAATGTAAACAAATATGAGTTTATGGAAAAATAACTTTAATTCCTACACAATACTTCAAACATTTTTATAACTTTTTCAATAGTGCTAGTCACTCTGAAATCAACTTAACTGCCATTGAAATAAAGTTGATATTGGTTTAACTTGAAATAACGTCAATTTGAAACAAAAAATAAAATTTGATTTTAGGTATATTCTTATCCCTGCGTATAACTTAACTATCCCCTCATCTGTTAGGCAACTAACTACCAACCCGCACTGGGCCCGCCCACTCCCTCTTGAAGAGAAGAGGCCTGTCTGCCAGTAGTGGGAAAATGATAGGCTGATTATGCTGTTGGGCAAGCTTATTAAGTTCGATAACAATAGAAAAGGTAATTGTGTCTCATTAGTGACAGTTGAGCTATTATGATTATTGTCAGTACAGCATGTTTAGATAAACAACAACGGACCTTGAAAACAATAATTCCGAATATTAAATAACGCTCTCACAATGCACAGCGATGAACTCATTTTGATTACTATTCCGTACTAATTCGCCATTGCCAACGTTTGTGATTAAACAATGCAGTTTTCTTACAAGAAAACTTACGTATGCATACAATAAGTTACGAAACCAGTGGTCGATTAGGCGAGAAAAACCGCGGGTGTAGTGAAACTATTGTTCTATCGTACGTGGGAAGACGGCGTGTGGCAATGTAAGTAAGGGTGCAGTTAGAGTGACGGTTGTGCGCGCAATCAGGCTGTTTGGTACCTGAGATTGTGTTTCTGAGGCCAATCATGTGTCTACCTAAAAGAATCAATAATATCAATGGGAATAAATAAAAAAAGGAACTTGCTAATTCATTGCTTCATATGTTTGAAAAAATCATCTGCTCAACAACGTAAATAACGCAATTAATGTTTTTGATTTGTCAAATTGAGAGGCATTGCCATTGTAAGTGTGTTACTGGTAATTCCCCGCGGTATTTTGATACCTTAAGAAGATGCGATAATTGTATGAATCAGTCAGAAAACTTTTAGTAGAGTCAAAATGAGAGGCATTGCCATTGTAAGTGTGTTATGGCCCGGGCAATTCACCACGGTGTTATAGCAGCCTAAGATGTGGCGAAAATTGTATGAATCAGTCAGAAAATTTGTAGTTGAGTTGACTGTCTACAATTTGTCAAATTAAGCAAGGTCCTTCGTGGCATTTGGCAAGTCTAAAATATTTTGAAATTGTCTGCGATACAAACGACATAATAATATTATAAAGGCCGTCGTTTCGACAGTCTGAAATATTTTGAAATTCTGTGCGTTACAAACGACATATTATAGAGATGTACATCTGTCAAAAACTCGGCAATATTTTTGTATGGTGAGTCTTTCTTTGCCACCCAGCTTACAAAGTTTATTGAACTAGAAAATAACTAGTACATGCATGCTGTCATACCAGATCTAATATATTCTTCAAAACGAGAGCTGTTCCACCACTGGAGAAAGATTAATTATAGTTATCGGTCTTTGAGAAATGGTAATGACAGAGTAGTCACTGGAGACTAAATGTTAGTAATTATGGCGGAGCTAAGACATCCGTTAGAGCTTGCTTAGGTACCTAAGTGACAGTTATCATGGGTACGTCTATGTATTCTGGTACGTAGCGTTATGACGGAAGAATAGAATAGAATATATTTATTTGCTTTAAAACATGGTATATTAAGGTCTTATAAATAGAATTATGATCTTACATGTTTCGCCAAGGACTGGCATACAAATATTTAAACACGTTACATGTAAAAAATTAAGAGGATACATTATTCCAACATGTCTCCTAACTTTAATGAAATTCTTAACAATAATAGGTATTTGTAAAAAGTAGGTAATAATTATAATAAAAATTAGTAACCATATTTATCTGTTACTTTTTTATCAATAAATTCTTGCATACTATAAAAACAATTACCAATAAGCCATTTATGTAGATTGGATTTAAAGTATTTAAGAGGGAGTTCCCTTATTTTTTTTGGAATATTGCTAAATATTTTAATTGCTGTGATAAAGCTATTTTTGTGGCACAATGTACTTTGATGTGACGGAATTCTTAACCGTGTTGGGTCTCGACGAGTATATTTCGAATGCAAGTCGCATGCTATAAAAATTTTTGAATGCTTTTTTACGAATACACCAGCTTGCATTATGAGAAGACCTGTTAGTGTTAAAAGTTTTAATTTTTTAAATAGAGGTCTACAGGATGTTAATGGACTGATACCGGAGATTGCTCTTAGGCATTTTTTCTGCACTAGAAAAGCTTCATTTACGTTCGTCGAGTTCCCCCAGAGTAGGAGTCCATACCTGAGAAAAGAGGAAACATACCCATGGTAGAGTATGTAGGGTTCTAGGCAAATAGTGAATGGTGGACGTTTTTGAGGGTAAGCTTTTTTAACATGATAATAACATGGTGGTAACAGCCGCACAGGTCGTTCAATCAGGTTAAGCTACGCTTGCCGCGGTTGGTCTATGGATGGGTGACCATCTTTACATACCGAGACCCCTCCGTGTCTCGGAGAGCACGTTAAGCCCCGGCCCCGGTTAAGGTCCCGGCTGGCATTCGTAGATCTTTGACAGTCGTTACGGGTAGTCAGAAGCCCGAAAATCTGACAACCAGTCTTACCAAGGGGTATCGTATTAGATAGGCAGTTGCTCCATGTAAAATACTGGTATTCAGCAGTTGGAAGCCGACCCTAACATATTCGGGAAAAGGCTAGGCAGATGATGATCGCACGATTATAGCACAAGATTTAGTCCATTCCGAATAGGTAGGTACATGAGTTAGTAGTTAGCCATATGTACCGAGTGCTAA
The DNA here is from genome assembly GCA_949629185.1 of Apamea crenata. NCBI lineage: Eukaryota > Metazoa > Arthropoda > Insecta > Lepidoptera > Noctuidae > Apamea > Apamea crenata. The sequence goes on from OX451371.1 coordinate 11,996,760, forward strand.
GAGATCATATTCCACGTTAATTTACCGTTGTTAATTAGCAAGATAGCAAGTTGATAAACGTATCTAGCGGCGTAAAGAAAACCATCGGAAAATTGTAGAAAGAATTAGCTACAATTATTTTTCAAGTCAACAACATTAAATCGAGACGTTTAGGACGATAGGTGATATAGTTTCCAAGCTCTGGGGTTCTTTTTATTAGCCTTTTTATAATTGATAACTTTCCGAGTGCTCATGGTCTTTAAAATGGTTGGTTGACACTTCCCGTGACCCAAGGGCTGGCTTTTTATCCTGGCCAGAGGCTAAGCATTGCCATAGAACGAGGTAACGCCGCCAGTGACTCGAATACATTACTAGTCGACAGCGATGAGGATGAATTTTTTGACGCTATATTCATGTTTGTGAATTGTTTTAGTTAAGTTAGGATATAATTTTGATATTTTTATTAATTAATTTTGCATATGAAAGTATACGAAGTACTATCCTACTAATATTATAAATGCGAAAGTTTGTATGGATGGATGGATGGATGTTTGTTACTCTTTCACGCAAAAACTACTGAACGGATTAGGATGAAATATGGCACACAGATAGTTTATAACCAGGGTTAATACATGGGATACTTTTTATCCCAACATTCCCACGGGATCGAAACTTATACGGGTGAAACCGTGGGACAGCTAGTAACTTAATAAATATAGATTCTTATTTCATATGACACTAGCTTCTGCCCGCGGCTTCGCCCGCGTGGATGTCGGAAGTTATCCCACGGAAACGTGCTACCAGGATAAAAAGTATGTGCTTCCCCAGGATGCCATCTATCTCTTTGCCAAATCAGAAGTTCAGTGGTTTAGGCGTGAAAATGTAACATACAGTTTCAAGTTCAAATCCTCCGCTAAAAACCGAATTACCCCTTTTTGCCCCGCCAGGGGTCAATTTTCGACAACTTTACATACTTATTATTAATTATTTCCTGTCGAAAGTAGCAATACTGAGTTTCGAGTTAATCGGACCGCGCATTCAATTTCTTCCACACAAACTTCAACACCCCTATATCCCCTTTTGAGGGGTAGTTTGAAAAACTTATAATGATAAACTTTATTACTTACTTAGGCAAGTATTGTTGCCTAGTTTCAAGTTTATTAACTAAATTAATAAGATTTTTCATATAAACTGTATCCCCGCTTTTCACCCCCACAGGGGTGGAATTTAAAAAAATTCATAACTTGACGCAAAGATTAATTTATACCAATTTTCTAATTAATCAAGCCACTTATTATAATCCTCCCCTGTAAAATTAACTACCCCTTTTCACCCCGTTAGGGGTAGACTTTTGAAAAACCCTCATACGTGTTATTATTTATTTTTAGTCTTAAGTACACACACAGTACACTGAGTTTCGAGTTAATCGGACCGCGCGTTCAAATTCTTCCACACAAACTTTAACACCCCTATATCCCCTTTGAGGAGTAGTTTTGAAAAACTAATAATGATAAACTTTATTGCTTACTTAGGCGAGTATTCATGCAAATTTTCAAGATTATTAACCTAACGAATAAGATTTTTCATTTAAATTGTATCCCCGCTTTTTACCCCCACAGGGTTGGAATTTTGAAAAATCATTTGGGATGTGTTCATAACTTGACTCAAAGATTATTTATACCAATTTTCGAGTTAATCAAGCCACGCTATAAAATCCTCCCCTGTAAAATTGACTACCCCTTTTCAGGCCGCCAGGGGTTGATTTTCGAAAAACCCTGATACACATTATTCTTTCCTTTCAATTTTAGGTATAAATACTGAGTTTCGATTAAATCGGACCGCGCGCTAAAATTCTTCCATACAAACTTTGAAACCCCCCAATCCCCTTTTAGGGGGTAGTTTATAAAAACAAAAAATGCCTAACTTCATAATTTACTTAGATAAGTATTAGTGCCAAGTTTCAAGTTTATTAACTCAAGGAATAAGATTTTTCATACAAACAAAATCCCCCCATTTCACCCTCTTAGGGGTGGAATTTCGAAAAACCCTTTCTTAGTGGATACCTACTCTTCACGAAGAATACACCCTCCAAATTTCATGTCTCTAGGACCAGCGGTTTAGGCTGTGCGTTGATGTCTCAGTCAGTCAGTCAGTCAGGACTTTGAATTTTATATATATAGATTACCTACCTGACTCTTCTACACTTTTGATCTCGCCTAAACCACCCTATTGTATTTAGAATCTTTAGTCTAACATGTGAAGGTGCCCTAATCTTCACAAATTACAAAGTGGTTCATGATTACTGTGAGCAAACGAATTCCTTATTAACTGCTATTGCACCGAGTTGTAATTATGTGCTCACACATAATTACAAATCTTAAACTTAAATGTTAGCCAAATAAGGTGGACGTAAACGATGGAACTTTAAGACATTGTGTATTAAAACGTTTAATATTATTGTCTTTGTAAGACAGGCATTCTTTATGAATAAAATATTTGAGATTTTAACGATTTAAGATTTCTCTCGCTGATTAAGAATTAAAAGCTAATTAAGAAGACAGCTGAACAGTTTTTTTAATTACTTAAATATTTCTTCCGAATAAAAAGTCCAATTATATAAAACAAATATGGAAGTTTCTAACAATTTATTAACTTAATGGTCTCGATAAATCTTGTTGCTTCAACGTCAGTGCTTATTGGCACTTTGTAAATGTCTATGGCAGACAATGGCACAGTTTCGTGTGTCACGCCTCTATGTAATCTATGGGAAGACGTTTGTGAAGAAATCGGCCCGGTTCGATGCGCTTGCGCCTTTTCACGAGATCACACGTGGAAAGTAGATCTATACTAACAATCATTGGAGATAAAGCATTTTAGTTTATTTTGTAATTTGGTAGTGAATTAACAAATCCAGATACGAAATAGATTAGCGAAGAAATAATACGAGAGAAATAAGATAAGTCACTTCAGACTTTCGTTTCCCAGAAAGAATTTTGCTGGCTGCAATTAAAGTTACAAATCCCTGGGTTCTTTTTACGCGTTTAACTCTTTTCTTCAGCAAAAGAGGTACTTGTACCTTAGCACCAAGGGCTTGACACTTTTTAAGTTAAAAAAAAAATACATCATTATCATTTTGATAAGGTACCTACTCGATGGCAACTTAACACACTCAATAAGATCTTTATATATCGTCATTTATGTATTTCCTATTGTTATTTTTTTTTTTTTATATATAATTTGTTTTATTTTTATTTTTAAATGTGTTTAGTTTAGTTTAGTTTATGATCCTGTACGAGTCGCAATAAATACTTTTTCTTTCTTTCTTTCTATGTTCCGTTTATGCCGTATATTTTGACATTCGCAAGGGAATGAAAACCTATAAGGTACTGCGGTGCGCGACTCGCACTTGACCGGTTTTTTTATCTACTTGTGTACATTGTCATCAGGTACCTTCTTTCTGAACAGACTATACGTACGTTATATAACAAATATATACACACATACATAACGCTACCAACGTATTCTCAAGTAAATCAAAGTGCGCAAGCGGTGCGAGTGCGATGCGCCACACTTTGACCTGAATATGACGCAAGCGCAACTGAGATATACCATCATCTCGCGATCTACCCACGGTGTCATGCCGGTTGCAATATTGATGTAAATGTAAATATTCCTTTTTTAGCTGAGAGCAATGATAATGTTTGTGGAAGTGACCGGTGAATGATGCGTTTGAGTTTTATTTATTTTATTATAATATTATTAGGATAGTAGGATATTAGTAGGGTTTATTTGGTTTTATTGTACTTTTACGGAGGTATAGGTTTACCTATTTAGGATCTAACTCACCTTTTTAAATTGGTTGCTCGGTAAAGCTTTCATTTTGACAGTTCAACAACAATCATGGCGTTAGTTACGTTGTTGAGTATATTTGAAGTAAGAATTTGATATAATTTTTAAATTATGGAACAACAAACTGAAGTCATACTTAACAAAGTTCAAATTCCATTGCAACCAAAAAATTATTAGGACCTTTTTGCTACAAATGGTCACTCAAAAATCAGCTTATAATACATTTTACTAAAGTAGATAACTGATTAAGTGACTATTGAGATTATTAACACTGCTATACCTAAAGGATTTTTTCAAACATAATATGAAGCAATTGATTAGCATTACCTACAAAATTCTCTCGCAAAAACTTGAGTCATCACTGTACCTAACAATTTCAAATTTAATTTAATTCAATTCAATCATTTATTATACCTAACACAATAGATTTAATTAAGTAATTTAAGCCGTTTACTGTAGCGGTGTTGGCCTTTAAGTGATTGTTATATTTGTAAATGTATTTTTGTCAATTGTAATGTATTATTTTATGAGTAAACAATTGTTGGCTAACCTAATAAATAAATAAAAAAAATAAAATCCATCGAATTGTGATTGAAAGTGTGTTACGCAATAGTGCGCAGTTAGGATTCCTTACTCCTTACCTATATTTTAACGAGCATGGGAATTTTTTTTTACTGATAATAGCTACTATTTTTGGGTTCGCCAGATTAGTTTCCTTTTTACACGTAGCCTCTAGTCAAAATTCCTTACGTTCTAATTGGGCGAATGCACTTATTTATGAAGCAGGAAGGATAAATCTAAGTTTATCACACTGTACTGTGACAAACCGGTTTAAGACCGCAGTCATGTCTCCCACCGATGTCGATGATTATGACCTTGTGAGACAACGATAAAATTCTTTAAAAAAAAAGTTGTTTTTGGAAACACTTTTTTGAACAAACTTCAAAATTGGTGGTGATGTTAACGGTAGCGTTTCAAAGTTAGTTTTGTAGAAGTCTGAAAGTGGCACCGGTAACTGAAAAGTTGTGTGGAAATCAGTTGTCATGGTATGACATGTGATAAGGAAGAAAATGTCGTGCAGAAAGTTTTGAGTATGAATGTCGTTGTCTATAAGAGTAGGGGAAGACCAAACGATGGATGGACTGTGTGAATGATGATATGGTTAGAAAGGGGGTGACTATCGAGATAACGACAAATAGAGAAACATGGAAGAAAATGGTCGGCGCAACATTTGTCATATGAATGATAATAATAATAATATCCCTGGACATTTCACACAGCACCATTTGTCCCAAGCTAAGCAACCTAATGCTTGTGTTATGGTAACAAGATGGCTGATAAACTACTCATATACAATTTTTTTTTTTTTTTTGTAAATACAAATGATGATGAATCATCCTAAATTTGAGTGTGTCTGAAGGTCATGAAAATATATTATAAGCCGGTTTTTATTAAATTTAATCTCTACCTTTAAACCAGTCAAATAAAATAAAATTTATTCATTAAGAAAGAAGTTTTAGTCCTGCCAAATAAAGGTTTATTTTAGGCAATGAAAGCTTTTCTCCATTACCTACTTCGTGTTCATCTAATGGGGACCGGTCTCTCAAAACTTCCATGAAAAATGAAATGTTTATTTATTCTGTGAAAAGGACACGTCATATTTAAAAAAAAATGACATCTAAATGGAGCTGACATTTCCTATCTGACTACTTTTGAGAAGAAATGCCGAAATAAACTAAGGGGTCAAAGTCTCATAAACTCCAGACATAAAATATCAGAAATGTTGGGTCCGGACCCGTGCTTCACCTAGGTTCTCCACCTGGGTGAAGCACGGTGATGGGTCCCTTGCTCCAACGTATTTTTTTTTAAGTATGCATACTCTCGTCGCTTTGCAGTATAAAACTGATTTACATCCGTCACATCGCACATCAGGTCAAGTTGAAAACCAGCGTCATTTTTGCTGAACTGGGCCTTTTTGGCGCAGCCGTGAGGCATACTTTCCTGCAATTTTTTTTTTGTATTTATCAGAAGGCCATTTCTCGTACTTAATTTAAAACGTTCAAAACCTACTCGCAGTCTCATCTCGGCGACAGATAAATGTCAAAAACTTGTCAAAATGTAGGGAAATTAGACGTATTTTTGACAGATTGAGACTGAGATCAGACTGTGAACGTTCTTAAAATTTCGAGAATTGCCCCTCTGGTGTATTGTGTGTCTTTTAGTCTGTGCTAAATAAATGTATTTTCTTTCTTTCTTTCAACTGATGACGGTATTGTACAGTGAATAGTGATGCAGTAAATTGTTTTCAAAATATCTAAACAATTATTCAATAGCAGTGAATTTATATCGTGTAACAAAACTCAGAATGTCTTTGTTTTTCTTAACTTTTCTAAGGTCATAGGTTGGCGATTTGTTCTCTGTCCCACGGCCCCACCGTTTTTTAAACAAACAAGTACCAACTTTAAGTAAACATTTGTTTTTCCATGTTTCACCTTTTTCCTAGCCCTAACGTTACAGACATGAAATATGCATTTCTACATCCTAAGGCCAACTTTCTTTCACCTTAATAGAATTATTATGAGTCTCTTCACAATTCCAATGGACTTGTAACTAAGCACAATACGCTAATGTATACAAGCAGATAACGGGAGAGTTTGTTTTTATTTTCTTTTTTTCTTTCCTCAGCTGTGGTTTTGACAAACCTAATACTGTAAGTTTTCTTTTTTTGTGCTAAGACAATAGAAATGAGAATAGTTGTAATTATTTTCTTGATTTACATGATTGTTGTTTTTATTTATCTTGTGTCTTACAAGCCACAGAGGATATGTAGAAATATAAATAAGAACACAAATAACACTTTGCCCCACTACATATTATGTAGTGGGGCATTCTGGATTCTGGATCTGAGCGAAAGGATTGCCCCCTAAAATTTGGGACTTAAACAATATTAATATAAACTATCGGCCAGATATGTTTAGAAACCCTTACATTTTGCCAGATATTTTAAAATGTGGGAGATAGTACACAGTTTTACACCTTGGAGGTAATCCTCGCAGCCATTTGCTCGTGAATTTTCTTAACGTGTGCCCCTCGTGTGTATGCACACTTACTTGCTCTATCAGCACTTCAGTTTTAAAACCTCACTTATCAACTTATGTTAAGTTAAATCCAAGAAACCATGTCGATATCATCTTAAAACAAGTGTAATATAAATAAAACACCGTTATTGAAGTGTCACCTGTACCTCAGCACCGAGCATTGAAGAAAGTGGCCTTCTTACAACCGCAGCGCGAATCGAGCTAGATATGTATTTGTGCTGTATTTACATAAGTAAATAATCAATGAAAATATTTTATTATGTAAATATATTATGTGTTTATTGTATTGTGTGTTGGCTTTGAATGGTTTAGTTACACTTTCTCTAGTTGACTAAAGAGCCGAATAAATTGAGAGTATGTTAATAATATCCATTCTATTCTATTGTTTTTTGTTGATTTCTATTTTATTCTTATAATATCTTTTTTTTAATTTGAATATTCTATTCTATTCTAATATCTAACGTAGTAACGTATTTTCGATTTTAAATACTCAATGTTTTCTTGAACCATTCAAGAAAATTACGTGTTTTCGATTGTAAATACTACTAATGCTTTATTCATTTGAAAAGACATTTCAAAAAACAATTGCACAAATGTTTACTAATATCACTCCTGACAACGTCACTCGAGCGCCGAAAGATCTATATTAAAATTTGATTTACGTTTCAAATTGACGTTATTTCAAGTTAAACCAATATCAACTTTATTTCAATAGTAGTTAAGTTGATTTCAGAGTGAGTAGCACTATTGAAAAAGTTATAAAAATGTTTGAAGTTGTAGCGTAAGCGTAAACTGAATGTAGTACTGTCTAGGAATTAAAGTTATTTTTCCATAAACTCATATTTGTTTACACTTTTTGGCGAATATGTTGCAATTTTGTTTTACATATGTAGCGGTGTCGTCACCAACTCTACTCCATCCTACTAATCAGTATCACTATAATGTCAGAAGGTCAGGCTGTCTTGCCCATATCTTCTCCTCTTAGCGTCTCGATGGCAATCTAAATAATCAGTATCATTTCACAAAACAATATTGCATAAAAGTTTACCAACATCGCATCCCTGCCAACGTTATTTGAGCGACAAAAGATACAGCAGTAGACTCGCCAACTCCAATCCATTCTTACAATGAGTGTCACTATGATGTCAGGAGGTTCAGGCTGTCTTGCCCATAGCTCTTCTTTTTTGTAGCGTGGCAGGGTAAATCTAAATAGGGTCAGCTCAGAATTTGGCACCTTCAGTATCATTCATCAGTTCCTGTACCGCAGGCAACAGGACACGCGGGACACGATATAAAGTGCCCCATCGTTGTGGGATAACATAGCTCTTACATCTTCTTAAAGTATGTTGTGCTAGCCTGTAGGTCCGCTAAAAGTTCCCATGTTCAACATTCATCATCATCATCAGCCTGCAGCAGTGGTAGCCCTCTCCTTCTGCACGCCATTCAACTCGATTATCGGCAACTCTCATCCAGCTGCTACCAGCCATCCTGCGAAGATCGTCGCTCCAACAACCCTGAGGGCGACCCACCGCGAATCGTAAACGTAAGTTACCGATTCGCGGTCTCCATTCAAGAACACGTCTACCCCAACGGTGTTCAACAGTGAACCGTGAACGTATGATATTCTGATGTAGATAGATACCTTGCCAAATAGAATTATACTTTGACCTAATCATAATGATGTTCGTTTATTCTTTCGACCTTCGCACAAAGGATAACAATGATGATGACACCTTGATTCCGATCGATGTCCTAATTATTTTTTGTGTCCCGACCTCGTGCGAAAGCGAAAAGTAATAAATTGTAATACAATATTATTTAACATCACGACACCGAACAATAGTGTTCTTTTTAAAGTGGGTGTCCGTGAATCATTATGTCGTCATAATTAGGTAAATAAGGCTTGTATATAGATTAGTAACAGTTGTCTGCCGAATTGATTAACATTTTAAACGATTGGCATTAATGCAATTTTAAATGAAATTCTATTTTTATTTTTAAAAGAATTTGTCGTGGTTTTTCCCTGGCTTCGGCAGAACTGGATTGTATTTTTATGACCGTATTTTTTTACATTTTGATGACTCGTTTCCAACATCTATAGGATTGGCCAAAACCAAAAGGGATACCAGGAATTCAGAACTGCAAATGCAGATTCAACCTATGCACTTGGATTTCGACCAAGTTTAAACTAATCTGGCCGATGAAAAAAAGAAAGAAATAGATAATATATTTTTGTTTATTTGCGGTAAATATGACGCAAAGGAAGAACACAAAGACAAAAAAAAAACTGGGGAAAAATATGCGTCACATGTACGCAAAACGGTCATCGCTCAGCATAATGCTAAGATCTTATGCGAGACAGAGCCCCAGCGCTGAATAAACCATGGCCGGTCCGAACTTTGCGCGGAAGGTTGCGCAATAACAATTTTTGGGAACCAAATGGTGACGTAACGCGAGTGTGAGTGAGAGAACATGCGCGAAAGTTCGGAGAGCCTATGTTCATACCGGACATGATTCATCGGGCCGTATTGTACCTCTACTACGCTTATCTACTCCAAATACGAATAAGACCATACACACATAATCAGCCCATAATGTTCCCACTGCTGGGACACAGGCGTTCTGCAAGAGAGAGTCGGTTGTAATCTACCACGCCGACCCAGTGCGGGTAGGTAGATGTTACGTGTCTTCCAATTCTTGGTTCTAGGACATGCCGGTTTCCTCACGATGTTTTCCTTCACCGGTTTGAGAGCAGTTGTGATGAAATTATTTACACAAAGTAAAGCGTCTGTCTGGGTTCGAACCCACGACCTACAACTTGTAAGTCGGAGCCGTTACCTCTGGGCCACACCACTGCTGACATATAGAATAATAAGACCATAAATAAGTTATTACATATATTATATTTATATGTTTCTCACCTAATTTCAACCGCAAATGCGACCACAACTCGCGTTTGCGCCGACTTCGGTCATCATTCGATACAGGTGCGGAGTCGGTCTCAAATAACTGCAAAATACAATACAATGCACACTAACTAAAGATCAGATTACTTTAAAACAATGGAGCTTTGAAGACCTCGACTAAAACAATTACCTAAAGATACTTTGTTAATTAGCGCAATTCTTTCTAAGCAAACAGTTTCCATTGAATGGAATCTTATGACTTTTATCGGCATTTGTTTTGATTCAATGATGTTTAACTTCGACTGTTATTTTAATTGGTCTAGTCAGCATTAGACCAATTAAAATAACAGTCGAAGTTCTGCATTCGCGATTTATTTACCAAAAATGTAAATAAATATAAGTTTATGGAAAAATAACTTTAATTCCTACACAATAAAGTTCAGTATTGAAAATTCAATAATAATTGAGTAGGAATTAAAGTTATTTTTTCTTTAAAAATGGTTGGAATTGTAACGTAAACTGTTTACGTTACAATTTCAAACATTTTTCTAACTTTTTCAATAGTGCTAGTCACTCTGAAATCAACTTAGTTACCTACTATTAGAATAAAGTTGATATTTGTTTAACTTGAAATAACATCAATTTGAACCATTTTGAATAGACTATAAAGTTTATCTGTCTGTCTGTCTGCTGTCTATAACCTGCAATCTATGTAACTAGCATGAACTGACCGTTAAGTATTGGCACTTAATGATGGGTGATCGTGACCTTACTATGTGCCTTAGTAAGCCAAACTAAGGCCAAGCTAAGACTCATTATACAAATTATACAAGTGTTTCGGACCCCATAAGAACTTAAGTTTGATATTTTGATAGGGATAACTAAGTTTTTATATACAGTACTTACAGAAGAGTAGTCACATCTGTGAATACACAGCTGAATACCAGTTACTACTATGAGGCTAGTACCTAAGTTCGTATTTTTTGGTTGTAATTAATAGTAAAGTTTTACTTCAACACTTCAGTAGGTAGACATGACTTGACATCGACGATGATTTACGAATGACGATATAATGACGAACTACGATGACTAAATCATCGCTAATAACATGAATACCACTTTTCTATAGCCTCATTTACACTGTCCAGGTCCCTTCATAATCAGCCTAAAACGTTCCCACTGCTGGGACACAGGCCTCCTCTTAGTGAGAGTGAGTGGGCTGCAATCTACCATGCGGGCCCAGTGCGGGTTGGTCCCTAAATGCGCACTATCAATCACAATTTGAATGCTAATCCAGTGCTTCATATGTTCTAAAAAATTGTCTGCTCAACAACGTAGATAACGTAATGAATATTGTTGAACTGTCAATATGCGAAAGTCATTCCTACTTTAAGTGTGTTCCACAATTACCCCGCAGGTGCTCACACCAATGGAAAGAAAACCGCCAATACCTACCAAACGGTCACCTCAATCGCGGCTAAGAAAACGCGTGTTGTAAAATTCATACGTTCTCGTGATGGTCGTGGCCACGCCAATGCGGTCGCGGCCTTAATGTCACTGCTGTGTTTGATCCATACACGTCTGTTAATCTAGTTTACTGCTGACTCACCTAATGATAATACCGTTTAATATTGTTCCTCTTTGGAGCATTAGGTAGGTATAAGTAAAAAACAAATCTTTCAAAAATATCGTCTGCTAAATATGGTTTGATCGCCGCGTGTCTTGATACTCGCCTACATGCAAACATAATAACATTATATCTTATTAATTGAGAATGACATAATCAACGCAGTGTGCAGGCGTAAACTTAATTACAGTAGGTATTAGTTAAGTCAATGCCGCTTCACAATAGCTTAAGCCCGCGACTTTGCCCGCGTGAATTGTTCTGTTTCCCCGACCCGTCGTCTCATCGTTCGTTCGTTTTCGCTTAGCTACCTATCTGACTTTTTTTTTGCTCGTCTCCTCATGATCATAGCGTGATGTTATATAACATATAGCCTTCCTCAATAATTGGGCTATCAAATGTAAAAAGATTTTCAAATCCGAGCGGTAGTTCCAGATATTAGCGCGTTCAAAAAACAAACAAACAAACTCTTTGGCTCCATTATTAGTATAGATAAGAGACAGTTTTACAAGATGAAGATCGAATCATGCGTCAGTTTCTGAAAACAGATTAGTAACGAATAGTTCCAGTCTGTCTCTTGCCTTTACTGTCGGTTGCTAGGTCGACCAATCAAACTTAAAACAGTAAACAAGTGCGATAATTATTACTCTGCAAATTATTGATCAGAGATTTGTTTCGGCTTTTAGACACTAGGTGTTGCGCTACCTATAACAACAAGATTCAAGATTAAAATGTCTTCAAATGAATCGTTAAACCGACCACTTTTACCAACAGTTTTATAGCCTCTGAACATGTTTGTCTCAACCATTATTAACTCAACCTATTTCTTCTCAGATGGCGTTACGGTGACCTATAACGATGAGCGCCCGTGCAGTGGCGCTGTGGTGCGCGCTGGTGGTCGCGGTGAGCGCGCGCGCCGCCGCCTACACCGTCGACTGCAACCACGAGTATACTGACTGTGATACTGAACTGAGTGAGTTATCCTCTTTTTCATAGCCTTTCCCCAAAATGAATTACAGCTGTGGTTCACCAGCTTTGGAATGTATGGTCGTAAAAAGTCAGAAAACATCCACTTTCTAACATATTTTTTTTTTTGCAACATAATCATGCTTTCTTACATAATCTTTTCGTTTTGCGTCGTATTTGGGAGTTTGGTGACTAATCAAGGTACTATTTAAGTGTCTCAGGGCACCACCTTATGTTTAGTGACTCTAGACAAATACACCTAATTTTTAAATGCAAAATAGGTAAACAATATCAAAACGTTTATCGACACTACCTCCTTTTTTTTCTTGGGGAAATCCTCATTGATACCCTCCCTCTGGGAACCGGATAAAACCCCACTATTCCTTCTAGTACCATGAGTCGTTTGGCACCACCACAACTCGTTGTTACTACACACGCTTTAAAACCAAGAATGACTCACCAGGGTTCCTAGAATGCCTCGTATATCGCGACCTTAGTTCTAACCTGTGACGTCACAACCGGTCCTCATAATGCACGAACAAGCGAGCCGAACAAGCTATCGAGCGGCTACCTAAACAAAAGAGGGACCACACATGATCGCAACTATGTAATGTTGTATCATCATCATTAAGAGCTCATTTTTCCAACGCCAGATAATTTTATAGGAGTAATAATTTTGAATTTTTGACAGCTCTTCCATACAAAAACAGTCAGACGTCAATTTTATTCCACGAATAAAAATATCTGTCGACTGAAAAATCAGCCCTAAGTTGATCCTGTATGATAAACTTAGGGCTGATTATATTAGGTTTATTAATAACTAACTCTCCTGAAAGCTCATTGAGCAAAACCTTCGTTTTAATTGGCAACAAGTGGGGAAAACGTAAAATCCTGAAATAGTATACGAAAGTTTTCTTACTCACCTATTTATTTTGTAAAATTCCATAAATTACAAAATTGGTGAAATGGTACAGGCCCTAAAAATTCACCACTTTGGTTATTACAGGCTTTATGTTACGTTATGAGTCCATCCATATCCATTAATTTTAAAGTCATTGAACTTATCCAAATACTTCCATCTGATATGAAAGCATGTTTTAATTAATTACAGTCGAACTATGTATTATCGGAGTATTGAATCTATAACAGTACTTGAATACTTCGGCTAACTTTTATTGATATTAATAGTCAACTAGTTATGAGATTCTACAGTACAATAATATATTTAGTTTTTGAGTGTCTCGTTGGTCTGCTGGTCCCAAACGCTACTACTGAGCATGAGGCCCTCCGGGGTAAGTCCCCTCTTTGAGGAGAGGCTGGAGAGGTGCCACGGCGCCCTCACCTTCCGCCTGACGCAGGTCCTCACAGGACACGGTTGTTTCGGGAGGTTCCTGTTCAGGATAAGGCGGGAGGAAACGACCGGGTGTCACCAGTCACCACTGTATGGATCGCCCGGAGGACACGGTATAGCATACGGTGGAAGTCAGCCTGGCTTGGGCGGAGCACCGCCACGTCCTCGTGGCGGCGATCGGGGGCGGCGGTCTCTCGCGTCCGGCCCTGGTCCAGGCGGTGGTACTGAGCGAGAGTGCATGGGAAGCCGTCACCTCCTTCTGCAAAGCAGTAATGCTCGCAAAGGAGGAGGCGGAGCGCGTGAAGGAGAGGCAATCTCTGCGCCCTCACGCCCCTAGTCACCGCAAGAGACGCCCTGGACGTTGGGAGTCAGCAACCGACTCCCGGCCACCGTTGGCGTGGGCTTGTGGGCGGCGAGCAATGGGCAGCTTGCCGCCCAGTAAGGACCAGGCCCGGGTCGATGCGTAACGCGTAATAATATTAGTAGGATAGTAAGATATGTTGGTGAAAACCACATTGTGTAGTTTTGAAGATCTAAGCGGTCATACAGACAAATAAATAAAAGCTACCTATGGTTTTATGGGTTACGAAGAAGTAGAAAAATGTATGCCTCAATTTTTCGCTCAGCTCTGTCAGACTGTGCTCAGACTAGTTTGGTGTTTAAGTACAAAAATCTACCCAACAAACTGGACACTGTCAATATCTAATTACAAACCATCCATCAGTCCATCGTAAAACGGTTAATAAATTAGTTACAACGGTAGCGTATGTATATTATCATATTCGCGACAACACTATCTGCTTAGACGCTGGTGTCAAATATCAGATAGCGTGATGGAGCGAGAGGTCATCGCCGTACATACTAATATGTTTTTTTACACATGTACCGGGTATATACGTGATAAAATGTAAACACACATTTCGTAGTTGTATCTCAGATTCTCAGGTGTACATACATCTCAGTTACATGTAGAATAAGTAGTTATAGATTGTAGTAAAGATACGTGTGTTTCTATTATTTGGATTCTGTTAATAGTCCTTAGATCATATATTATGTCGTTAAATATGTAATTTGAGGCCTGTGGTCTGAATACAGGATGTTAGATTAAACGAGGGACTTACTTTAATGGATACACCATTAAAGTAAGTCCCGCGGTACAAATGAAAATGATCAACTTTAACGATGGGCAATCCTGAAATCGTGAGAAAAAATCTGCTGATCCATACATTTATGTTCGCATAACTCCACAAAACGTAGGTTGATTTTATTTCAAATTTCAGGTTCGGTCCCATACTAAACGCTGATAATTTTTATGAGTGAGTACTTCACTAGCTCAAAGTCAAATTATTTATTTTAAGAAGGCCTTTAAAAGGCACTATAAAACGTCATCATTTACAAGAACATAAAAGTGATTCTCGATATCCTTTCCAAAATGTAGTTTTGTATGGAGAAGAATAGGCAAGAAACTCTATTTTTACCTACCTTAAAGTATACTTATTTAAAATTTTGTACAAAAAGGTACAAAGGCGGACTTAATGCCTTAGGCATTCTCCACCAGTCAACCTATGGTGGTGAAGAGATTAGAAGGCAGGTGCTTTGGTTGAGAGGAACAATGATAAAAAAAAACTATTAAAACTAGGTACACATACATTAATAGGTTATATACACATACATACTATTTACTACAATATATACTTATAATCTATATACAAATGCAAGGGAGAGAAGGTGTTGACATGACTCTACGCTATTTGTTTTGAAAATAACTCTGCAATTTCCGCTCCCTTTTATCTCCTTTGCGTTTAACCTAACAACCTGAATATGATGGCATGATGCAGATTAATATGAACTCTAGTTTCGTCTAAAAAGGTGTCAAAGTCGTGTCCTCTGCATCATTATCTTATCGAACACCTTGATTGATGGTTCAAGGGCCATAGTTTGAATTGAATACAGTTTATTACCGTAAGTTACGATCTAATAAAGTGCTGCGAATAATTTAATTACTTTGACAGTGGAGACGTTTCAATTAAATTTAGTGACGATTTTCTCAATAGTCTTTAATAGTTTTTTCAATGGTTTTAGTAACGATTGACTGCTTCTATGTTGCCCCAAGCACTGGTGGCCCAGTGGTAACGACCGCGAATTACGAGTTGTAGGTCATAGGTTTGAACCCTGACAGGCGCTTTACTTTGTGTAAATTATTTCATCAGAATTGCTCTCAAAACGGTGTGGTTAAACATCCTGAGTACACCGGTATGTCCTAGAACCGATAAATCCAATACATGTGACATCTACCAACACGCACTGGGCCCACGTGGTGGATGACGGCCTGCTTTCACTCACAGAGACGAGGTCTGTGTCCCAGCAGTAGGAAGATTATAAGCCGATTATGTTGCCCCAAGTGTTCCTTCCCCTAGTGGAGACTGCGAAATCGGCAAACGAAAGGTAGGACGCCCTCAGGCTAGGTGGAGCGACGATCTTTGCAGGATGGCTGGTAGCAGCTGGATGAGAGTTGCCGAGAATTGAGTTGAATGGTGTACAATAGGAGAGGCCTATGTCCAGCAGTGGACTGCTATAGGCTGATGATGATGTTTCCTAATAATAGTCCATCCTTCTAACTACTGAGCAGGTATATTGTTAAAACTTTGAAGAGGATGAGGAGGAGAGTTCTCCTTTATTTTACCCTGATGGTTTAGTGATGACCCAGTGGTTAAGGCCCTGCAGTGCGATTCTGTAACCATCTCACCGTGAAAACTTAGGTGAAGTGAGCGTGGAGTGAGCTGTCATTCCAACTAATGCTAGGGATTGACAGCTCACTCTAAGCTCACTTCACCTAACTTTTCACGGTGAGATTTTTACACAATCGATCGGCTGCTTCTTACGCACGAGGTTTTGGGTTCAAATCCGAGCGAATACTTTTTCAATTCATGTGTACTTTCTGAGTTGAACTTGGACATTACTGACATCGGTAAATGAAAAGATCGTCAGGATACCTGGACTCACAGTTAATATTAGTCTGAAATAGCCAACCCTAGAGCAGGCGTGGTGATCAATGCTTGTACCTTCTTTGTATGAGAAGAGACCTTTGACCTGCAAAGGGACAATGATAGACTGGTATTATTATCTAACAAGACGCTACAGTTATCAATCGGCCTGCACTGTACACACACGACATATCAATCTATACATTTCCAATTTTAGCTTACCTCCCATTGTATAGGCATTTCGTGGAACGAGAAGTCAGCTTACACAGGAAATGTATAGCTTGAAATGTCGTCATGCTTACGATGCAGTTACTTTGGTATTATTGTAATTTTTCCATTTCCGATGCGTATGAAAAACCAGATTATCCAGATATCAAGAGATAGTCATCATACTCCGAAAGTTTGAAAAAAAAAGTCTCGAAACAGGCTTGAAGGCCCATCGGATATGGTGAAGCAAGTTCGCTCGAAACTTGCACAATTCTATGGCAAATAATGTCTTGCAATAATATTACGATCATCTGATGGATTCTGCCGCTTTTGGTATTGCCATCTTTTAATGATTATCGCTTAGGGCCAGTTTTTGATCCGTAGTTAAACTCAACCAATTGTTATAAATAGTAACTCATGGCAAAATTTTTGCAAAATGTGTTTTTTGATCCATTTTTAGTTTATCTAATGATATAATATCATTGCTAATGGTTAAATAATTAACTATTAGTTACAAAATATCCATTAGATACACTAACAATTGATCAAAAAACACATTTTGCAAAAATTTAACCATTAGTTACTATTTTTAACACGGATCAAGAAACCGGCCCTTAGTTGCCTCATAAGACTTCGTCATGTTATTGCAGCAATATTTATACGACTAACGTCGGGAATTAATCAAAATCAATCATAATAAGTATGTTTAATATCTATTTCATCATCTGCCTAGCCTTTTCCCAACTATGTTGGGGTCGGCTTCCAGTCTAACCGGATGCAGCTGAATACCAATATTTTACATGGAGCGACTGCCTATCTGACCTCCACAACCCAGTTACTGGGTAATACGATACCCCTTGGAAGACTGGTCGTATAAATATATTCGTTTAATATCTAGTTATAGTGTACATTTACTGCCCTGTTGGTCTCGTGGTCGCAAGCGCGACTGCTGAGCTTGGGGTCCTGGGTTCAGTTCCCGGGTCAGGCAAAGTGTTCTTGGGATTTTCTATTGAGAATTTCAGTAACAGCCCGGATTTTGGAAATTGGCGGTGTGATACCCCCGTGCGTGTGGTTCTGCGCCTGACCTCACTCCGGTTGAGTCGGATGGCCTTCTCATCGGACAATGAGAGTGTTGGAAGAGGGAGTGCACCTGTGTCTGCGCACACACGATAGTCTCCGTTGAGATTGGTCGCAAAGGGCGAAATTCGGTCTTCATGGTGCACATTCACACATTGACCATTTTTATAATCTCTAATGTGTTGATATTATCATGGAAATCCACGGCATTACGATAACACAGAGAAGTAAAAATTTAAGGAAATACAGGGTCAAATTAAATTAGCTAGCATAACTCAGCGAACATGATGTCTCTGATGAATAACGATATCTAAACTTTATAAAACAAATTAATTTGGCGGATATTATTGTGGGGTCGCTGACCACATTTAGTGTAGTCACTTGAAATACCTATCCGTTTTTCAAATATCAGCTTTTTATTGTGTAAACTTCACAGAAGTGATGGATATGGATATCTCAACACGACAAAACTAAATAAAACAGATTTTCTCTACTCCTAGGTACTTCAAGTAACAAAACATCCAGCGGTCGTTGAACCCCAAAAAAATATCAAGTCGTTTTTGTTATTATTTCATAGTATTTAGACATCGATTACTATGACGTCTTCAGAGTTTCGCTAGCTAATTTAATTTGACCTTGACACTTTTTAAAAATTTCCGTCCACGTTAACGTTCTAACGTGCACGTATTTCATCCATCAATTGGCTCCCAGAGGTACAATTTTATTCGTACCTATTTACATACTCATAAAGGTATTTTTTTTATAACCATAATTAGGATAAAGACCAAAACTTTAAAATTCAACAGACAAGCAAATAAAGAACTTCATAGCTATATTTACCTATATTTATTTCAACAAAAAATGTCTAAAGAAGCTAGCAAAAAATTGCTGCGACCACATAATATGAATGTTCGGATTAGCTAACTGTATATTTATTTTTGTATCATATTTGTTATACATTTTAACAGGCTTGGTTGGAACATTTTTGGTTGATGATTCTTCAAGTATAATCATGTTATTAGAACATGTTGAAGACACTGCGAACGTTTGGTTAACATGGATGTTCTTCATTGTAATTCCAGTCTGAGCATCTTTACGTGTTTCATTATTTGTTTCTTTTTATACACGTGTCTCGTGGGGGCTCGTGGCTTAAGAATAAAAGCAGCACGGGTGGATATTCAAGGTTAAGCATCGCTTGGTCGAGGTCGGTCCGTGGATGGGTGACCACATACCGAACCGTGGCGGTACCGTGGTGGTAACATACCGAATACCGAGACCCCTCCGTGTTTTGGGATAGCACGTTGAGCGGTTGGTCCCGGCTGTCATTCGTGGATCTTTGGGTGGTCAGAAGTCCGAAATGCTGGCAGCCATGCAGTCTTGCCAAAGGGGTGTCGTTTTACTCAGTAACTGGGTTGTGGAGGTCAGATAGGCAGTCGCGCCATGTAATATATGGTATTCAGCTGCATCTGGTTAGACTGGAAGCCGACCATAGTTGGGATAAAGCTAGGCAATTGCAGATGATGATGTCTTTTAAATTTATTACTTTTTATAGCTGAGCTAGCAATCTCCAGTAAGAAATCTTCTTAGGCAATTCAATTAACTTGACAACGTTTTTGCGAATCTTTTACGTGAAAAAACACTGAAATATTAAACTTAACATTTCTTAATTTATACAAAAACCTTTGTTCAATTAAATATTTGCGTAAACAGTTTCACGGTTAATACCGTTTTAAATGTTCAAAAGTTACCTATCCGAGGTCCCACAGCCTTTACGGATATAAAACTAATAAGAACGACCGGTTTTTGTCCGTTACACGATGTTTCAACACAATAAACAGACAATAAATTGTCAAACATATTTATTATTACGTCTGACTCATACATAACAAGAAATATCTGTTTTATACATCTGTCTGAAGATTTCTAAGGACCTTATTTTATTTTGCACGTTTTGTAAATTATGAGTTTGACTTTGAGGAAACGTTAATGACTATAGGTTTGCTTAAATGACGAACTAACTGGCTCTACGAATAAATACAAAAACAAAAGGACACTTAGGCGTCGAAGTACGCGTCCGCATCGCTGTCATCCGGAAATGTGCCCAGAAGACTGGCAGCATGGTAGCGGGATCGTCCGAAAGGGTTACCGCTGCCCTGGAACAGAAAGGGCTAAGGAAGGAACACGGGTGGGTTTTAGTCAGTAAGAGTCTGACACTCCCTTTCGCTCCACCTAGAGCGGGAGGGGTCATTTGATAATTTCCCACCCAAAAAACAAAAAAAAAAAAAGACTGGCAGCATTGCTACGTTGAATGGCAATGCTAATTCTTTGGCCAAAGAACGACGAGGCTAGCTGTGGCCGTGGCTAGTGGTGAAGTGGTGTGTGTGTGGTCACGTGAAGTGTCGACCAGCAGCGAGAAACTTCCTTAAAAAGGAGACGCGCACTCGGATTTGCTAGTTGCTTCAATCATTACTTAATAAACAGACATTGATATTGTATAAGCACACATTTTATTTAATTATTTCGTATTCATCCTAATAAAAATATCGTTCATGTCGAACTTCATCATCATTTCACCCGAAAGACGTCTACTGCTGGCCATAGGCCTGCCCAATCATCGCCAGTTCAACCTCAATCAATCCAAATAGAGACTGGATAGCTTAAATTATTTAAACAAAACTTAATTCATTCGTTCATTCGTTCCCACCCACTTAAACTCCTAAATAGAAACCATTAAACTGCCCTTAGTCACCGAATCCCAAATATTTCAACTATTTGTGACTCAGGTGGCCATTAGTTAGGCCTCGAGGCATGTCTTCCCAATTGGTAACGCTCATCTTAAAGTATGGCGGCTGTGGATAGTCGTGACTCCGAACGCCTTTTTCGGAGACCGACGCGTAGGGATGTGGGTTTGTAGCAAAAGTATCGACTAGAATAGAAAGTATCTTGCTATTTTGTATTTACTGTTCTCTAAACTGTCAATCACCATTGGTCTTGCTTTTTGATGACTAGTAAACCAAAAATATAATTCTGAAAAGTACTGACTTCACAAGGACATTATTACTAGGTATCTAGCGGGGTAATTGCGTAACACACTATCAGGAGCAATGACTTTCATTTTGACAATTCAACAACATTAATACGTTATTTACATTGTTGAGCAGACAATTTTTTTTCGAACTTATGAAGTAATTAATTAGCAATATCCTTCAAAATTATTCAGATTGAGATTGATAGTGTGTTACGAAATTAGGGTGCAAAATCAGATAGCCAATCAAAAGTAACCTACTCAAGTAATAAGTATCGTATACTATTCTATTTTATTTACATCAGCATCTTATAAATGCCCAAAGTCTAAATAAGAGCCCTTAAATTAGCGTGATTGATTGAGCGGTATGTGCCCCAAGTATTAAAATTGCTGAACTATCGGTACTACTGAAGTATCGATACTTTTCACATCTCTACCGACGCATTCTCAGCCTCTTGCTCTTTTTCTAATCTGGTTCGTTTTGTGGGATGATTGTACAGATTCGATGTCAACGGACTTCATATCAGGTGCCGGTGACGACGGACTCCGTGTTTTTAGTGCCAATTCGGTAGTTGAGCGATCGATTGTCTTTTTGTCGGAATTTATTTTTCTTTTGATAGTTTTTTTAGCGTGAATATTACTAGTTTCTTTTTTTTATATGGCTAGCTGAACCTCACTGGGGTCCACGTGGTAAAGATTGTCCCACCAGACGTCTTCCATTCACGGAAACGAGGCCTGAGTCACAGCAGTTGGAATATTACAAGCTGATTGTGATGACTTGTAAGAATCCCTTACCAAGAAATATCTATGACTATGGTTATACAGGGTTATTTTAAATTGGCTAGCTAAACTCCACAGACGCAATGGGTATCAATACCTAAACATGATAAAGCAAAAAAAAAACGGGTTGCACTGCGGGAATGCCGGCAGAAGTGAAAACTTGAATATTAACGTTGTGCATTTTTGATATATTGGTATGCGGTCTACTCTCCCTCCATCTTAATTTTCGATCAGGTCGCGTGTCCTGACGCGAGCTCCGTCTTACGGATTTTCGATCAGATCACGTGTCCTGACGCGAGTTTAACATTTTTTTACCCATCACAACAAAATCTTAACACGATAATACATAAGAAAACAGTTTTTCTCAACTCATACTTCAACACTAACAGCGGTCGTTGACCTCCCAAAAAAACATCTGAAGGAACATTTTTGTTCTGATTCTGTTTTTTTTTAAGAAAAATGTGAAGCATACATAACATATCTCCATTGTTCGACCGGGCAAGGGAGGTACCTTGTTACGGTCTTGGTATGCTTAGCTTAGACTAACGAACTAATTTATACTAACAACATAATTAGTCGACTTGTGAAACCCTTGATGCGTGAATTTAACAAGAGTATCGCTTAAGCTAAAACAAAGTATATTTGCTAACTTAACATTTCCTTATATCTTTTACTTATTTAAATTCTTAAAAGCTCCATGTTGTAGGTTTTCGAGTCAGTGATCTCAAAAATTTGAGTGTCAAAAAGTCGCTTACTTATACACCGTGTTCCGGATGATATACATAAACTTCGACCAGATGTTCAGACCATAAAAATTACGTAAATCACCCGATATGTATGCCTCTTTATCCGAAGCATTTGATAGATTTATCATTTTAGGGCTGATTTTTCAATCATCTGATAACTTTATTCGAGAAGTAATGTTGAAATTTTGGCATATATTTCACACGAAAACTGTCAAACGTCAATTTTATTCCTCGAAAAAAAGTTATCTGGCGATAGAAAAATTAGCCCTAGCACTAAGCGGCAACATAGGCCAAATTAAGACCCTTTCTTACTGCATAGCTCAATTCAATTTCATTAATGAAATTACAAATATCTTTGTAACGAAGCCTTTTTAAGTACACCTTTGTTAGATTTGATTTGTAAAAGCTATAGAAGCGTTTGCCAAAGTTTATGGATAACTTGAAGAACACGGTGTATACTTTTTTTGTATTTTGAGTTTTGACTAATTGGATTCTTTTGTAATAGAATCGAATAAAAGGCTGTGAAGTAGTGTTGTAAGATAAATAATAGAAACATCGGGCTGCGCGGGCCCAGGTCCTCGGCATCCCGCGAGATGAAACAAAAGTACGTTGTTATAAAATGTAACAATCATGTTTTTGTTATACTCTTGTTGTGTCAAATCGTGGTGGATATTATTCGTTTTGGTTTATGCTATTATTAGAGATGAAAGCCATAATATGGTTTGTATTTATCTTTATTTTTGTTACTACGTGATAAATTGTTGTAAGAGTTCCACGGCACCTAGGTAAATTATTACTATTGTTACTTATCTATCTATACTAATAGTAAAGCTCAAGAGTATGTTTTTTATTTACTTTTAAAAAACATTGCCTCACACTAGGAATTTCTCCTGTGTCGTGGGCGCGTTTGCAGACATAAACTCACATACACAAACAACCAGACCCGCAACAACTAATTGTAGGTCATAGAAATATTTTGTTCCGTGCGGGAATCGAACCCGCGACACGCAGCGCAGCAGTCAATCGCTTAACAACTGCGCCAACCGCACCGTCGTCGTTTGTTTTTTTGTTTGAACTCGCTGATCTCTGGAAATACCTGTCGGATTTGAAAAAATATTTTTGCATTTTATAGCGCAATTCTTGAGGAAGGCTCATAACATGGACACACCCTTAGGACCTGAGCAACAACAAAAAAATTCAGAAACCACACAGTTATAAAATCCTAAAATTGATAAAGTAAACCTCTTATGGACAATTAATGAACACGTTGGCCTCTGCTAAAAATATTAATAAACATTCAAAATAATAAACTTCTGTTGATATTTTAGCTGAGGTCAATAAATCGAGCATTCAAAGCAATTATTTATTTCGACCTACACATTTACCGGATTTCCGACAGAAAACCACATTTTGATCATCATTATTTTCGGCCGCTAAGGTTTCCAAGGTTCATAAATAATCTCAAAAATAATTACTATTAAATTATATATAAAATAATATCAATATAAGTAAAGCCTTCTTTTCTTAACTTTTCTTTCTTTTCTTCTTTTCTTATTTTTAAGTAGTAATAGTTACGGTGAAAACCCTGCAATCCTGAAACAATTGTCAGGTTATTGTAATGATAATGATGTAACCAATACTTTATAACCATATTATTGTGATTTAATAAAGTGTCCATGGAGTTTCTTGCCCGTTCTTCTCCGTCGGTATCTACTATGCTTTGGAATGGGCAACTAGCTTCATCTTTTTGACTGACCGACCCTTGACTATTCAAAAGTGCCTGTAATTGGTTAAGCTGAAATAAATAGTTTGAGTTTGAGTCATAAGTTTTATAGTATAGACGCCAGCAGGTCAAGCTACCCGAAACTGTCAAATTTTCCCAATCAACTTTGAACCTAATAATTTAGAGATAAAGTTGATAATCTATTAAAGAAATTTGACAGATTGTAGTAGCTTGAGGTGCTGTCGTCTGTACCATCCATCACCATTCTCTTGTCCTTATCCGGATGCAATTCTGGTGGAACAATTTCTATGAAAACTTTATGAAGCCTGTATTCTATCATACTTCCTTCGCTATTAGTCGTCATCTAAGCTGTCACCTCTTTCTAGCCAGCCACAATCACAATCATAATAATGTATATGGAATTAAGAAAGTACATTCTTAGGCAAATATATTTATGCCAATATGCACTTACTGTCTAACCAGACCATTGTCTTCGACCCACAGTTTCGCAACCCTGATTAACGTCTAGCATATCGCGTAGGTGCTAAGAACTGTCCATTGTAGGCATAGAATTCTGCCACCCCATAAGAAAACCCATAAAAGGGACGAAAGAGGTTTTTACACCTACTGTAATGGCGTCGTAAATTGGAGACGCTAATTGTGGCCAGTTTGTGTTTCAATAAAATTAAATTGAATTAAATCTTGGCGGGTAATGGAAATGTTGGAGGCATGCTGTTATTTATGATGGCATTAAAACGATTACATTTCGATTAAAGATATTAAAATCCCACTGTTTTCTTTTGAAATTTAGAGACGTTCTTCCCAAGTGTCACGAACTTTACAAGGATACAGTTAATGCAGCCAATAAATTGCTATCGAGACTTCTGTGAAAATGATAAAGATACAGAAATAAACACTTAGGATAGTTAAGATTTTGACCTATCTGTAGACTTTGATTATTTATTTACCTTCTTAAAAATAATATATAACGATTACCATATCTATTGAATAGTCTGCCGGCTGACATAAGGAGTGGAACCAGTAAAAACAGATTTAAAAATAAGTTAAAAAGATACTATTTAGAAATGTGTTAAAGTGCTACCTACGTTTTATGTGTGAAGTTTAAGTAGTGTATAAAGACTCGCCAGACCACAGTCAAACCACTACTACGGTTTTGTGGGGCTTAGTTTTAGTTATATTGTTTAGTATGCTGTTAACTTATAATAAATAAAAATAAAAAAATATGTAAGAAAACAATGGGACTGGGATTTTACAAAGAATTTTCAACAAAATCTTCTTTTAAAAAATCTTGTACATACTGTACAGGTTGCATCTAGCAAGAACATACTAAACACCATTTCAAACACTTGACAAGAGTTACTGGCAAGCTGATTGACAGACAACCACTGAAAAGTGAGCAGCTAGTGCTCATACACACGAACGACACGTGTCGACGACAGCCGTTGACTCCCGCCGTCGACAACGTGTCGCTTGTGTATTTGGCCCTGTCCACATCTCCTCGCACGACGTCGTCAACGTGGAACTGTGCGGTGTCGCGGCACGGTGCGTTGCCGCGTCGTATTAGTGCACGGTACGGCAACGTCGCCGTGGAACGGCGCGTCTCACGTCGTCGTAAGCCAACGTGGCTACGATGCGCTCGCTCAGTAAAAGTTTCAGTCTTAGCGATTAGTTGCGGCGAAATCAAAATCAAAAGTCATTTATTCTAATTAGGCTGAGAATCAGCACTTTTCGAACGTCAAAATTACAAAAGACAGTCCCCCAAAAACGCCCGCCCTCCACCACTTCCTAGTGCTATCGGCGAGAAATTTTTACGATACGGTAACGTAAATTTGCACGTTATATCAACGCACCGTGCCGCGTTACCGCACCGTTCCACGTTGACGACGTCGTGACGTGGAGATGTGGACAGGCCCTTTGATTACGGTGCTCAAATACTCGTACTCGAGCGGCATGTACGCGTTGACGGCTGTAGTTGCCTCTGTCGTCAACGCGTGTTGCTCGTGTATATTCACAGTTATTACAAAACTTCTGGAGATACACTACGCAACATATTAAAAAAAGAAATTATTTATAATAGAAACCTACAAAAGCAATGTAGACTACAATCTATAGTCAATAACCAAGACGGCAGTGCATCGGAAGACACGTAACGTTGACATAACACGCTTCTGTCATGCGAGACCGCATGCGCCCGCGCGGCATTGTTCTGCGCGGGAAAGTCTGCCCGAAACAAAAACACGCGAAACGCAACCTTATTCTTTAAACAATAGAGGTGGTAGTAATTGAGTTGTCTTGTCATATTGTGTGATAATTTTTGCGTGATGCAATATTTGTGTCAGATTAACAAAAAGCTGTTTAGAGAGGCTTAGAAATGTCTGCGGGTTTGTCTGCTGGTTTGCGAAATTGTTGCTCTATCCGTGTCGGTTGATGTGGCCTTTTTTGGTGACCGTCTCTTTGGTAGTTAGTCGCATTATTAGTGAATGAGTAATAATAAACATTTCGGAATAGGCGCTGTGTTGCTCAATCGATTTATCAATCTGCTTTCATAGTTGGGGGTCAGCTTCCAGTCTAACCGCATGCAGTAAAATACCAGTATTTTGTATGGAGCGACTGCCCATCTGACCTCCCTGGGTAAGACTGGTAAGACCCCCCTTGGTAAGACCGGTTGTCAGACGGCTTCTGAATACCCGCAACGACTATCTAATCTACGAATGTAAGCCGGTACCAACGACTTTACGTGCTTTCTGAAGCATGGAGTGAACTCAATGTGTAATGGATGGTCACCCATCCACGAACCGACCCCGGCAAGCGTTGCTTAACTTTCGACCGACCGGTGCAGCTGTTATTTTTTAGCCACGAAAACGTGTACCTACCAACTGGTACCTTATACTTGCAAATAACATACATAGTTACATATGTATAAATAACACACCTGAACGCTATCAACCAGTGTTTTTAAAATGTCTGATTTACATATGAATTATTTGGTGGTATATTTGGTGTGGGTTTTCACCAATTTAATGGTGAATTAAATAGGCAAGCATTAGCTAACTACAGAACTAAACAACGTATGTACTTGTACAAAGCCTTAATATGCTTAGCGAAATCACAATTAGCAGCTCTGAAGCAGGTTTTAAAATAAAGAAATACTAAAATATATTTCCTTGATAAAAAATCTGGTGTTATGAAACATTAACAAAGAGTCTCGTTACATCAAAACATTGGTCTATGTGCCAGTATTTTCCTTGATTATTTATTTTTTTAACTCAAAGACTATACAAATCTACAATAAAAATAATCTGTGGCTCTATACATTTATGTTCCCATAACTTAGCAAAGTGAAGGGAACTGTTTTTTATTTGCGATTTCAGGGTTTATCCCCTAGTAACAGTTGTTCATAATGATAAGCAGTTACATTCAATTATTTCAATTATTAATTTCAAGCATTATTTGCATCAATCCGTAGATTAACACATAAGGGTGTAAGGGACATCGACGTGCTAATTAAGTACCATGAATTCAGCACATGATTCCCAATCGTAGAAATTTTCCGTTAGTTACTAACAAAAATATCAGCCGTTTCACACACCTTCAAAATGTATAAAACAGCAGATTTTTTTAATAACCCATCAACAATTTCAACGGTGTGTCTAGAATCAGGTAGGTAGGTAGGTACTGAATTCATGTTATCAGCAATTTGTCTGCCAAGCTTGCTGATATATCAATACCTCTTTGACTTTTCATTGGTTTGGTT
Source organism: Apamea crenata (assembly GCA_949629185.1). Lineage (NCBI taxonomy): Eukaryota > Metazoa > Arthropoda > Insecta > Lepidoptera > Noctuidae > Apamea > Apamea crenata. The sequence continues at coordinate 12,024,850 of OX451371.1, forward strand.
TGGTAATCCATTATTGCTGACTCTCGGCCGTGATCTGCAGTGGCCTATATGGAAAGCTCTCAATCGATTGCGTACCCAAGTAGCCCGCTGCAGACACAACTTGACAACGAAATGGGGGATTACTGACCCATCCAATACCCAGTGCGAGTGCGGTGCCTCTAATCAGACCATGCCCACTTGCTGGAGTGCCAAATGCCCGTTCACCTGCACCTTGAATGACTTAATGAATGCCACTGATACCGCAATCAACGTGGCCACCTACTGGGCTCAAACAATATAAAATATCGAAGAAGAGTACCATCAACACGAAAAAAAGAAGAAGTGGTATCCCTTACATCTTGTATATCAAACTAGCAAACAGTCTTACGATTGATACTACTAAGTTCCTAACAACAAAAAAATAACGTTATCTTCAATCTTGGTTAACAATCTGTCTCCATTAACCATTAGGCATAATAAATGATTGAATATCTATTGTTTAACCGACCTTGTCCCAGTTATTTACCATCACACTTACATAAATATAGGTACATAGGCAGGAGACGCAGTGAAAGTTTTTGACCGTGAAAGATGACACATTGCGGACGATTTCCAATTACACATACACACACATTGATTGAAGGAGGATGTCAGACTTTATGTTGGGACGAACAGCTGTTGCATCCGCCATTGAGGTGAGTTTACGGTGCGTAGAGGATGTGAAACTATGTTAAATCTAAAATAAAAATACATAAATGGTTAGGGATGATTATTCATTCTGAAATAAATAAGTGGATTGTTTTTAAGCTATATTTTCTGGACTTCATTTTTTGAACATATATAACAAGGGTAATACGATGCTGTAGATTCTAGTTTCTATCCTATATAATAGAAAATAGTATAATATTCTAAGTACTACGGCGCCCCTGCTTGTGAGTAATATTACTCCCGGTAGGGACATCGACGCGCAAATCAGCTGAAACCATGAATTCAGCACATGATTCTAACCCTAGGGGGGTTAGAATCATGTGCTGAATTCGCGTAGAAAAGTATGCGTCGTTTACAAAAAAAAAACAGCTGTTTCACAGAAAAGTGCAATACCTACGAGGTCAAAATGTAGGGAACAGCATTTTTTTTTTAAAACCTTCGAAGATTTCAAAATGTACTGAATGGTAAGAGGATGCGCGTCGATGTCCCTGCCAACCTGTATAAGATAGCATTTATGATGGAGTCGTTTGTTTATCTATGTAAAATCGTTATCTACCTATAATATAACGTATTATTTAATGATTGCTTCCTACTCCTTTTAAAATACCAGTATTACTGGTAATGCAGAGAACGCACTTGATACACCGAATCCGGCTCAGATTTAGACTAGTTTCTGAACGACCTTGCACTTAAAATTTGGTTACAATAACAACAAATCCGTTACAACTTTACAAGCCCGCTTTTCCAGTTTGGTTGAATAGCCATCTGTTCATTATTGTTCAGTGAACGAACAGTGATGTAACTGTCCTCCCTCAGGTGTCCACACCATCTTTGCCCATCTCTCAGGGTGCATTCGTGAGATGCATCCGGCCCTAACCTACTTTAGCCTGGCTGTTTTTTCTCCAACATCCGCTACTTGAGTTATGGTGTACTTCCTTATCGAAGGCAAAAAACTGTATTTTTTAATTAAAGATGGCATAATATATGCATATTTTCTATTGCATCTTCTTTAGCACCCATCCATCCTGCTACCATTATTCCAATGTTGTAGGGGTCAGCGTAGCATTTCTTCTTCCGTACAATCTCTACTAGTCTTCATCACAGTATTTCTCCTTTCTAGCCATAACTTTTTTCACACAATCCATTCAACGGTTTTGTGCTCTTCCACTGCTCTTATTAACCAACATCTCATAGAATAAAATACTTTTATAAGTGATGCATCCGATAGCGCCTTCCTCCATCCTTCTTCGTCTTCTGCTTAGCCTTTTCCCAATTATTCTGGGGACTTCCGTTTGACCGGATACAGCAGAATACCAGTATTTCTTACATGGTGTGACTACCAGCCTTTTCTACCTGACCTCAAATACCAACAACAGCAGAATTTACGACTGTCCCAAATATAGATCGGCCTCAAAACATCAGCTTTAGGCTCTTGGAGCTTGATCGACCTTCACGATTCCGCAGAGCATTGAATACATCTAGTTCACCTTTGATTTTGTTAACGACAACAATATGGCTTCCATTCTCTTCCTTTTGTTTGAGGACATAGCCAAAATTGATTTGTAGGCCTCCCTGAATATTACACAAATATTTTTCATGACTTTCGTACTATCGCCAAATTTGAAAACAAAATCCCGCGCACATGATTACCACAGCTGCGTCCGTAAGTAAAACAAAAGTGGATCCTTTTTAGGTCGACTAATAATATACGCTGCAAGCAGGTATAGTCCTTAGGGTCAGATATAGATTTTGGCGATAGTAGGTACCTATACGGAAACCAAGAATCATCTAAGTTACAACTTCCAAGCTAGTTGTTGTACACATCTTAATCAAATTAACTAAACATTTTGAACAAATCATGTTGTTAAATGAACTTGAACGGAGAATGTTATAAAGTTCCGATACATAATCGGTGCGGTACTACAGGTGATCCCATTCAAGCGAGAGATGTCGGACTTCCTTGAGAATCGATTCATTCACCGGATAAACAAAATATCCGCTTGGACGCGTGCGTTTAGTGCTAAGACACATTGACGCGTGATTTATTGTGCAAGGTTTTAATTAAACATGATGTCGAATAAAGATGGAAATCTTGTTGGCTAATTTTTTATCGGCAGTTAGCGCAAACTCTGCCAATTTATTTAATATTAGAAAGTAAAGAATTATATTCCCAAGTATTACATATTACAAGATTAAGGGTTTTCCTGAGATAGGCAATCGCTCCATGATGATACTGGTATTCAAAAGAGACTAAGAACAGGCTAGGCAGATGATACGGGCTTACAATAGGCTTAATAAATACATACCTACTTATTTCTAAATGCGGCACTTTAACGCAACCCAATCCACTGTTAACCCTACAGTCGTGACAGATGCTGCCCTTCATTCAATAATCAACATGTAGTGACGAACCAAGTCGTGAGCAAATCCATCATATCCGTCGAACCTTAAGGCGAATCGTGCGGTTCTCCGATGGGGAATATCTTAATAAATATCTGTTATTTTAAACTAACGACCTTGACGAAGTACATGGCTTAGAATAGTAACGAACGGGACAAGCGGTTAAAATCTGGTTACTAGAATATTAAACTCAATGCTGAATATATTACTGGCTACATATTCGTCTGCCTCGTTGGTCTAGCGGTCGCAAGTGCTACTGCTTTATCAAATTCAAAAGTCATTTATTCAAATTAGGCTGAGAATCAGAGGGGCAATTCTGTGTGATCTCAGTCTCAATCTGTCAATAGACACTTTTGCGCATTAGTGCAGTCTTGGCGAACCGATGACACAGTAAGGAATTATCGCACCTATTACGTGAAACTACATCGGCAAGACGTTTTAAACGGTTTGGGTTTAACTTAACAAACACAGCAACTTCCAATATGTATAAACAGGGCAATGTCAATATTTTATGCGGTTTAAAGTATGGTATGCAACTATCGGTAGTTTTAAGCTTAAACATTGCCCGAATGCATTTTTTTTTGCCCTTTAAAGCTGTTTCTTTTTCGGTTGAGTTACCCCAAAATATTATTCCATATCGTAGGTGGGATCCCGCTAGAAAAATGGGAAAAAAAAGAAGAAAAGAGTTATGTTATGTAGATTCTAAATTCTAGTTACATCGCGTCATTAACAGTCGCCGCGCGGCGTTCGTACATAGTCTCACACTCTCGCGTAATCTTGCCGCGTCAATGTGTCGTCGCCCTTACGAGGCGGATGCTCGACGCGATTTACGCAACATGTATCGGTTATGGGCCACACTTGCGCGACTACTTAGTCACTGGAATTTCGTGAGGTGCATTTTCGGTATGCGTGGTGTATCGTGGCTCAGCGTGGCCCACTTTCCTGGTAACTGTAAGCGAATTTTCGTACAAGTTCAAGATGATAACGGTAGGAGGCTGTTTTACTTTTTTGGGTATTATTGCAAGTTATAGGAAGCGTAAATTGAAACGCTAAAGTTTTGTTATGGTACTGAAAACATCGCCCTCCAGTCTTATTTGATCTTTTTTCGATAACAATATTGTTTATAAAAGAGATAATTTAACTTTTTGCTACCTCATTATTTATTTTAATAATGTATGTACATATGTCGATATACTATATTGTTTGGCGTCATTAGGTATTATTTTTAGCGTATAGATGGCAAACAGTTCATACATATAGCAAGTTTGACCCAGTCTTGCTACGCGAACTGCATTCACTGACACAGTCATCAAGAAAGCTTCAGATTAAGATATTTTTTTATTAGGAGTGAGATTCCAAATGTTTCTTTTTATTCGAATTTTATACACATACTAGCAGCGCCCCGCGGTTTCACCCGCATAAGTTTATATCCCGTGGGAATATCGGGATGACAAGTATTCTATGTGTTAATCTTGGTTATAAACTATATATTATGTGTGCCAAATTTCATCCAAATCTGTGTAGTAGTTTTTACGTGAAAGAGTAACAAACATCCATCAATCCCTCCTCACAAACTTTCGCGTTTATAATATTTGTAGGAAGTAGGAAGAATGTCATTTAAAAACGAAACCTGTCAGCTGTGCCCGAAATAAGCAACATTTCGACAATGTTAAGGTAACTCATGCTTAGATATCTAATTTAAAATATAATTAACCTTAATTTGGTTAACGAAGATTCATCAATTAACTACCTAGTGTACAAAGAAAGCGCTTCCCATGAGAACTAATAATAAGAAAGAGTACACAACAAAGTGAAAATAATGTGAAACAAACGATTTATTCATTACTACACGGACGTCTTAATTAGTATTACTAATTAGTGTTAATAATTGATGTGACTACCCTCCGTGCCTCGGAAAGCACGTTAAGCCGTTGGTCCCGGCTGTCATTCGTGGATATTTGACAGTCGTTACGTCGTCAGTAACCAAAAGTCTGACAACCAGGCATACCAAGGGGTATCACACTACCCGACTTCGGAATCGAACCCAGGATCCCACGCTCCGCAGTCGCGCTTACGTCCACGAGGCCAACAGGGCAGTTAAAATGACGTCAGTAGTCAAAAACCTTGACTGTATCTTTTTGCTAAAACGAAGGCTAAAACAATTATAATAAAGTAGATGTACCTACTAGAGTAGAGTAAAAAATAGGTAGGTACAGTCAGCCTCAAAAAAGATGTATAATGCAACAAGAGATGATGTGATGATGTTGAGATGTGTGTGATGCAACAAGAGTTCATTCAATTGTATTCAATCTTCGTTCTATAATATTGTATCAATGTGTCGCCACAAAACATATTAACATAAACATACACAACATCATCTGCCTAGCCTTTTCTCAACTATGTTGGGTTGGCTTCCAGTCTAACCGGATGCGGCTGAATACCATTATTTTACATGGAACGACTGCCTATCTGACCTCCACAACCCAGTTACTGGGTAATACGATACCCCTTGGTAAGACTAGTTGTTAGACTGTAGGGTACACACTGGGTAGGTACTTAATTGTGGCGCTTATTGTGGCTGACGGTACTAGCTCTATACAGTAATAAGCTTTGCAAAACAACTTCTAAGAAAACAAACAATAAGGCCACAACATACAATTTCAAATACATACTTATGAACGACCAGCAGCGCCCCGCGGTTTCACCCGCATAAGTCTCGATGCCGTGGGAATATCGGGATAAAAAGTATTCTATATGTTAATCCTGGTTATAAACTATCTGTGTGTGTGTGTGTGTGTTTAATCCAAATCCGTTCAGTACTTTTAGCGTGAAGGGGTAACAAACAGCCATCCATCCATCCTCACAAATTTTCGCGTTTATAATATTAGTAGGACAAATATAAATAAATGTAGTATAAAATATCATAGGTTTCAAACTAAGTTGTATAGCTATTTCTCTCTACTATTAAGGTCAAGCAGCTTTGGTAGTGACAAGTGGGTGTGACTGCCTGGTTGTGCCTCATTCGGTCTCATGTATTATGGATAAATGACCATGTACAGTCTAGACGTTTTAGGAGCTTATAAATCAATCGATGATTTGCTGGCTGCACACGTAGGTACCCTCGGGCATGTAGCTAGAGAAAATTTGAATTTCGCGGTGGATATATAAGTACTAGCACCGTCCCACGGTTTCACCCGCATAAGTGTCGATCCCGTAGGAATATCGGGATAAAAAGTATCCTATGTGTTATTCTGATGTATCAGCTATATTACTGTAAAGTTTCATGAAAATGCGTTCAGTAGTTTTTGCGTGAAAGAGTAACAAACATCCATCCATCCATCCTCACAAACTTTCGCATTTATAATATTAAGGAGGAAGTAGGATTGTAACAGTCATTGTCTTTAAATCTCTACCGTTAAGTTCTTTACAGTAAATACTTATTCTTAAAAACAAGTCCTACTAGGTAGGTACCTACATGTGTTTTGGAATTCTAAATAAATGGAGCAACCACGGAATGATCTACGTTACGGTAAAAGCACAAATAACTTCACCGTTAGTACCTTGCACTATCTTACCACTATAAGAAGTGATGGCAATAGAGAATGATTAGAAATAATACATAGGTGCGTGAGAGTAGTGGTGGCCCAGTGGTAACACCCTGTACGTCGTAGGTTCGAACCTGGACCGGCACTTTTTTTTTTACCTTAGCCTGCATTGTGTCCCACTGCTGGGAAGGCCTCCCCTTTTTCCTTCCAAACCTCCCTGTCTTGTGCGATCTCTGGCCGTGTTGGCCCTGCGAGCGTTACCAGATCGTCACACCACCTTCGCCGTGGTCTACCTCGACGGCAATGTCCTCCCTCAGGCATCCAGTGAGTGACGATCTTTGCCCATCTCTCGGGGTGCTTTCGCGAGACGTGTCCAGCCCACTTCCACTTCAGCTTGGCTGTTTTTTCTCCAACATCCGCTACTTGAGTTACGGAGCGTAGCGTGGTGTTTCTAACTCGATCTGTACGGTTAACACCTATCATGCTGCGCTCCATTGCCCGTTGGCAAATCTTGAGATTGGACTTCTGTTCTTCAGTAAGTGACCAGTGACACGCGCTTTACTTTGTGTAATTTATTTCATCACCACTGCTTTCAAAACGGTGAAGGAAAACATCGTGAGGAAACCGGATGTCCTAGAACGAAAAAACTCGAAGATATGCACATCTACCACGCCGCACTGGGCTCGCGTGATGGATAACGGCCCACTCCCTCTCACAGAGAGGAGGCCTGTGTCCCAGCAGTGGGAACATTACAGGCTGATGACGCTTATGCTAGATCCTACTAGGTACATCTCTTCAGGGATTCTAAATAAATGGACCAACAACGCAATGACGTAGCAGCAAAAATAACTGCTTGTAAATACTGTCTCCTGCCTTCACCGTTATAATACCTTGCACTACCATGAGAATTGATGGAAAAGTAGAATTAGACATCCTACTAATATTATAAACGTGAAAGTTTATATGGATGGATGGATGGATGTTTGTTACTCTTTCACGCAAAAACTACTGAAACGATTTAGATGAAATTTGGCATACAGATAGTTTATAACCAGGATTAACACATAGGATACTTTTTATCCCGATATTCCCACGGAATCGAAACTTATGCGGGTGAAACCGCGGGGCGCAGCTAGTAATACATAAGTGCATTACTGAAGCTTTTTTTCCAAGGGGTATGGGAGAAAACCTTTAGTTTTTGCCCGCGGCTAGATATGCTCCCGTGCATGGGTTTTTTCAGGAATAAAAAGAAACCAATTTCATTACTCCGTTGCTTCGTTGGTGCGTCAAATAAAGGACAAATCAACAAACACACTTTTGCATTTATAATCTTGCATAGAATAGGATTATTGATTTAATCACCTCTACTGATACAATTACGAGATTTAAAACAACATTAGCATACTGCCTTCGACTCCCAATGAACGTAAACAACGATCAGCAGACAGCTTCGCGTCAGGCGCACGCGCATAAAGTCTATTCAAGATCTTGTTTCCAATTGATGTTATTTCCACTTTAACGATTATCAACTTTATGTGAGTGAAAATTAAGGGGAATTCAGAATGACTAGTACTATTATAGAAGTCTTAAAAATGTTTGAAGTTATAGCGCAAACTGAGCGTTGTGTGTGGGGGGTTTAAAGTGGTTTTTCCAAAAACACATAATTGTTTACATGTTTGGAAGCTAAATCGCAAACGCAGTATAGGTCCAACCGGTCCGCCGCTCCGCCACCCGCGTCCTTTGACTAACCTACATCCAGCTGAGGTCGACTTGAGGCCATCATTCACTTACATAAGGATATCCGCAAGGTATCGATTGGAGACTAGATTCATAGATTTTGTAATGTTGTGAGCATTGATTGCGGATTTTTAGTGGGCCCAGTATGGAGCCTTGACGGTTCTTGGTGCTATGAGAGTATAAGCAGTGGGTGTATGGTTTTATAGTTTAAGAATGGACTGCTTTTCTAACCCATCTTCAACGTATTCTAACTCGCTTCACATCTTCCATCAGGTGAATCATCATGATAGGTGAAGGGCGGGCGTTTTTGGGGGACTGTCTTTTGTAATTTTGACGTTCAAAAAGTGCTGATTCTCAGCCTAATTTGAATAAATGACTTTTGATGTTGATTTTTTTATTTTGATAGTTCAAGTAATTGCGTAACACAATAACTGAATCATTTTGAAGTATATTGCCAATCCATTGCTTCATAATAATTATGTTCAAAACATTTGTCTGCTCAACAACGTCAATAACGCAATGAATGTTGTTGAACTGTCACCGTGAAACCCATTCCTACTGTTAGTGTGTTATGCACCCCGCAGGTGTTGTTGCAAACATGGCAATCTTATAAACCAAATTCTGGTTTTGCACGCGATGGAGACAGATAGAAAAGAAGAAGTAGAAAAGTAGAAGTTCCTGGTCCTGGGAATCTAAAAATTTGATAGGCACTAGGGTCATCACACTTCTGGAGGGAGGTGGGTTGGTTGGAAGAACATAGGGTCAACACTAATGACCAAACCTCTTACGGAAAAAAGGCGAAAGCTAAGAGAAAATGAAAGGAAGGCGAATAGCAAAAACGCACGCCAAAAGTCGCACACGCAGGCCTTAGCTTAAAATCATTAGGGTTTGCTACACTTACAAGCAATCTAGCATAATGCACACAATAGAGCTACACAAATGATTGATACATATAGCTAGATGTTGGGCCATATAGCGCAAGCAGTATGCTAATGTAGCCCGCAGGTGCACACGAAGTCATTACCTTCACATTACACGTCATTTATTTATACTGTTTGACATTTTGTAGAGTAATGACACGTTGAACAGTCTAATCCCTCGAGTGAACCTTATGGATTGGAAATGATTTCAAATTTAGGTATTACTTTTAACTTGCGTAAAATTGTAAGTGTCCATAACGTCCAAAGAAAAAAATACGTTGGACAGAAACTGCATACTTAACTAGTAGTAGTACTAGTTTAAAATAAAATAGGTAATACAAAAAAATACAGGTTAAATACAGGCTAATGTTGATTTTACAGATACAGGTTAAATATATAGGCAAATGTACTAGAAACTTCCAAAAATTTCTGAAACGGATTTGCAAGAGCATCAGTCATTGCTATGAATTTGTCTCATTTCGGTATAGACGAAATTGTTAATACGTCAAAACTTTCGAAACAACTAGAGGTTTCTAGAAGCTTTTGGATACCTCCAAGACTCTAGTATACCGATTTGGGTTTGATGTTAACTTTTCAAACTATATTTTCGTTAATGATAGTTTTCATTTTGGGTTCTATGAGAAAGTTACTCAACCATAATTTTGAGATACACCAAATTATTATGTACAGAAAGCAATAAACACGTTCACCGACAATGATGACGATAGCCGTAATGTTTATAAAATCCCACTCATTTTTTTGAGAAAACTTCAACCAAAGTACTGAGTTGGTCAACAATGGAAAGATGAGATCAATCAATATCAAACGTGTAAAGTCAAGGTCAGCTATGGTTTCCAATATTAGAACTCACGTTTCGCCTTTAGTCATTAATAGGAACCGAAGACAATCACGACCAACTTTCTCACGTTCAAGAATCATTGTCTTATGTTCCGTATCGTCCTAAATTCATCTCACATTTTTCTTGGTAAAGCGAACAACAAAAACTACTCTTATGTTGAGAGACTTAAGGTTAACAATAGCTTGAGAAAATTTTGGAGCACCATAAATAGCTTTATCGTAATCGATGTTGGTTGACAGTTACATTGATTTCGATCGACAGGTCGTTTACGGGTGGTTCCGATTTCATCTCTAACTCATTTAGATATAGACCTTATCTCTGTGCAGTATGATTTATAATTGATCAACGAGAACAGAGTGAGTCTAATGGTACATGACCAGTATCGCCGACTGACCCTGCCCCAGTTTTCAGACCAGTTATGTTACGTTTTTGCTGAGACAAATGCTTCCTGCCTGAGATTAACCTCCGTTCATCATGAAATTACTTTTGATAACGTTATTATGAACATAATCTTAGTAAACAGTTTCCACGCGGTAGAAGTAAAGCTTGTTATTTATAAGCTTATTTAAACAAAATTAGATATCTATAATTGCGACGGCACGGTTGGCGCAGTGGTTAAGCGATTGACTGCTGCGCTGCGTGTCGCGGGTTCGATTCCCGCACGGAACAAATATTTGTATGACCTACATGTATTTGTTCCGAGTCTGGGTGTTTTTCTATCTATAATATGTATGTATTTACAAAAAAAAAAACGTATATAAGTAGTATACCAGCCATCTTGTTACCATAACACAAGCATTAGGTTGCTTAGCTTGGGACAAATGGTGCTGTGTAAAATGTCCATGGATATTATTTATATTATTATTATAATTATGTTCCCGTTAAATTAGACAGCATCTGTCTGAAAATAATGCTGAATAGACCTTTTTGGCGCAGCCACAGCTAGCCAGTGAGGCACTCACTTATTTTTGCAACATTACGAACTGTTGCCCAATAAATGTTATTCTTTCGAAATAGTCAAAACTTTTAAAGACTTTTTGTAATTTTGAAGAAGTAACACTATCGGGTGATAGTGTTCCTGCCTCACACTTCTAACAATAGCCAATCCTCTTTTCCAGGCAAAATTACAGGTGAAGAAGAAGATGTGCGATCTCAGAACTCACCGCTAAGAACCCTACAACTAAAAGAGGCACCGCTGCCTCAAACAACCACCTCAACAACGACGCCATCAACTACAACCACAGAACCAACGACAGAACGCAAAGTAGAAGAAGAAACAACCACTTCAGAAGTAGCAGAAACAGTTCTGCCAACCCGAGAATCAATAAAACCGAGGGGGAGACTACTAAATTTAAATGTAGATGAACTACAAAACTTTGCTATCGCACTGCATAATGATACTAACGCAAAGAGTCAAAAGAAACATCTGGCTGATTTAAGTGACGTCAATTTAGATGTGGATGATGATGATGAGCCGAGGATGATACCTGTAGAGCATAAACATAAGGAGATGCCTGAGAAGTTCTATGCTAACCTGCAGGCTCCTTTCCATCCGTTGATGGCGGTCGATAGGACGGGGTCAGAGGAGATTGAGTGTAAAGAAAACGAAATTGCTTATAAGGTTAGTAAAAATCATTAAAATGTCTATTACTCCTTGTTAAATATACTTGAGAGAAAAATAAAAACCACAACAGTCAGTCAAAAACGACACGTCATCTTTGTACGTATTTTTTGTTATTACTTTCTTGTCTGTTTATATATGTGTGTACATAAATGGTAAATACATTAGAAAGTTTACGGCACTCTATAGAGATAAATGCAAGTGTTAAAGACGTTTATGGCGCTATAATTTACGATACTCCTTAAACACATACTTAAGTAGTTAAAGTCAGGTAAATTAATTCTCAAGCAAATTGGCTACCAACTCAAATTCTGCGTATGTTCAAATTACAACGGTCATTCTTTGTCTGTTGAATGAAATGGCTAGAGGGCAAATTGATGTAGGGTATTGATTTGCTTAACAATAAATTTCCCCCTACATACTGTCTACTATACTTAGGGAGAAAGCGTCAGGGTAGCCCGCGAAATTTCAATATTCTTACGTTTTTTTGGAATTTGCATGTCAGTCTGAGGCTGTATACAGGGTTCAATTAAATTAGCTGGCGTAACTCCGCAGTCGTGATGGGTATCGGTATATATTCGGTTCGGTATATATTCGGCTTCTTCACCAGCTCGGCGAGCGCATGGACCGGGGATGTGAAGAGACGTGCGAGTGCGGCAACGGCGGGATCTTTGACTGCTCTCCTCGCTGCAAACATCCTTACATCCGTCGTGGCAGAAGACTGAACGACCCTCTTTGCTTCGAGTCGCCTGTTGACGAGTGCTGTTCTATTATAGCCTGTGCTACAAACAATGCAGGTAAGACCCTCTTCATCTTCTTTTGTTATGGTTGGGAACTACACTACCGAGCAATGAAAAAGTTCCACCTACAAAATGCCGACAAACACCTTAATATCTCCTAAGACATAGAACCTAGCTCCCTAGCTCCAATATTTACGTTTTTAGTTGGTAATATTCTGATGCGCTGTTAAATGTACTTCAATATTGCAGACGGCGTCATTAAGCTAGCCTTTCCCGTTTAGGAGTAATTTGGTGCTATGCCACTGGAACTTTTTCATTGCTCGCGAGTGTATTAATTTTTTTGCAAATCAGCAAAGCGGCAGCGGGTCTGACTGCCAGGGTGTGCTGGATACAAATAAGTATCAAAATTCATTGAAAGCAGAATCTAACATTTAAACATTATTCCCAAATAACAGAAATTATGGAACCAAACGAACAAGTCAAACTTACCAACCAACACTGGTCCAAATAGAATAGTCCAAAGGTAAAATAAGGTTTAATAAGTCCAAAGGTACTAATTTCGCTTAATTATTGCAGATCCGAAGATATCGAAGGTGGAAATGTGTCGATACGGGAACGAGACGCATCCAGTCGGCAGCAAGTGGCACATCGGCTGTGAGCAGACCTGCTCTTGTGACCCTAAGTCCATTGTGACTTGTAAACCCAGGTTAGTTAAGATTTCATATTTCTGTGATAAATGATAAATGATAAATGATTTTATTTTTGTAAGTAGGTTTGTACAAACACTTTTACACGTCAATCATATTTTAAAACTAGATGAGGTCGGCGTTTCCTATCTGACTACTCTGAGAAGAAAGGCCGAAACAAACTCAGAGGTCACAGTCTCTTTTAAAGTCCAGACATAATCTTGGTCAGATCATATGAAGATCATGCAGGTCGATGTCTGAGATGGTCTTTTGAGGAAAGAACCACACAGATTGAGAGGACCTGTCCAGCCAGTGCACGCATTTGTCAGAAATCGTGCAGCTCAACTCAAAACTTAAGGAGCTCGACGATTCGACGAACAATACCAAAGAAAGGACATTTGGGTAGGCCACATTAATTACTCAAACTGCCAGACCATGACAAAAACTAACAGAACAGAGAGAAAAATTAAAAATAATATAAATAAAATGACCCACATAGTCTTCACATTCACAATAATTAAAATAATAGAATACTTTACAAAGTAAGCAAATGTCATAGTATATATAAAATCCATTAATGTCAAAGTGTATATAATAAAACAAAAAAAAAAAAAACAACAACAACAACACAGAGAAAAAAAATATAAATAAAAATAAAAACATTAAATATGTAAAAAATTGGAAGCACCTTAATCCCAAGCCTTTTTGTCCTCGATATAATCCTTAACGGTATAAAAGGCTTTCTGGCACAACTTACGTTTAATGAATGATTTGAATTTATTAAGGCTTAGATCTTGAACGGGGCTTGGAACTTTATTGTAAAAGCGTATACATTGGCATCTGAACGAGCCACCTATTTTCTTGAGCCTTGTTATAGGTACAACAAATTTGTGTTTGTTCCTAGTATTTATATCATGGATATCACTGTATTTTTTAAACAATTTTATATTTTTATGGGCATATAAAAGATTTTCATAAATATACTGAGAAGGCACAGTCATAACATTAATCTCTTTAAATTTGTCTCTGAGCGAGTGTCTCGGACTTAATTTATAAATTGATCGAACAGCTCGCTTCTGCAAAACAAAGATAGTCTGAATATCAGCGGCATTTCCCCACAATAGAATACCGTACGACATTACACTATGAAAATAGCTAAAGTACACTAAACGGGCTGTCTCTATATCAGTTAAATTACGAATTTTTCTAACAGCGAATGCTGCGAAACTTAGCTTTTTTGACAATTTGTCTATATGCGGACCCCACTGAAGCTTAGCATCCAAAGTTATGCCCAAGAATACGGTGCTGTCTTCAGGATTCAATTCTTCGCCCTTTATCAACACATTAGTTTTCACCTGCCTAACGTGAGGTAGCGTAAACTTAATGCATTTGGTTTTTTTCTCGTTTAGAAGTAAATTATTAACATTGAACCAGTGGACTACTTTAGAGATCGCGCTATTTACTTCGTCAGTAACCTGCTGCTGACGTTTAAGTTTAAACAAAAGTGAAGTGTCATCTGCAAACAACACTATATCATGATTATCCTTTATGAGGTACGGCAAGTCATTAATATAAATAAGAAACAAGAAAGGACCAAGAATTGAGCCCTGTGGGACTCCCATTGTTACTATAGATCCGGGAGATCTTTTTCCATTAACGTCAACGCTCTGAATCCTCTTACTCAAGTATGAAGTAAGAAGATCCAGAGCAGCGTTCCGGATCCCGTAGTGACGGAGTTTCCTGATTAAAGTTTCGTGAAGAACGCAATCGAATGCCTTGGACAAATCACAGAAAATGCCCAAGGCATCGCATTTGTCTTCCCATGCATTATAAATATGTCCTAAAAGTTCAACACCGGCATCAGTAGTTGAACGACCCCTTGTAAAACCGAACTGTTTGCTATGTAATAATTTGTGTTTATTAAAAAATCTTTGCATTTGTTCTAAAATTAATTTCTCAAAAATTTTACTAAAAGTAGGTAGTACAGAAATAGGTCTATAATTTGTGGGGTTTGATGTACTACCCGATTTAAACAAAGGTATTATTTTACTATTTTTCATGAGGTCAGGAAACTCCCCACCATCAATACAACTATTAAAGATAAGAGCTAGAGTAGGCGCTATAATGTCAATTACAGACTTAGCAACTTCTACAGAATTACCCCACAGATCTGCAGTCTTTTTTACATTTAAAGTGTGAAAAATTTTAATTATATCTATACAAGTAACATGTTCAAAATGAAATTCCGAATCGCAACCATTAACATTTTCCATAAGCAAAGACTCAGCAACAGAAATGAATGTGAAATGTGAATCTTTAACCTCTATGAAAGACAACAACGAAGCTTTTTAGAATTGTATTTTAATAATAACTAAAAAGCAGAATGAAATATAATAAATAACAACAAATATAATTATGACAGAGAAGGTATGTGTGTCTCGTTATCGTGAGGTATATTTTAATTACTGTGGGCGTACTATGGGTAGTGTTGGTTATTGCGCAATACAAAAACGGTTTACAGTTCAAATCAGATTATAATTTACGAACAAGTTAGTCACACTAGCGAATCACACACTGTAGGTACACGACTCAACCAGATATGGAACGCGAGAGAGTTTCTAAGCACATGTCCAATGATCCAGAGGGCACTGCTCCATACCGCTCTTGTAGCTGTAGATCCCCTCCACCCCCACGAACTCAGGCTGGACTCTGTCGAGCGCCACCAGATGGCGCTGGCGTCCCGAATAGTCAAACCAATGACTCCGACATATATTATACATAATTGTCCATGCAGCACGAAATACTACGGATCTTGCTACAAATATTTTGACACGATGTCGCAAAAATGGTTATCAGGCCCGGTCTATTCTATAACTTGAAACATGATTTTGCGGTAACAGTTTAATTTCTTACAATATCCCAAATTCAAACTAGCCTGTATTGTTCCACTGTAGGGCAAAGGCCTCCGTCTCCCTTTTCCACACAATTCTGTCTTTTGCGAGTGCCGGCCAGTCCCTACGGTAGGAGTCAAGCTCGTCCCGCCACCTTCGTCTTGGCCTGCCGCGATGGCTTCGTGCGTTTAGTGGGACCCATTCTGTGGTTATCTTAGCCCAATTGTCATCTGACATGCGGCAGACATGTCCGGCCCAGTGCCACTTAAGTTTAGCGGCTTTCTGGGTAACGTCCGTAAGTAAATACGGAATATATGTAGTGTTACCTATTAAATTATTCTATTTTTATATTACACGACTGCCCAAAAAGGAGTGTATTCAGGGTACGTATGTTTGTATGTATGTGAGTTTCTTTATTCCACCATAACTTTTAAATGCCTGAACAGATTTTGATGTCTGGGGTATCGTTAGAATCTTTACATCATCCCGAGTGACACTGACTATATAAATAAAATTGTCAATGCAGTCGGGGGACCATTCTGTGGAACACTTTTTAATCTAAGAGGTCCCCCGACAGCAATGACAATTTTATTTATCTGTTTAGTCAGGGAATACAACTTGTTTTTTACTTTTTAGTTCGTTTTTTGGCAGGGCAGTCGTGTTTCTAATTTTTTTTAAATGTTTATTTTTTGTTCTAAGGACCAAAAAATTTATCTACTTATTTCTTCCAACAGATGCAGTCCCCTGCCGATATCGGACAAATGCATCAACGTGCAGGATCCCAACGATGCCTGCTGCGAGGTGCAAGTTTGTGACGTCAGCCATGATGTACATGAAGAACCTGAGAACTCTACCACCTCCACTACTACTACGACTACTGAGGTATGTATTACTTCTTAGTAAGATCTGCATCATCAGCCTATATTGTTCCCACTGCTGGGACACAGGCCTCCTCTCGGTGAGAGGGAGTGGGTCGTAATCCACAACGCGGGCCCAGGGTAGGATCTAAATGGTTTTTATTCATTTTTTTTAAATGAAACTTTTTACGCGGCGATTCAATAATTGGACGAGAATTGAGAGTGAAATTTAAAGGACACGTCATGTTTAGGAACATTTCGTTACATGAGAGAGAAGGACGATATCCTCTGTCTTTCATACTAAATCTCTCTTATTCTTTATTTTTTTAAGAAAATTCACTTCTTCTACGTGTCCGGGTGCTATATGCGCAATTTTTTATGATCCTATATAAATACTTGCCTTTTATTCAACCATTTGGTTGTCATCGTCATTCTCCCGCTCTGATCCCAAATTATTTGGTCTCAAAGCGATTAGATTCCGCCATCTAGCGTATTATTTTAACTTACATATAATGGTGTCATCCACCATTATTGTAATATTTTTTACTGTTATGTTCGATGTAAAAAACGCTTAACAATTTTTCATAGCAATATTGATATTACAAAGCATGAGTGAGAAGATTCTTCTAGGGTAGGAGTCTGGGGCGACTGGATCTAAGTCATGTACTAAATCATTCCTAGGGTAATTGATTACTATTAGGTAATTATAATACAGTAATATTACACTGTAATACAGTATTAACTAGTACAGGACCCCCCGTACCTACTATGTAGTTGATACAGCACCCTAATTGCGTAACACACTATCAATCTCAATCTGTATCATTCTGACGGATATTGCTAATCCATTGCTTCATATGTTTGAAAAATGTGTCTGCTCAACAACGTAAACAAAGCAATGAATGTTGTTGAACTGTCAAAATGAAACCCATTGCTACTGATAAATGTGTCAATTACCCCGCTGATTGTTGATAACTATTGTGACTGTTACTGGCGGCCTTATATATTGTAATGTCCACAGTATACTTAAGGTAATGAATTGTGAACAAATAAATTAATTAAAATTCATTTCTCAACAGACGATAAAAGGCTTCGAAGACTACGACGACCAAGATGAACCTAATCAAACAAGACCTCTAGTACTGACCGAACCCATAGGCTCCGTGAAGGTACTACAGAACAACTCAGTCCAGGTCAACTTGATGCAGCTGAACCAAAGCGAAGATCCTATCCACCTTCTCCTAAGCAGCGATGGAGGGAAGTCTTTTAGCGATGTAGAATTGAAATACACCAACTTGATATTAAACCTTGAAGGTGGAAAAGACTATATCCTGAAGACGAAAGAAACTGGAACGAAGTTCAACTTCACAATAACGACTTCGGACACTGGGATCGGACTCAATGAGGTTCCGAATGAGGATATACACAACGTTTCGAAGGTTGGATGCTACCACGATGGACACTTTTATGCTATTGGTGAGTTTTTTTGGGATATGTTAAAATAGCTGCTACCATAAAAAAATTGTAAACCGGGTTTGTGATAGTGATTTTAGTTGAGTTCATTCTTCTGGTCTAGTACTATGGTCCATATTCCAAAACGAATGGTTTTTTTACCCAATTAAGGCCGAATTTCACTAAACTTGTATACCTAGAATAAGTCTCTATACTGAGAATAAATTTTGAATTTTTGACAGTATTTCCATATTTGAACTGCCAGACGTCAATTTTTCTCCACGTATAAAGATATTTGAGGCCATATTCTCGTAATTTAAAACGTTTAAAATCTAGTCGTACTCTCATCTCGGCGACAAATAAATGTCAAAAACTTGTCCAAATGTAGGGAAGATTAGAGGTATTTTTGACAGATTGAGACTGAGATCAGACTGTGAGCGTTCTTAAAATTACGAGAGCTGCCCCCCTGACTTTGGTAAAATCAGCCCTAAGCTGAATAAAGTTGTAAAACTTTGAATACATACTTTTGATACTGGTTGCTTATTCAATCAAGACGTAATAGATGCACAAATGTAAACGTTAGTAACACTGAGCATCCTGGTTCAGTCATGCATAATTTATCACAAATCAGTAATAGACCAATGCTCCTGTGAATTTTAAAACGGGTATGTGAATTTTTCGTAGGCAATTGGTGCTATTTTCCTTCACATACAATGATATAATTTGAAGTACGAGTAGCTCTGTAGATATATCCTCGACACTCGATCTCAATTGAAATTGGAATCGAGATCTTGTCATTTGTCACTCTTCAATGTTACAAGCTCGCGATTGAAATCGTATTAGGTGGATTTTTTGGAACTAAATGAAATGCAGCACACACACACTGATCTGGAGCATTTATGTGGGTAGTATAAATTCATTGATAGTAAAAGTTATCCTTAAAGGAATGGTACTGCTCTTCCCTGGTCTCTTCATCTCTATAGAATACAGA
The DNA here is from genome assembly GCA_949629185.1 of Apamea crenata. NCBI lineage: Eukaryota > Metazoa > Arthropoda > Insecta > Lepidoptera > Noctuidae > Apamea > Apamea crenata. Next base: position 12,044,236 of record OX451371.1, read on the forward strand.
GAGAGAGAGAGAGAGAGAGTCTTCTCTAGAGTTGTACATGTTACTGCAATAAACTTTTTGTATTTTGTATAGAATGAACCACTTCCCGGTTCAATGAGTTAGGGCGCTTGCATAAAAAAGCAACTTTCCGGTAAAGACAAATCGGTACCGATCGTTGCGGGTAAATTAGTATTGTGTAATAATGAGTGCCCATACATAAAGAAACAAGTAACACATGTAACCATTTCTTTCTGAAGGTAACTCGCAACGATCTGTACCGGGAGCCGTAAATCCGCTTCTTAGTATAATTTTTTGATTTGTTATATTATTACATAACATAACATGCCACACGCCGTAATCGCCGAAGAGTAAGGCAGAGGTGTACTTATAGTAAACCCACATTTCGCCAGTTATGTAATAGGGACGGACACGAATACAGACTCCGGGCTGCTGCTGAGAAATTCCTGATAGAAAAACCCAAAAATATTTTGCCTTACCTGGGAATCGAACCAAGGACCTCATGCTCAGCAGTAACGCTTGACTGGACCAGTGACGTGCATTGCATAAAGGCATACAAGCAGTGCAGCCTACCTCGATAAATCACCATAAGCCTGTCAATTACATTTTAGTGTGTATGCCCCACAATTAAGAAACTCACTAAATTATCATACCTAATAAAAAACAAAATCTTCATACAAACGTGCGGCAGTAGACAGTCGCCAGACGGCCTACTCGGCTCCCGTACTATTCGCACATTGTCACTGGTCTTTACTCGTTCAAGTTAATACGACGAAATTAAATTCCTGCCTACCTATTCTGAAAACCAATGCACGCCACTGGGCTAGACCAACGAGGCAGTCTGTTTAAATCGAAGTCTAATATTTTTCTACACCCAGGTGCGGAGTTCCACATCGGCTGCACGGAGCTCTGTGAGTGTACTGGTCCGGATGAACACGAATGTGCTGCTCTCGTGTGTCCCTCACACGTGGGGCTGGAGCTGGTGTCCAAGGGCTGCGTGCGCTGGGCCCCCTCCCCTCCCGCTTCACCGCCCAACTGCTGCCCCAGGTCTGCAAGGTGTCTCAGTGACGGGACCTGCCATTATAAAGGAGTTGCGTAAGTACACAATATTGAATATACGTACTGCCTTTTACTTTATCTACAGCTTCAAATTAAATTAGCTGGCAAGACTTCACAGACTTGGTACCAAAAGGCAACACAACAAAAAAAAATTGATTTTCCTAACTCATAATTTCAAGTAACGACCGCTGATGTAGTTAATTGAAATTGTGAGTAATGAAAATCGTTTTCTATTAAAAGTATTATTATTAAGTATAGCTAACCTTGTTATACTCTATGATAATACTTTGGTCGCACTAGCTAATTTAATTAGGCCTTAGTAAAAAGGTGCGTATACTGCTAGAATAAGTGCTAGCGATCCACGGAAGCCTAGATCGTGAACAGACAAAAACATTTTCCTTATTTCCTTTTCTTTATTCTTATCAGCCATATCATTATTTACTTATTAAAAATTTCGTAAATAACACCTTAACAACTATAACGCCAATGCAATGTTACTACCACAAAGATACACATACATCTATTCATCATATTAAGATATGGTATAATATTTTGGGGTCACTGTAGTGAACGAGAAAGCATCTTCAAAGCTCAAAAGCGCTGTTTGAGAGCTATATTTGGTCTTAAAGTAACAGACAGTTGCGTTCCTATATTTAAGTCTCATAAATTATTAACCTTCCCATGTCTCTATATACTCGAATTAGCAATATTCGTAATAACAAATCGATGTCTATTTGCAACTTTAATAGAAACTAGAAAACGAATTACAGCTATGAGATCTCAATACCAGAATCTATTATGCACGGGTGTATTTAAAACTAGCTTATTGAAAAGAAATGTGATTTGTATGGCTCCTGTAATCTTTAATAAAATACCTGAACAAATGAAAAACTTACCGTTGCAAAAATTTAAAAAACATTTCACAGAATTACTTGTAAACAAATGTTATTATTCTGTTCAGGATTTCTTAAATGATAATTCTTTGTAATACCTATGCTTACTATTCTCTGCTATGTATTATATTTGCATGCTATATTAAGGCAGAATGTACATGGATTCGTATACAGTATGTTAACTAACAGAGGGCGTTCCCGTTAACCCGCAATAGTATAGCATCCATACATGCTAAAAAAAATATTACCATTCGAAAACAAAATGTTTTATTTTTTTTTAATATTAAAATATTCACAAAAAAATGTTAAATTGACACGTAAAAGAAACACTCTGTGAACGCGTACTTGAAGGACGGCAACGTCGCAATTTATTTATGAATGACGGGCCGCGTGTGCGGCGATCTAATTGGTTAAACAGGAGGTTTCGAGATTATTGTCAATTAATTATTTTTTTGATTTCTGATTATTTTATGCTTATTTTTCTGCTGATATTTTAATTTTAATCTATTAATGATATAGATTAGCGAGTTTAAGGGAACGCCCTCTGTTATTTAACATACTGTATATTATTTTCCAGCTTATTTTTATGTACCTACATTCTAAGCAAATAAAGATTCTATTCTATTCTATTCTATCTAATTTACATGGACTACCCAAAAATATAATTAAAATACAATCATAATTACAATCAAAAATAGAATTAAAAAATCAATTAGAAATACAATTACAATTAGCATTAAAAATACAATTACTTTTCAAAATTTTCGATTATGTCAATTCCTGACGGAAGCTGTAATATCAGTGTTGAAATATTCTTTGATTTCCAGAGTGCCAAACTGGAGTGAAGTACCAATTGCCCTAACTGGATGCGAAGAACGTTGTTTCTGTGAGAATGGTGAGCTGGACTGTCAGGAGGTCTGCTCCCCCCTCCCCGCCGTCCCTCCTCAGACATTGCGCTGTCCCCTCGGACACCGGCCGGCTGCCGTCAATATCTCGGATGAGGACTGTTGCAAGCAATGGGGATGTGTGCCCAATATAGTCGTAGGTAAGAAACAGCTTTAGATATAGGAAGCTGATTTAAAACCATAACTGAATAACTTTGTGCGATAATTCATGATCATATTTTACATTTCCAACAGACACATTAATTTACTGAATAACATAATTTGTCATTAATTCATCAAACAATCTAATCATATTAAAAGCATTAATCAGCTTCATCATTGTTCATCTCACAATCTCACATATGCTTGTCACTCATACACATTATTGCTTGCAGCTACAAATGGATCGTCTTTTCCGCATTACAGCATGCCCGTTATGGGTGAAAGCATGAACTATGTGACGCCTCTGCCACCTGATGAACCTACATTAGCACCTGTCATAGCCACACCTCCCCTCCCTACTGACTCTATAGACTTCTACAGACACCTAAGCCCTATCAAATCCTTCCCTAAATTCCTGAAAACTGTTTACCCTGCCCAAATCACAGCGGAACCGGTGTACCCAACGGAAGCAGGTGTCAAATCTACTTTTACTCTTGGAGAAAATATCACGGTTTTCACTCTAGACGATATCGATTCACCATTCAAAACAATACATCCCGAACCACCTTTAGTTGGTTCTTCTGATAACTGGAACGTACGGCTCCGTAAACAAGACCCGCCACAGATAATAGACCCATTCAGGAAAATGCAAACAGCTTACAATCGACCTTCGCATATGCACGCTGAACACATTAATCTTGTAAACGCAGATAATAAACTGCACGACTACTTAAATAACCTACCAACTCATACTCAAAAGCCTCCAACACAGTCAATTGAATCTCTCAAGATACCAGTGAAATCGGTTTATGAGAAGGTCATTAAAATACCGATCTCAAAACTTGATCACCTACATTACTTTAGACCTTCACTTGAAAGCAGACAGTTATCTGAATCTTCTTTTTCCAAAAGTCGCAGTGAGCCTAAATCTAATGTCTTGGGAGCAGTACCAAAGTTTCCGAAACAGGAGAAGAATTTTTTCGAGCCTTCTATAAAGAACCAATCCGTAGCTTACCATCTCACTAGAGCTATCCCTCCCAAGAGTAGTTCCCGAGACCATTCCCAGTTTAAGAAACTCGTGACTATACTAAGTACTAAGGACATGAAGAGCCCGAAGCCGACTGAGATGTACCATGAAGTGTTGTGGCATGACGATTCGAAACCGCATCATGTGTTGACTAAAGAACCTAACCCTTACGAGACTGTGCTGCTAAGACCTGTACCTAACTTTAAACTTGATGTTCCTTCAACGTACACGCAGAATTCAAGGTCGACACATATGTCAGCAATGGATCTGGAGCATTTGCTCAATCAGATGGAAATGGAGTCTGTAGTGAATAAGAACCTGGGACGGTCCGCAGACAAAGACCCTGGAGACGTGGCAGGTTTGTTGCCTCGCCTTGCTGTTAGCTTCATGTGTCTCCTTGATGTATTAAGACTGACTCCCAACTTTGACTGACTTTTCTGGCCTTTTTTCTGTCCCTCTTAGCTTTTGATTTTTGCAGCAAGTCCTGGAAAAATGCGGTTGTAATTTACAAAAACATGTTGAACAGATACCGTTTCATACATATATATTATACTCATAATGTCATTAGACTCGTTATTTCACTCCTATCATGAATAACACAATTGATCATCATTTACGTCGCCTCAGTCACCTCATTGTACTAACCCACAATATTTACAAACAAAGCTGTTTATTTGGATCTGCAGGAGACATTTTCTATTAGGAAGTTCGTAACAAAACGGATGATTTCATACACACACATATTCCTGTTTGAAAATGTCTCCTAATTTCATCATTCATATAGTATCGTCAGTATCAAATGATTCTTCATTTTCCAGGTCAATCAACGTCAGCTGAGCCTCCCCAGCAGTCGTTCCTTCCCACAATTCCCCCTGAGATCCACTTCCCCCAGGACGACAATATTCATGACTACGACCAGAATAATATCCATCGACCGCCGCACAGTGCGGACCAGCCTGCACTGCAGGGTCTACCTCCAGGGTTGACGTTGCCTCCAGCTTATGGGGACATGAATAAGAAGCTGTCTGTGATCTCGTTACAAGCGGATTCGCCTACCAGTGTGAAGATGCTGTTTGGTCTTCCGCCTGTGCTGGTCGGATTGAGGGGCAGCGTCGATTTGAGATATACTGATAAGGCGTAAGTATTGATTAATATTTTAGACTTATTAGATCGTTCTTAATTAATATTTTGGGGCTCGTGGCTAAGTAATAACAGCTGAGTGGATTGAACGATCAGGTTAAGCTACGCTTGCCGCGGTCGGTCCGTGGATGGCTGCCCATCTTTACATACCAAGACTCCGTGCCTTGAAAAGCATTAAATGCCGTTGGTCTCAGCTGTCATTCTTGGATCATTGACAATCGTTACGGGTCATCAGAAGCCCGAAAGTCTGACAACCAGTCATACCAAGGGGTATCGTATCACCCAGTAACTGGGTTGCCAAGGTCAGGTAGGCAGTCACTCCATGTAGAATACTGGTAATCAGCAGCATTCGGTTAGACTGGAAGCCGACCCCAACATAGTTGGGAAAAGGTTAGGGCTTCTGTCTGCCGGTAACGACTGTCAAAGATCACTTAAAATTATTATCATTTAAAATTTTAGTTTCGAATGTTTGAACTGTACACTATACCTTTGTATCGACTAACTCATCTACCTATAGGTTATCATAAAAAAAAATGAGGGATCACAGCTGAAGTGGAAAAATGTCAACTAAATTTTGGAGGTCACTGTAGACTGCACACCAACGGACTCTTAACACTTTTCCAGATGTGTTTCGCAAGAATGAAAGTGTGTATTAACGCCCTTTTCCATCTATTACAAAGACCTTCTCCACATTTCAGTGACGAGGATGTCTCCCACTGGTACTCGCAAGTATTCGCGCCAGCAGACGAGGTACTAACGACTCCTCGCCTGGAGTTCCGACTGACTGGTCTCACACCAGCCACCACGTACAAGATCAGGGGCAAGCTGTACCTCCACAACCTGCCCGTGGAGCCAGAGAGCGAGATCTATACTGTACGGACCCTGGAAATGAAGACGGTATGTTTTAAAATAGAGCTTTTTATATTTATTGGGTCCTTTGATCAGGGGGCCTGGGCAAGTGGCAGTCGCTTTCAAAGCGCTTCGTATTTCTACAGTTTTTTTCGATGGGATTGATATAAGCTTTACGATAACTTATGTTCCATACATTTTTGACTTTCCATCATAGTTATCGCTAATAGAATGTCACTTTGTCTAGGCCCTCAGCGTTCCGTAGCAACGTAGCGGTTCCGTACTTCCTTTTGAGGTACGGAACCCTAAAAAAGTCCACAGTACCGGTCCTAGGTCCTTTCAAAGTTATGCGGAACTCAACTCATTTATCCAGATTTCTTGAATTTGATTTACTAACTGTACATGATTGCTATTTATTTTTATGCAGGCGACTCCTACAACAGAAGAGAAGCGTAAGGAAATAGACAGTCGTCTGACCATAATGGACGTGAACGACACCACAGCACACGTCACTTGGAGACGGTTTGGTGAAGATGAGCTGCAGTTCATCGATGCTATACAAGTCAGGTAAAGTAGACGTTATTGGAGACGTTACCTAAGCATTTCGCACCATGACAGCCAGTTTTGAGAACCGAGAGTGCTTTTGCATTGAGCTTCAATGTCCGGATTATCCGTTGATGTTACGTTGACATCGCGCTTTTCGATACACCCAGCATAACTACAAGGTCCACGCTGAACGAATGCCCCTTTAAAGTTGTAATGACTAAAAACTGAAAACTATCCATTCCAAGGTTGCCTGGAAGAGATCGCAGAGAGCGATAAGGCCACCCATGGTACCTATATTTTGTAGTTTTTTTTTAAATGTTATTCATGTACTTTTGTGGCGTAGGTACGATAAATTATATACAGGGTGGCTGGGACATCGACGCGCGAACTTTAACCATGGATTCAGCACATGAGTTTAGACCCCATAACGTTGCTGTTTCATACGTTTTGACCGCGTAGGTATTGCACTTTTCTATGAAACAGGAGATTTTTTTTTTGATAACCAACGAAAAATTTCTACGCTATGGGGTCTAAACTCATGTGCTGAATTCATGGTTACAGTTTGCGCGTCGATGTCCCTGCCACCCTGTATAATCCAAATAAAAAATGAAAGCCTGGACTTTGCTACAACCCTTAATGCAGAGGTTATTTTAGCTGCTAGACAGGTTAACCAGACTAGCAGCTGCGTTTATTTTCAATAAGAGATCCATGTGTGGTGTCAATTCAAACTGCAGCAGTTTAGACTCATGGGATACCTGTTAGGCAAACTCACTGATCATCACCAATTTCAAGCAGAAATAAAGCGTCATCTACTTAAAGTCAATAGATTTTGGATCAGTTTATATCTGTACCTATTCATGGGTCAATATTCATCTTCTTTACTCCCCAGATACCGCCCAGTGGGTACTCCAATCTACAGTATGACGGAGCTGCTGCACCACAGCCGCTCGACAGCCGAGCTGCACGACCTGCGACCCGGCAGCCGGTACGAGGCCTCGCTCGTGCTCGTGCCGCCGCCCAAGGCTAGCACCGAGCTGATAGATCCTGGCAGGATCGAGTTTAATACTGCTCCTTATGTTGGTAAGTGAATTAACATCATCATTCAGCCGGAGGATCCTCTATTTTCTAGAGATCACGCCTATAATCCTCGAAGGCAAAGGTATAATAGTGTAAGTTCTATGTAATAGGAGGTGCTAGCCCCACCGAGCGACAAATCGAGCTGCTACTGAAATATTCTTAATGGAAAACTCAATAAAACTGTACCCAGATAATATCGCGTTTGTGATCGTGAGACCAACTTTCAGTTTTTAAACCTATTTTTCCTCCACAGACCCATACAACTGGACAGTAACAATCGAGGCGCGCGCGGTCGGTGCCGAGGCCGCCGAGGTGTGGTGGCGCGGCGTGCCCGCGCCCGCCGAGCGCTGGGTGCGCGTGTACCGCGGCGCGCATGCGTGCGGCGCCAAGCGGGAGAAGGACGCCTTCCGACTTGCTACAAGAGACCTGCCGCCTGCTATCACGCTCACAGGCCTGCAGCCGAATACCAAGTATGTACACCATTATCCTGCCAAACCCTTGTATTATCATGCTAGGTTTCCAGATATAACGTATGCCAAAAATTCAAAGGCAGAATGTGACGTCCACCAACCCGCACTCATCCACTGGCTCTCGAACAGGAGGCATGCGTCCGAGAAGGGACAACTTTATGGGCTGATTTAAGTTAGCAGCCAAGTCCTGTGCTGCTCGAATCCCGCGGATTTCCACGACTTCATTGAGTAGTCTGTCCGCCCACTGCGCCTTCTAGTACACAGTCACCATCAGATTGTGTGTTATGTCGAGCAATATGACGCCCCGCTCTACCGCCAACGTAGTATGCACGTTTACACCAGATAGGACCAATAATTAAAATAAAACGTTTGTTTTTTCAACAGATGTCGTGTCTGGCTTGAAATGTTCCTGACCAATGGAAAAATCAAGACTAGCAACGTATTAGAAATCAACACGAAATCGGAAGACTCTCCAGAACCGATCGACAGTGAGTATTTTATTTTATTTTTATTTTATTTTACAGTTTTTGGAAAACTTACAGCTAAAAACTTTTGCGCGATTGAGAGTAACAACAATAAGGCCAATTACAAGTTTTCACAGATAGAAGAGATATAAACAAAAAATATTTGGGAAGGTAGACAGCGTTTTGAGTAAATAAATTATGATAAGTACAAATGTTTCAAACAGCGTAAATTGTTATCAATTAGATAACGTGATCGAAAAAGAAATCACAAACAGTCTTTTTTAATTTCAAAATACTGGTGCTGAAAACATCGATGTCAACGTCCCGGCAGACCGCATTATACGTATGACTCGCTCTGATCAAGTATGAATTTCGTCTGTAATTCGTTCCCACCATAGGAGTATGCAACACATGAGGATTGCGCAGAAAAGCAGAAGGAACCCGCAGTCCGATTTTGTTCAGCAATTCGGGAAGCTCAACCGAGCTTCCCGAATTGCTGAACAAAATCCGTTAGCGATTCTAAATAAAAAAGCCAAGTCTGCAATGTTTCTACGTTCAGAAAGAGGAAGTAGATGGAATCTTTTACAGCGTAGGAGATAAGTGGGAGAATAAGTTTTAGACCGGAATTGAATGTACCTCAAAAATTTTCTTTGTATGCCTTCCAATCTATTGATGTATATGTTGTAATTGGGATTCCAAACTTGAGAGGCATACTCGAGATGACTGCGAACAAAAGTACAGTAGAGAATTTTAATGGTTTTGATGCTTCTGAACTCAGAAGAGACCCTCAATATGAACCCTAGTGATTTTGATGCTTTATTAACGATTTTGTCTATGTGTTGATCAAATAATAATTTTGAGTCAAAAACAACTCCCAAGTCTTTGACTGTGTTAACCCTAGCCAGGGATTTGTCTAATAGTTTATAGTCAAATGTAAAAGGAACGGGCTTTCTGGTGAAGGAGCACACGTAACACTTGGAGACGTTTAAATGGAGCTTATTAGAGCTGCAGTAATACTGGAACCTATCTAGATCCTCCTGCAATGATAGAGCATCTGATAAGGAGGATATCTTTGACATAATTTTCATGTCATCTGCATAAAGAAGTATTTTAGAGTGAAGGAAGCAAGAATCGATATCATTGACGAATAAATTGAATAAGAGCGGCCCCAATAAAGAACCTTGAGGAACTCCAGATGGGATATGCATTGATCTTGATGAATACCCATTCAGCACCACAGTCTGACACCTGTCCTCCACATAAGACTTAAACCAACGGAATAGATCACCCCTAATGCCCATCGATAGCAGTTTACGCATGAGAACGATGTGATCAATTCTGTCGAAACATTTAGCATAGTCTGTATATATGACGTCGATTTGGGACCGATTAGACATAGCCTCTGACAAGAAGTCACTACAGAGAACGAGGTTTGTAATTGTTGACCGACCACCCAAGAATCCATGCTGGTGTTCGCTGAAACTGAGTCTGAGAGCAGAGTAAACTTGCGTGTACACAATTTTTTCTAATATTTTGGCGAACGCGCATAGTTTGGATATCGGTCTGTAGTTTTCAACGCAGTTTCTCGGTCCCTTTTTGTGAATAGGAGTTATATAAGCTGACTTCCAAATAACAGGCATAACCCCGGAATTAAGAGATCGTCTGAATAAGATTGTAAGAGGAACCGAAAGGCTTGTAGCACAGTTTACTATGAAAACCGGTGGGAGCTTGTCTGGACCAGCAGATTTATTTAAGTCCAAGTGCTTTGTTATTTGTTGTTATTCAGACCTATCTACTTGTTATTGTTCTCTACTTGTTATTTGAACAATAAGCTATCAATACATTTTTCAGGCTATTGAAAAAACTAGCACATTCCTAATACTTCTTGAATAAGTTTCTTCATTAATAGATAAATCTCGACTTGAGAAGTCGTGAGTAGGGCATGCATCTCGACTCGAACCTCGCGTGCTAAGTCTGGTGTCGAGATTAACCAACGAGATCTCACTCGATAACCAGGCGAGGTTTCGTTTTAGAGATCTTGCCTACCTTCGAGATTGCATTCCCTTGTCGCGAGTTCTCCTCACACTTCGGAGCACTTGTATGTCTTCAAATTTTTTGTTTGTCTGATCTCTCGCTTCGGTCGCGTTGGATTGCCGTTCCATCGGACTATGGGAGTGAGGGAAGAGAGAGTGCACCTGTCTGCGCACACACTTGTGCACTATAATATCTCCCGCGCCGATGGCTGTCCGCTGAGATTGGTCAGTAAGGCCGAAATTCGGTCTGGAGGACTTTTTGTGTCTCTGTAGCGGTATCTACAACGCCACATGCGCACAACGCGTCATACTGACGTCACGCAAATCCTGCATCTCGCAAGCAGAGTTTTCAGTGCTATTAGCATAGATACAATTTCCCAACATCAATCGTGGGGCAATTGCCCGCCAAACACAACACCCGTCTGGTCGAAGGATCCTCCCTTTTCAATGGAGTTTTTTTTTTTTATGCGGATGGGAAATCATCAAATGACCCCTCCCGCTCTGGGTAGAGCGGAAGGGAGTGTCATGTCAGACTCTTACTGACTAAAACCCACCCGTGTTCCTACCTTAGCCCTTTATGTTCCAGGGCAGCGGTAACTCTTTCGGACGATCCCGCTAGGTACCCATTTGAGTGAACTTTACACCCTGTTCCTCATGCCTCTAAATCTCCAATTGTTATATACTTTTTTCTATTCCAATTCTCTCTATGTTAGCATTCCATAACATGATTATAGTATAACTCTCATAATACCAAAATCATAATCCTTCCCTCCAGACGAGATCGAAGCATCGTCAGTAGCGGGCGCGCACCGCGGCGACTACTACTCGGCGCTGGTGGGGGTGGGCGCGGTGGCGGCGCTGGGCGCGCTCACGTCGCTGCTGCTGCTGCTCGTGCTGCTGCGCCGGCACCGGCCGCGCTCCGTGCCCATCACTAGTAGTATGTATGACGCTCACGTCGCTGCTGCTGCTGCTCGTGCTGCTGCGCCGGCACCGGCCGCGCTCCGTGCCCATCACTAGTAGTATGTATGACGCTCACGTCGCTGCTGCTGCTGCTCGTGCTGCTGCGCCGGCACCGGCCGCGCTCCGTGCCCATCACTAGTAGTATGTATGACGCTCACGTCGCTGCTGCTGCTGCTCGTGCTGCTGCGCCGGCACCGGCCGCGCTCCGTGCCCATCACTAGTAGTATGTATGACTAACTGTTTGGACATCAAAGGCAACCTGCCTAGCTTTTCCCAAACTATGTTGGGCTCGTCCAGTGTAACCGGTTGCAGCTGAATACCAGTATTTTAGATGAAGCGACTTTGTCCCAGCAATGGGAACATTATGGGCTAATTAAGTACGTTGACTGCCTATTCCACAACCCAGTTACTGGGTAACACGATACCCCTTGGTAAGACGGGTTGATGGTGGTTGGTAATTTTTTTTAGCCACAAGCCCTTCCATTATTTCGACATAATACCAATTTTAAATAAATGTCGAAGGATTTCAGGGTTTTCAAAGAAAACGGTATAGTTTTCAGAAAAGGATATAACTTTATCCATTGGCGGTAACCATGCAATCGGATGGGCTGAAAATTGGTTTGCTGAACTAGATATGTATTGGTACGGTCGTACTTTCGTAGTACACTCGTACGGTAAGGTACGTATTATGAGAGCAACAGAGCCAGCATCAGAGTTTTAGCCACTCTACAGTCTTTTCACAGTTATTTTACCTCTGGCCACAACCTTATAGCAACCTTATTACAACAACAATAAAGACCACTGTGATTTTGACAAACTTGAAAGTTGCAGCAATCAAACAACAACCTTATTGTCACGAGATTAAAGATCACTGTGATATTAAAAGTGGTGCAAAATCAGAGATAAAATAACTGAATAGACTATAATACCTTATGACCATTATTTGTTTGACCCAATACCGGTCAAACAAATAACGGTAGGCACTTCTAGCATCACGCAGGAGTCTTCCCCTAAAAATCTAGCAATTGTTAACCATACATTTTTTGTGTTGACAGCAATGCCATCCGCTCCCCGAGAGTCTTCTCTCCCGCCGTATGATAACCCGGCCTTCAAACTAGAGTTACAGCAGGAAACCATGGGTAAGTAAAAGTACAACTTTTTTGAGTTAACGAGTTTTAACCTCAGCTCAAACATTTGAGAACTACGGGTTTTACCCTAAGCCAAGATCGTTTTAGAGTTTACAAGTTTTACCCTAAGATTTTTTTTGAGTATATGTCTTTTACCCTGAGTAAAAAAAACAGACCTAAGAGTTTTTTTTTTACATTTTGGATTCTGTAGACATTTTTCACACAGTCTGGACAAGTTTCTTGTGTCGACAAAAGCTAGGTGAATACCGTATACCGTAGTGAACAAGTTAGCAAGTCAACAATGTTTGTAGCTGGACAGGATGCCAGGAAATACCTAAGAGAGCCAGGCGTTCATTTTACTGTCTCTTGTAAATGCTCTTTTTAATTTAGAGCCAATAACTTTCCAACATAAGGAATGTTGGAAAGTTATTGGCTCTAAATCCATAATAGCTTATCGTTATTTATTGTTCACAGATCTCTGACAGTTAAGTTCCCGTGGGCACGCTAATGGGCTCAACGGGATCTCGGAGCGCGGCGTTGATGTAGACATGCACAACGGCAGGCCATACAACGAGATGGGTGTATGAGCCCATACAGCCAACCAAACGGATTTCATAAGCAAATCCGTTTTCATAATCATCTAATATCATCAAAATACATGAACTTTAAAAAAATGGGTGTATGAAAACCATACAATACTCATACAATTGCAAATGGCACCATGTACTGCAGCCAGAAGCCGGTACAGTATGAATTGTATGGCCAGTGAGAAAGTCATACAAGACAAATAAAACTGTATGAGACTATACAATGAGTGTGACTGTACCAAAATAAACTGTGAATAAAAGTGAGACGGTGACAAACGTTAGTGTATGTATTTGTATTTTTTACTTTAGGTTAAGTGATCTGTACCTTAATTTAACCCTAAAGAAAGGTCTACCGTACACGAATCGTAATGATATATCACTTGCAACCTGAAATATCAGCATAATACGACATCGCTAGAGATTGATAGACATTTGTATGGGATTTATTATAAGGACCTATTGAATTTAAGCGGTATCAATGAGTTCACGTTGATACCTCTTAAAATTCAATGATTAATTTAAAGTTGAAAACATGTATAATAACACATTTTCAGAACTTTGAAATGCTAAAGGTTAGTTTCTTTCAGTAAATATTAAAAACATATTTAAAAATAAATACCTGATGTGATATCCATTAAAAAGATAAGCTATGACACTTGTTGTTTTTTAAATTATTGTATTTAGATCAGAGTTTAATTTCAATAACTGTCATTGTACCTACCTATTTTTACATACATTTGTGTATATATACATTTTCAGATTCCAACCTGTACCGATACATTACCTGTATTTTATGTATAAAGCTATTCCGTCGGTCTTGATTTTTAAACCGAAACGTATGACCATATCAGGTAAAATGAGAAGTGTGATAAAAGTATATGTTTATTACCCTCACCCTTATTCACAAAAAGAAGGGTAAAAGATTTCTACAAGATTTTATTTGAGATAATTATGCAATTCAATTTGTTTATGAAGAACAGCTACGTTATCTTTGAGGCTAGCCTTCTACAAACATTTTTTTTAATATACTCTCTACGACGACGGTTTGGCAAGACTAACGATATATTCCATAATAAAATTGTAAATAGTGTTATAAATAGTTTTATACTTAATTCCACTACACTTGTGTATAGTAATTACTATGTAAGATAAACAAACTGCCCAATACCTACATTTGTTAAAGAAAATTAAATGTTAAAACATACTGCAGAGTTTCATTTTAATTATGAATATTTATTAGAAAACTGATATATACCTTGATGCTGAGGTTTTATCTATTGTAACCCCATTTTTTGATATTGAGCCTCATAAGCATGCTCCTTGTGTATCACAAGGACCATACCACAGGGCAAACAAGAAATTAGATATTGCACTTTCATACTTTTGTAAAGGACAACGATGAAAAAGAATGAGCTTAGTGTGCTAAGTAAAGATTTAGGTTGCAGAAAACCATTAAGAAACCCTTCATCACCACTGCTCTCAAAAAGGTGAACGAAAACATCGTGAGAAAACTTGCATGTTCTAGAACCAAAAATGCGAAGATATGTGACATCCACCAAACCGCACTGGTCCCGCGCGCATAATTCCTCTCATCGAGGTGAGACCTGTGCCCCAGCAGTGAGAACATTATATACGCTGATTATGTATTGAGAAACCCACACATAAACACTATAAAAAGGGAAAGGAGTAGCAATTACAAAAACGTCATTTAATTCAAATACAACACCAAATCACATTATATTTTCTATAATAGTAGTACATAATATATTTTTTCTTTATATGATTTTTTAAATTTCTTAACCATTATCCTAACGACTTTGTAATAAACTTACGGTTATGTCCATAAATGTAAGATACATAATGTTACTCGGTTAATATGGAAGTGAAAATGCTTGAAACTTTATTTTAATAATAAATTTTATTCTTTAAGAAAATAGATGCAAAGAGGCTGTTGATAAATAACCATATTCAGTGTTAGTGGGCCCCAAAAGGAAGTTTAATCATGTTGTCATATATATATAATAGCTTTATTATATCTTACTCGATAACGATAATTTTCTAATATAATCTTTGTAAATACTCTAGCATATGTATCTTTCGACACATAGTATTACTAAACACAAAAGTATTCAAATGAATTTGATTTAGCTGGGTTAAATCAAGGCCATTTGAAGTAATAAAACCTAACGAACATAACAATTTGAAAAAACAAATAAACTAAAGTTGAACTATCCACTCTACAAATAAATTTTGCCAACACATTCATATTCAAACTAAATAAATGCCGAAAAAGAACATCACAATAAATCTTGTTCAACTTCGGGTTTAAAATATTTAGTTGATATTTGTGTATGTAAAGTTCGGCACATTACGACGCTACCTGATATGTCCGTCTGTCTATGTAACTTATAGATGAAGATGAACAAAATTCATAGAAAATAAATACATTTCTATTCTACGGCGAAGTTTGTTACAAAAATAACGTCGTTCCAATTCCAAGAAAAAATATTTTTATATTCTCTTCACTTTTCACCGTTTTTTTTCCTCTCCCGTAAATTATCCTTTTTTTCCCATTCGGCATTCAAAGGTATTTATTTCTTTTAATATTTTTAGATTACACATTTTCCAAAAAAAAGGTATTTTAAATACCAATACTATAAAAATCAAGGTTCAATAAATAACATTTAGGGACTAGAATAGTTTTTCAAAATAAATAACATTTTAAAAATCATGACTAGTTCAATAGGATAAAGATTAAAAAATAATTCGGAAGACAGTCAAAGAAAAATAGTGTTTGAAAGGAAGTTAAAGTAAAGTAGTAATTATCCTTCTTTGACCGTTTTAAATAAAAATGGCAGCGGTTCGGTATAGGAAATATATAATAATATAGCAACCAATAAGCCAAAATAAACTTACGCAAGGAATCAATCCAACCCTATCAATTCCCATTTTGATTAAAAAAAAAAACCTAAATATTGCCGCCATTTTTATTTTTGCTTACATAGTTTATAACAAACGGTAACAGCAACCGATAATAATCCAAATAAAACGAATAATTTACTCGTACAAATTAACATTAAAATTTAAAAAATATATTGTTCTAAAAAATATAAATCTAAAAATAATGACAAAAAATTGTGCAGTTACCGTTTATTAAAAAGAGAAACAAATTCATAACAATAATTTAAGAAGAATGCCTAAGGCTTCTGTGAAAGCTATGTACAAAAATACATAAGTTTTTACAGACGCTAGAACTCAGCAGGCATAACATGAGCAACGGGCTACGACTTCGGAGTTTATAAACAGATTTAGAAGAAAGTAAGTAATGGAAGATAGGGGACATTATGATTATAAAAGCTAAGTACAATGAATCCTTTGTCGTCACTTTGTTGTCTATGTTACGCCTACATTATTAATTCCAGGTTTTATTTCGCTGATCATGGCTGGTTGAGTACATAAACACTCCTAGTCTTTTGTTCACTTTGTAGTTTTCTGTTTAAAAAAAAAAATTGAATCCAGACTGTTCACGAGTTCTTTGAAGTTTAGAGACAAAACTTTATTTTAAATTAATCTTTAATAGTACTTTTTTGCACTCAACATTCATGATACTATTAGGGTAATAACCATATACTCATGTTAGGGTAACAATCATCGACTCACTTTAGGGTTATATTCACCATCATATTACGGTAATTATTACCCTCCAACTATCTTTCCACGCATTTTGTAACATTGTATATCTTTACCAATTACCAGAAACTTTTACCAAACATCACTAAATAGGTACTCATAATACTGTTAAACCTGCTCCATTCAAACCAACCGTGATCAGTTTATGAAACCTGGAGTTGTTGGTCTATTAGTTGGTCAGGTTGTCTTCGTGTGCCTTCTTGACGACGGCGAGCTTGGAGTGCGGGTCCTGCGGCTGCAGCTGCGCGTAGGGCGGCGCGCGCGTGCCGTGCAGCACCAGCGACCAGCCGCGGAAGTAGCCCGACCAGTCGCCCGGGTCGGCGGCCGGCCCGCCGTTGTAGCGCGCCTGCGGGTTACACACAAAATAAATAAAAATAAAAATTATCATCATCATATCATACTATTGCTGTTCTTATTTTTACATGCTATAACAATTATATATATTAAGAATACGTAGAAATTCTTTATATAAATTGTAATTACAACAGCGTCATAATTATAGTAACTTCTCCATATTATTTCACCTTTACTGTCACTAATGAAGCATGTTTAAACATTGAACGCTGTGTACAGTAATAATTGGACTTCAGATTTACATATGTACTGTACTTATTAAAATAAAAAAATATATTAAAAAGTGTGCTTACAAAGAAAATAAATATCGACAAACGCTCATCCTCAAGATGAGGTCGGCGTTTCCTATCTGACTACTGAAAGAAGAAAGGTCTCAACAAACTAAGAAGTCACAGTCTCTTTTAAACCATGTAGACCATGTAGATTTGTGTCTGAAATGGTATTTTGAGGAAATAACCACACAGATTGATTTAGTGGACCTGTCATGCTCACCACTAATTAGTATAGAGCCAAATAAGGTAAGACTATGGTTACCTCTAGTATCCACGTGCCCTGCGGGTACTCTCCCCATGTGTGAGTGGTCATGAAAGGCCACTTGGTAAAGCCGTCGCGGGAGTCATCATCCTTCGGACGCCTGCTCAGAATCATTGATCTGGAATTGATAAATATTGAGTTATTGATAAATAAATATGAAATATCTCCGAGCAGCAACTATTTAGATGAACCAACAAGTTTCTCATTCTATCAACAAGTGGTCGAAGAATCATAAAACTCTTAACCGCCGATTTTGGGTACATAATGGAGGATTTACACTGGGTAGATTTTCAACGTGCGGCTGGTCGCTTACTAAATCTCCACCCCATTTACACAGGTCGAAGAAAATTCTTTTTTGAGGTCTTTGTCGAATCTATTGTACAAGTAAAAACTAACATCATTGAAATCTTTACGAAAGGCGATGATGAAATTTTCCCTCAAGCTACAATTTGGAACAGTCGGTGAAGGGTTCTAATTTCTCATCTCCATAGAAGAAACGAAATTTTCCTTCCTCATCGTCATGAGTTCATACCTGGTGCCCATAGGACTTGTGAGGAACAGCTCGAGGTCTCCGCGCCTGCTGGCATTGGCACTAACCACCGCCTGCACATGTTCCAGGTAGCGCACCTCGCTGGGCGTGCCAGCACATGCTGTGGTTTCGATCTTCATTGTTAGCATCCCTTCGGATTGGATTTCACTGAAAACACGCAAAAGATTGAAGAAATATTAATGGAAATTCCAAAGTGGCTTGTTTCGTTGCGTTTCGTTCTTAATAACCTGTCTGGCAGACAATTCTTAGAAGTTCTGTTTTATTTAAAATTGATCTGTAAGATTGTGCCTAATCAGACAGTAAACAGTAGGTCTTAGAGCTGATTTTTCCAACGCCAGATAATTTTAACCGAGGAGTAATTTTGAATTTTTGACAGTTCTTCGATACAAAATCTGTCAGACGTCAATTTTATTCCACGAATAAAAAATAATAGGTCGATTGAAAAATCAGGTCACTCTACAGGGTGGCAGGGACATTGGCGTGCAAACTGCAACTATGAATTCAGCACAGGATCCTAAACCCCCTAGCATAGTAATTTATCGTCGGTTATAAAAAAAAATCTGCTTTTTCACAGAAAAGTGCGACACCTACGCGTCAAAATGTACACAAAAGCCTTTTTTTTTATAAGTTCTCACGAAAAATTTCAACGCCTGGGGCTTCAGAATCATGTACTGAATCCATGGTAACAAGTTGTGCATCGATCATGCCACCCTGTATTTAAACTAGGTATATTTTAATATGAGGTTCTGTAATATCCTCTACTCCAGAATTATTAAGTTTATAGACGTAACTCATTGATCATAAATGATAAATGATTTTATTTTGTAAGTAGGTTTGTACAAACACTTTTACACGTCAATCATATTTTAAAACTAGATGAGGTCAGCGTTTCCCTATCTGACTAATCTGAGAACAAAGGCCGAAACAAACTCAGAGGTCACAGTCTCTTTTAAAGTCCAGACATAATCTTGGTCAGATCATAGGTATTTTCATTCCTAACAAACTATATAATATGTCATTATTATAATCAGGCTTTAAACGGTTGCGACTTCTGAGGCATTTAGCTTGAGCGCAAATACTATCGGCTTAAAAACTTGTAAGGTTTCAATTTCTTGTTGAATTCTTCCTGGCAGTATTTCGGTCATGGCGGCCAATGTCAACAGAGCCTTCGGCGTGGGAGTACACGAGTATAGTGCACGAGTGTGTGCACTCCCTCTTCCCTCACTCTCATTGTCCGGTGGAACGGCAATCCGACACGACCGGAGAGAGACCAGGCGCAGGACCAACGGCTTAACGTGCTTTCCAAGGCACGGGGGTATCACACCGCCGGTTCCAACCTCCGGGCTGTTACTAAGAAATTCCCAATGGAAAACCCAATAACAGTTTGCCCGACCTGGAAACCGAACCCCGGACCCCACGCTCAGCAGTCGCGCTTGTACCACAAGACCAACGGGCCAGTTAAGACATTAGAGACAGTTGAAAGACCCCAAGAAAATGTTCAATTAATATCTCAAGTGCCATTGATACTATTCAGGCACGTAGGTACACATACATGCCATACCATATTGATACCCGCAATGTCCTAAATACATTGACGAGCAATATAACCACTAACTTATCGTGAAATATTTCCAAAACCACGCAAGATTCTTGCTTGCGTGGTTTTGGAAAAGCTTTCAAGATTCAAGCTTCTTGAAGTGAAAAACAACATTTAAATGTATTTAATAACGCATTGACAAAACACCAAATTGAAACAAAAAAAAAAAGTTAAAGAAGGAAAAAACAAAACATTGGACTAAAACAATTTACTTCTTTCTGGTTTACGAAAATAAGGTTTTGATGTGCAAAATAATATTGTTATAAAGTTTTTTTTTTTACTTTATTTAGATTTCTTTAGGCACTTTGCAAGTGGCTATTTTATATTACTCGTCAGTGTAGTTTAAAAGGTACTCACGTATGTGTAGTGACAGATCCAGCTTCACAGTGATACCGAGGTGGTACAGAGCGCCAATTGGCTGAGAGCGCCGTCATAGCACCCGCATCCAACACACCGAAACCGAACAGGTGATTGAACTCCAGTCCCACGCCATTCATCGTCCAGTGAAAACGACCCTATGGATGTAAAACATTTAACATTTTAACAATAAAATAAAATACAATACTTCATGGCAGTGCTAGATAAGACCGTGCCTCGGAAAGCACGTTGGTCCCGGCTGTCATTCGTGGATCTTTGACAGTCGTTACGGGTCGTCAATAGCCCGAAAGTGACAACCAGTCTTACCAAGGGGTATCGTATTACCCAATAACTGGGTTGTGGAGATAAGACTGGTTGGAGGTCAGATAGGCAGTCGCTCCATGTAAAATACTGGTATTTAGCTGCATCCGGTTAGACTGGAAGCCGAGCCCAACATATTTGGGAAAAGGCTAGGCAGATGATGATGACTTCATATCAGTGCTCATACACACGAGCGACACGCATCGACGAGAAATTAAATAGGAAGTATACAGCGTGCCACTTTAATGACGACATTAATTTAACACATGTGTACGGTTTCGCGTTTTCATTTTAATGAACATATTTTAATTTCATTATCCGTTATTATTTATTTATTTACAATTTTCGAAAATAGCATCTTGGAGCATCCTGTACTGAAAGAACTGTAGAGCAGGTGTAGTTTGCCGGGGTCACGGATCATAACATCGCATCAATGAAATGAAACCGAATAACGTGCTCAGAGTAGGCGATTTGAAGGATAGAGAGAGAGTCCTGTGTCGGCGAGGGGCGCAGGCGGTGGTTTTCAAATTACGATTATTTTATGTTGTTATAATTTTTATGATTACGAGTACTGGCCACTAGCCCTACCCGTGTGTTAAATTAATGTCGCCTTTAGTTACGAATTTCTAGCCGAAAAAGTTTTCTGATTATTAATAATTTTTCAGTCACGTAAAATTTAGAAGAATTTGGTTTATATACCTACATAAAAATAATTTTTGGTTTCTAAAGTTTCGTAATTATAAATTGTGTACCTAACTGCTTATTCTAGGTACATTTTTTGTTTTTTTTTTTTGTCTTATTATTAATTATTTTCAATATTATGGAAATATTTGTACACCGATACTTACGGCTAAACATGACTGGAGTCAAACGACGTAATATCTTGCATGCTTTTGTATGTATACAATGTTTAAACAAATAAAGAAATCTAATCTAATCAAATTTTACGTCCTTAGGGAGGACAAATAAAAATATTAATTAAAAGCCAATGAGTGTCGTAAAGAAAAACTTCTGTTTTTGACAGGTTTTGGCTTGACAAAATTTCCTTAACGGAAAATCTCGAAAGTTTTCTTTTGCAGGCGAATACTAAATCTGGGCTGTACGATAATAATTATGCTCCTTAAAATTCATACCAACCGATTCGAATCAATTGTAAATAATACCTAGAGCTCTTTAAAAACACAATGAAACTCAAATAATTAAAATAGCGACTTTAAAATCCCTAAGGCGAAATATAAATTGATTTCCAGAATTTCCTTCCAAAGAGAAACGACCAAGTTTTCAGTTCGCTAAATAATATTGGAATAAAATTTTAATTTATAGTTAAATTTTCACCCACGCCGAATCTTGTTAACAAAAGCACAATTTGAAACCAAAGAGGGAAGAGCAATAAAACAAAATTAAACAGTAAACTTGGCTAAATCTTGGCTTTTGAGTATATTTACCTTGAACTTGGAAGACAAAAGTTTATATACTGAAGCCTGAGGCTTCACGCTTTGAGGTATAACAACAACTGAACTGAACTATTAACAACTTTTTAAATTTGCTTATATTATAAAAAACAAAATTAGAAAGTATATTAGTCGGGTTTTCTACTATAATTATGTTATTAATATGTTGCTATAAAACATCGCAGAAGTTACTCTTGACCAACGAGTTATATCGCTTTTTGTTTTAAAAAACAAAAATGACACAGCCGTCTATCGTCTTGCTGATGAACTCTCAATCGAGTTTTGCGACATCAATAACACGAGCCTTTTCTTTATACGGAAAAACATGGGGACTTAATGGAAAATGAAGACAAATTGAAACATAAACATTTCATATAAAGCATACCTTAGCATCGTAAAGTGAGTTCCTCTTTGAAGTCAACACAGTCAAGTGTTGGATGTCTCGCCATGTTAAGCTGGGGCTGTGAAGAAAGAGTCACTTATAAGAAGAAAAATAACAACGTTTTGTAGGTCAAACTTGTTATAACGGCAAGTATTTTCGTTTAGCTCACTTGGCGCGTGAGGTACGTCAGTGTCATGCTTCGTTACACGTAAGCGGAAAAAAACGAAACGCCACGTTGC
Organism: Apamea crenata; assembly: GCA_949629185.1. Lineage (NCBI taxonomy): Eukaryota > Metazoa > Arthropoda > Insecta > Lepidoptera > Noctuidae > Apamea > Apamea crenata. The sequence continues at coordinate 12,066,986 of OX451371.1, forward strand.
AAAGTGTACATTTACTGATATAATAACTTAAGTGAACACAAATGCCTTTCAATGTTTTGGGGCATGTTTGGATTGGCTAGAGCAATGCTCTTAGTTACGTTGCGCTCAACGTCTAAGTTCGTTGCAGTGCAGTTGTCCAACATCATTTTGGCAGACAAACCTTGGATAATGACAGATTCTGGGAAGAAGAAACTTACTTGGCATGCAAGGTCAGTGCAAATACGCCAGCCGCCTCAGGAGCAGCAACAGATGTTTCTAAATGCGTTGCACTATAAGTACTTTCCATACAGGTTGGTAGTTGTTGCACCGGTGTAGTAGTCCCGACCATAGCTCAACATATTATAATAAAGACAAGACGTAGATAATTAGGAAGGAAGCAACTTACTTGGCATGCAAAGCCAGTGCAAACACTCCCGCAGCCTCAGGTGCCGCGGCCGATGTTCCGGAATGCGTGGCAGTGCACTTCCCATACAGGTCGGTAGTTGCTACGCCAGTGCTGGGGTCTCGAGCGCCATTGCTGAACGTACTCGCTAGAGTTGAAGAACAGGACTCGTCGTAGTGAGCGTTCTGGCCGTCGTTTATTGCACTGGAAAATCATTTTGTAGTTATTATTGGTTATTGCTTAGTACCGATACTGCTTGGTACGATCTTTGAGTTGGTTTTAATTAGCTATTTAACGTAGTGGTAATTGGAATCAAACTCAAAGCATTTATTTCAATTAAAAATTTGCAGGCACTTTTGTATTGTCAAAGAGTCGGTCAGTTAGTCAAGTTGAAGCTAGTTGCCCATTCCAAAATGTAGATCTCTATGGCGAAGAACAGGCAAGAAACTTCAAGGACACTCTTTTAAATCAAGATATTACAAAATTCGAATGGAGAGTGAGTCGTCACGCCATACCTTTATGAGGAGACCAACGTCTTCTTTTGCTGTTGCTGTTGCAACTTTGAATATAAATCTTTGATTGTGTAACACACTTACAATGGCAATGCCTTTCATTTTGATAATCCAACAAGATTAATTGCGTCTTTTATGTTGTCGAGCGACGAATTTTTCAAACATATGAAGCAATGGATTACCGATTTTCTTCAGAATACTTCGGATTACGATCGAAAGTGTGTTACACAATTGGAGTGCCGGTTTCTAAAAGTCCTTACAAATATTTTACTTAGGTTTTGGACAAACAATCATTTTCAGCTACCATGATGCTTGAAACTGAAGGCCAATTCTCGCAATTTAAAAAGTTCAAAATCTAGTCGCAGTCTTATTTCGGCTACAAACAAATGTCAAAAACTTGTCAAAATGTAGGGAAATTAGAATTATTTTTGACAGATTGAGACTGAGATCAGACTGTGAACGTTCTTAAAATTACGACAATTGCCCCTCTCATCACAATCAATCAGGCTTCCAGAAATCCGTGGGCGTTACTCATGCGGGTTTCATTACTCTCGCACGTGTTGAGACATTAAACTATCTAGGGCAAAACCCCACTTTCCAATAGGTTATGTTAATAACCTAGATTGCTAAAGAAGCAAATTAAGTAGGTATTGTTATCAGAGGGGCTATTCCCATATTTCTAAGAAAGGGAGATCGCATTTCAGTATCTCAAAAACCACAAATTATTTAATAAATTTGTGATTTTTGAGATACTGAAATGAAAGAAAGAAAGAAAAAGTATTTATTGCGACTCGTACAGGATCATAACCTAAACTAAACACAGTTAAAAATAATCCCTCTTTCATAAAACCATTTTTTTTTTGAGATTTTGACATTGATTGTCGCCGAGATGAGATGGCCACTTCAATTTGGACGTTTTTTATTCGAAAATTGGTAATTATATGAAATCTTAGCCATTTAAATCAGAACTCGTAGAATCTTTGCTATTAATTTTCGTAAAGTGGTCCTCAACATGTGTCCCTTCACCGATGTCAGTGATTTCCAAGATGGACACTTAAGTATAGAGGCACAGAAAACTTTGGCGTACTTAAATAAAATCACAGCAAATCAATTCTATAAACAACTAAAGACAATTCTCACTACTCTTATAATATACCTAGATAACATATTCTAGTATGAAAATCAATAGGTACAGCTACTTTTAAAGTAAAGAAAAGATCCTAAATCTGGAAGAAAATGGCGCTCTTAAAAAGTACTTTAACATTGCCGAGCACAAACCATTTTGGATAAGAACGGGCGCACTGCTTAGAAGAAACTAAAAGCCTACCATTTCTCAGACGAGTAAGAAAACTACTAAGTTTACTTTGTGAGAAATACAGGGTGGCAAGGACACACATGACACACTTGACATTACTAGCGGCGCCCCGCGGTTTCACTCGCATAAGTTTCGATTCCATGAGACTATCAGGATAAAAAGTATCCTATGTGTTAAGCTTGGTTATAAACTATCTGTGTACCACATCCAAATCCGTTCAGTAGTTTTGGCGTGAAAGTGTAACAAACATCCATCCATCCAAACAAAATTTCGCGTTTATACTACCTATTAGTAGTAAGTACTCGTAGGATTCTGGCCCCCTAGCGTAGATTTTTACTGTTGGTTATAAAACAAATCTGCTCTTTCATAGAAAATTGCAATATTTACGGTCTGAGGGGCAATTCTCGTAATTTTAAGACCGTTCACAGTCTGATCTCAGTCTCAATCTGTCAAAAAATACTTCTAATTTCCCTACATTTTGACAAGTTTTTTGACATTTATTTGTCGCTGAGATGAGACTGCGACTAGATTTTGAACGTTTTTAATTACGAGAATTGGCCTTCAGGTCATGTCCGGTTTCAAAGTTATTTCGAGAGATTTCGGCAAATTATACTTGTATAGTAAGGTTTCGGAGTATCGAAGCCTAATAATAGAATAATAGAAAATACTCTTTATTGTACACGATACAAATTACAGAACATAAATATATATAAAATTTTCCAAAAGGTGACACAATGACAGTCTAGAAACACAATTTATGAATAATTTAATCAAGAAAATGATGTAACTCGATTAAACGTTTTGCCACAAGTATTTGAACTTATAACAGCACCCTAATTACGTAACACACTATCAATCTCAACCTGAATCATTTTGAAAGATATTGCTAATCCATTGCTTCATGTGTCCAAAAAATGTGTCCGTCAACAACATAAATAACGCAATGAATGGTGTTGAACTGTCAAAATGAAACGCATTACCATTGATAGTGTGTTACGCAACTACCCCACCGGTAAGTATTACTTAGGTACCTACCTACTTTTATTTCGACGAAAAAATATCGCTTTTAATCAACAAGTTAAATAAAACAGTAACTCATAATTTATCATACAAGTATCTACCGTATTATTTTGTTATAATTAATTTTATTTTCTGCCATTTTGAAGTGAAATAGAAAATGGCTTACAGAGTATTTAAAAGTTTTTAAAGTAGGTCAAGCCCGACAAATGCTCAGCGGACGACGTTGCAAGTTAAACCTTAAAATAAACACAAACTTTATCAATTTTCTTGGGAATATCTGGGAGAAACAGCACCCCAATTGCGTAACACACAATCAATCGGAATCTGAATAATTTTGAAGCAAATTGCTAATCCATTGCTTCCTAGGTTCGAAAAATTTGTCTGCTCAACACGTAAATAACGCAATGAATGTTGTTGAACTGTCAAAATGAAACCGATTTCGATTGAACGTATGTTCGCAATTAGGGTGCAGCACACTTAGCCTATAATGTTTCCATTGCTGGGATACAATAATCTACCATTCGGGCCCAGTGCGGGTTGCTGGGAGACACAGGATATGTATGAAAATAGGTACCCAACCTAAACACTGGCGCCGATTCACAAACTAAACTAAATTTAAGTTCAGTTCATCTTTTTCTTTCTATTTCATTATGAAAAGGACAGAAGATAAATATTAGTTTAGTCCTGTCAAATTAGTCAGCGCCCGACGTAAATTGACGTATTTTTAGTCGCCATGTTTTTAATCACGTCTAAGATGTCTATGGAGTATCTTTTGACAGGACTAAACTAATATTTTTCTTCTGTCCTTTTCTTAATGAAATAGAAAAAAAAAGATGTACTGAACTTAAATTAAGTTTAGTTTGTGAACAAGGGAATCGGTGCCAATATTTATTTCTGGGAACACAATAAATACTATTTATTTTATATGAATTTCAAAAGATCTTTCCAAAACCAGTCAACCAGCCAATTCTCGTAATTTAAAACATTCAAAATCTAGTCGCAGCGACAAACAAATGTCAAAAACTTGTCAAAATGTAGGGAAATTAGAAGTATTATTTGACAGATTGCGACTGAGATCAGACTCTGAACGGTCTTAAAATTACGAGAAGTGCCCCTCTGATGGGGCTAGCATTACCAACTTAACTGTCAATGAGATGAAATGCCGAAATAATACCAGAGGTTTGAGTTAGAGGTCACGGTTTCTTTTCTTCTTAGCGTGTCAATCTGTATACCGTGTTCTTCAAGTTATCCATAAACTTTGGCAAACGCTTCAAATTAAATCTACTAACGAAAGTAGTAGGTACTTAAAAAGGCTTCGTTACAAAGAAATATGCAACTTCATTTAATTAAATTTAATTGAGATAAGCAGTAAGAAAGTGTCTTAATTTGGCCTATGTTGCCGCTTAGTGCAATAAGGGCTGATTTTTCCATGGACAGATAACTTTTATTCGTGGAATAAACTTGATGTTTGGCAGTTTTTGTATGAAATAACTGTCAAAAATTCAAAATTATTCCTCGGATAAAATTATCTGGCTTTGGAAAAATCAGCCCTTAAAAATCTGTCAGACGTCAATTTTATTCCACGAATAAAAATTATCTGTCGATTCTATTATAAATGCTTCGAATAAAGACATAAAGCGGCATGCATATCAGGTGATTTACGTTTAGTTTGTATGAAAATTAACCAAAAATAAGAATATGAAAAATGCTTATTTCCATGGTCTGAACATCTGTTCGAAGTTTATGTATATCGTCCGGAACATGGTGTATACAGTCAGCCCAGAATTCGGCTAAGTGGTTAGCACAGTAGCATCCAGCAACTCCTGTAGCGTGCAGACAACAGCTGGACACGATATTAAAAACCCCATTGTTGGTGGGACAGCACCACAAAGAGAAAGAGAGGTTAACCTCTTCAAAAACTCATCTGACCGACCATCTCATCTAAGACTCATCTCAGATAAGCATCTGAACTCGAAAAGTTTTGTTGTATTTACACTGAAAGATGTCCTACATCATATTACTGATATCTAAGTGCACACACCTGTTGATGGAGACGGTCCACATGGAGGCTGCGTACCCGTCACAGTTGCAGTCATCGTCTTCACCGCCGTCACCACTCGCCCACACGTAGATGTTCCCCAAACCGTTCCGTCCCTGAGGAGAAAATGATAAAATATCATCGTTGAAAGACATAATAAAGCCTTTAACAGATCTCACACAGGTACACAAATAAACATGTCTGAAAAAACATTTATATCTTACAAGTAGGGCTGCCAATTTTGTATTTTCTAAGCCATTGCTTGCAAGGCAAAAAAATATAGTGAAAAATGTAAAAAAAATGCATATTTTTTGTTACTTTGATAATTAATATCTACCATTCATTCAACTTTTACGAAATTAATGATATTGCCATATCAGCTTTTCAAAGGGACAAATTGTAATAGGTAAGTAGCCTGTTATTACTGGATGATGCAAGAAGACATTTGCTGTCCATTCAAGTGGAATAACCCTTTTGTCGCCTGTGACGACACCTAAGAGTAAGAGAGAGGCAAACTACTCTTGGCTCAGCGATCATACGATTCACAGATCAAGAGAAAGGATTCTCTCGACCTTTGGCACTAAAGCCTCAAAGTCACAGGCACCGATCCTTAAGCTCTGCCTGTCCATTTCCCACGCCAAACTTTAAAGATATCTTTCTTGGATCTTGCTGTAGGGGGATCAAAGTAGAGAAGGTAAACTCAGAATTTTTTTTTGCTAATTGCCTACCAACTTAAATTATCCGTATATCCAAATTACAACGGTCGTTCTTTGATAGTTCTATGTAATGGCTATAACACGGACAATTTATGTAGGTAGTGTGTCAATTTGATGATCAATTAATTTTCCTCATTTCCGTGTCTTTGGAATTAAATAAAACAACAAAGGTTTATTGTTTTTGTCGAAGTCTAATCATTTTTCAATTTAGATAATGTGTTGCTATTTTTGGAAGTGAAGAATTTACAGACAAATGGTAATTTGATTGCCCAATACTGTGATCAGTAAAATAGCGTGGGATGTCAATAAGTAGACTCCGGTTGAAGGGCACGAGTCATTATTAATTTGAAACAGTTTTCCAAGGAAGTGGTTCTGATGAATTTGCATTTCACAGCTTGCGTAGGATTGTTTATATATTATAATTGTTGACATGTAATGTTTATAGGTACTTGTTGACGTTATCGTCACTCTCCACTGCTGGGACACAGGCTTCCTCACGGTGAGAGGAAGTGGGCTATAATCTACCACGCGGGCCTAGTGCGGGTTGGTAGATGTCACATGTCTTCGATTTTTTGGTTCTAGGACATGCCGGTTTCCTATCGATGTTTTCCTTCACTGTTTTGAGAGCAGTGGTGATGAAAATAAATACACAAAGTAAAGCGCCTGTCTGGGATCGAACCTACGACCTACAACTCGTAAAGCGCGGCCTCCACTGGGCCACCACTGCTCCAATTTGTTTATTCCGAACTGATTATTAATTTCAGAGTAAATACAAAATACGATAGCTAAAGTTACATTGTTAATTACCATAGCGTCCCTACGTCACATCCCCTTACCGAAATTCCCGCAACATTTCACCTTTGTGACTTTGAGCCTCGTCACCATATGTGAATGGAATTAGGAGCCGACGTTCTGTAAATACGGCAAGTTAAGTCTTTGATACTATGTTAATGTGAGCAATATGTTAATAAGTAGGTTTTTAATCACCTGTGACAATTTTCAAGGTTTATTTCAAAGATACATGGAAAGGCAAAATTAAGTACCTACGTGTTTCATTAGTATGTTCACGTGCATGGTTTCTGACATGACCTACTGATCTATTCTGAAAAAAAATATCGTGAAAACTAAGGTGAAGTGAGCTATCAATAGTGTCAATCAGCCGGTCGATTCTGTAAAAATCTCACCGTGAAAACTCAAGTGAAGTGAGCTTGATGTGAGTTGTCAGTAGTGTCAATCCCTAGCAGTATTTGGAATGACAGCTTACTCCACGCTCACTTCACCTAAGTTTTCACGGTGAGATGGTTACAACATCGCACTGCTGTAGCATAAGATGGGATGACAGCTCACTTCACGGTTTTCACGGTGAGTTTTTTACAGAATAGCACCGCTAGTTACAGTATTTTTATCTCGCAAAGCGACGCGCGCTTTACTTCATATCGGCATCATAAGCAGGAATCCAATATCAAAATTCTTCTGAGCTCTTTTGATTCGCTTTTAATAAAAAAATAATCTTGATAATTATATTAAATAAACATTTATGTCCTAATAACTTTCTTTCACAAACAAAGTTGAAAGAATGTTGCAAGAATGTTCCCCAAAAACCTTCTGAAAAGAAATAAAAATATCGAAGGAACAAAATTTATTTCGGTGAGCGTACTTGCTTGTTTATCAAAGATCGCTTGTGTGGGTTGGAATAATATCTCCTTTCTGACGGAACCCTGAATCGATTATCTTGTGGCCATAAAAACGGAGATGGTAAATGAAATGGCGGCCATTTTAGCGATGAAATAAAAGGAGGGCATAATGTGGAATTGGAATTGAAAGTGATCGAGATGTCTATAAAACTATTATACTGCTTTGACTATTGTATTTCTTTGTGTTGAGGCTGCCTCGTTTGTCTAGTTGTCGGGTACAGCGTTATTGAGTTTTTACATCAGCAATGTCTCAGTTGTGGCAGCAGCCCCGAGTCTGGATTTTATGCCCGGTTGATGCTATAGAGGTATGAGGAACAGGGTGTAAAGTTCACTCATCCTCCATAATAGAGGAAGAATCTTCCGACCAGAGGGGTGTTTATCTGGTGGGCTTCTGCTCGACGATTGTTTTTTTTTTTAGTGGCATCTTCATTTCAACTTAGGAGGTTGTCGTCTACTTAGCCGGACTTGCCTGTGGGTGCCTCAATAAATTAAGGCCTCCAGGCAGGGATAAAAAATCATAAAAATTAAGCGACTACACGTTAATACGGGTAATACGATACCTCTTGGCAAGACTGGTTGTCAGACTTTCGGGCTTCTGACGACCCGTAACGCCTGTCAAAGATCTACGAATGACAGCCGGGACCAACGGCTTAACGTGCTTTCCAAGACACGGAGGGGTCTTGATATGTAAAGATGGTCACCCATCCACAGACCAACCGCAGCAAGCGTAGCTTACCCTGATCGCTCGACCTTGCTTGGAATCCAGGTATATACCTACAACATGTCCCAGAATTATCGCACACCACCAAACACCCCAATTAGAATATTACGTTATAATCATAATACATTCACAGAATGTTAATTATTATATATAAAACATTGTTTTTTTATTAAATTAGTTACACTGATTGTGGGAGAAATTTGTGGTCACATTACTTTACGCACGCACACAGTCGCACACTTATAAGGGGCTAGCGTAGTAGGTACTTCATCCATTTTCTTAAGTTTTGACTGTACAGCGAAAGTCGGTAATCTACGTAGTTTCAATTATTTTTGGGATAAAAAATTACCGACATTAAAAATGACAGAAATCGATTCAGTAAACGATTCTAAACAAACTACTTTCACAATGTGCATTAATTCAGTTACGCATTGTATACTATTTATTTTCATTACAAACTTACAAGACTACATCAATATCGCATTAACTTAAAACTTTACAACTTTCAAAGAAACCGCTTGCGCTCTATCGCTACATAGATCTAACTAGATCTAGAAGATTAAACTCACTTTATCTCAAATAGCTCCTAGTCCCTTCTAGTTAAAGACAGGAAGTGTTGCCGTGCTCCTTTTTCAAACGTTCCACTTTCAACTCCCAGCGCCGGAAATGACGGCGAATGGTGGGGGAAATGAAGTAGCTGTTAACGTTGTATATGGTAGCTTAAATCCTCGAGTACTTTAAGTAAGGATAAAAAGGTTTTTATATAGTATAGTAGTCAAGGAGCATAATTAGTAGTCAAATTGACTACCGTCAAACGGGGTGGACAGGGATGCAGGGGTGAATCGGACGAAACTTAAAAGTGATTTTAACAACATATTTGAGAAAAGGTTAGGCAGATCCATTTTAACTTAAAGTGGATGTACCATATAATTCTTCTTTGGAGAATACTTACATCATCATCTTCCTAGCCTTCCTTCCTAGCCTTTTCCCATTACGTTGGGGTTGGCTTCCAGTCTAACCGGATGCAACTGAATACTAGTATTTTACATGGAGTGGACTGCCTATCTGACCTCCACAACCCAGTTACTGGGTATAACGATACTCCTTGGTAAGAATGGATGTCAGACTTTCGGGCTTCCGACTACCTGCAACGACTGTCAAAGATCCACGAATGACAGCTGGGACTATCGGCGCTTTCCGAGGCACGGAGGGGTCTCGGTATTTAAAGATGGCTATGTAGTACATTAAATTAATTGGAAGTTAGGGTCTTCAAGTTAAGGTCGGGTTCTTAAAGTTCTCTTACACCTTTCAGCTTTCAGTGGCAAACGATCAATATGATTAACGCCAATTTCTTCGTTGTGACATCTTGTCGAAATTATTGATGCAAAACGATGGATAAAGATTAATGAAACAAAAGAAAATGTTTTAACTATGAGAGTGTAATATAATTAGTTAAAATATTTTGAGACCTATTCAATTAATTAGGTATGTACATCATATATTCACTTATTTTTATCAAGTTATTTAATTTTGTGGAAAGATTTACAATTAATTAAGGGCTGATTATTCAATAGTCTGATAACATTTATTACAAAAACAAAATTACCGTTTGATAGCTTTTTATAGGAAATATGTCGAACTGTCATAATATTTATTATTTGAATAAAAGTTATTGACTGTTGAAAAATCAGATAAATGAATAACTTAGCTTAAAGGCTTTTAGCTACGTCACCATTTTAACAAATCAGATTCCTAGAATTTTGTTTCGGTCGCACATAAGCCGACCCGACATACATATATCCTAATCCATGATCCAGCTTATCCACTGCCACCATGCCAGTGACAACATACCTATAGCCTTATACAGTGTGGTGATTATGTTATCACATTAATTCAAACCACGTATTCTACATTAGTTATGTATTTTAAACATACACAATTAACATAATTAATAACAATTAACCTTCTAGCTGTGGGACCATCTTTTTAGGGTACCGGCTGTCTGTCAAGACCCTTTTTCTCAGGAACGCGTGGAGTTATCAAGTTGATATTAATGTCAAATACTCAAGGCTGCAATTCCTTGAAGCAGTGAAAAAATTTAACTTCTAAGTCAACGCAATCAAAAGATACGGGCGTTTATGTTCCGTTTATGCCGCATATTTTGCCACACGCAAGGGAATTAAAACAGTAGGTTTTAATTCCCTTGCGAGTGACAAAATATGGGTTCTTCCCGTTGACCTAGAATCATGAAATCTGGCAAGAAGCAATCTCATGTAGCCTTGTGCTACATGACATTGCTTCTTGCCAGATAAAGGAAAAAAAACAAAAATCGTAAATTTGTAGTTACATACCTACAAATTTGTACGGAACAGTACGGTTTTAGTATTTAACAATATTAAACTTAACTTGTGATTATTTGGTAACAATACCATAAAGTTTGTATTGAATTGTTATTACCATCACCCCGCGCGTGTCTAGTGCTTTATTATCAACGCGGCGGTGGTTTATTAAGTGCCAATTAGTAAGATTTATTTTGTAAAAAAACAAACAGTTTTCTATTTTTAGTATTTATTGTTTATATTATTATTTTAACAGACTGATAACAACTTTTAATAACCGCTGTACTATTTAATGTGATAATCTAATCGCCATTCGGTATACGCCACTAATACGAAGGCCAAACCAAGTTTATTTTCTTTTATTTAAATAGATAGCTAAATAAATCTTTTATTTGGATGCATTACATACATTCAGTCAAAAGCAACTTCCATTAATAGAAGCGACAGAAAGAATATCAAAGCTGACGGGAGGGATGTATTTGTTCAGGTGACCCACCCCTTCCCCCCAACACCCACCCTTCACCCCTTTCGACCACCTCGGTTGAAACTAATCCCTCCCTAAGAGCTTTTAATGTCTGATCTTAATGGAGTTCGTACGCTAGTATTTAGTGTCGAGATTGCTTTTTGAGTGACTCTAACCGTATTGCTAATATTAGACAGTTCAGTGGTCGTTTGATATTCCTTTATTTTATGTTAACGTTTTAAACACATAAGCCTTCCGGGAAAAAAAACTCTAAATGATGGGGACATTCGCATTAAAATCCGTTGCTTAGTTTAGGAGAACAACGCGGTCATACAGACCGACAGAAAGGCAACTTTAATTTATAATATGTAATATACATAGATGGTTCAACCGTGTATTATTAGCTGAAGTAAAATATTTTAAGTGTTAAGACAAAGAGTTATCGTTTGAAACTGACATAAAATAGATAGAGTGTACCGTAAAAAGACGTGATAGAGCTACTAAAGTTTTACGTCACTATTTAAACGAAACCGATAAAGAATATAAATCGATTTAGTTTAAAAGTTCAGTGTTTATCAAGTGCAGATTCTACGTCCAGTTGAAAACCAGCGTCAGGCACGAGTTTTTAGCGCAGTTGTGAGGCACACTTTCCTGTTAATTTCTTACATCGGACTATTCACAATTTGTATTAGTTTTTAGGGTTCCGTATCCAAAGGGTAAAAACGGGACCCTATTACTAAGACTCCACTGTCAGTCTGTCTGTCTGAAACAACCGTCCCTTAGCCTGTGGTCAATATATGTAGTTTTTTTTCTTTTCATTTGCCACGAATTATGAAACACTAGTTGCGCCCCGTTGTTTCACCCGTGTAGGTTTCAATCCCGTGGGAATCTATACATACATATAATAAAATCGTAGGAAAGTCAAAACTGTACATTGAATATATTTTTAAAAGAATACTTGGGGCGTGATCTACAATCGATAGCGAAGCCAAAAATAAAGTTTTTAGAATTTTTGTATGTTTGTCTGTATGTATGTCCGGGCTCAACTCAAAAGGTACTGCATGGATTTATTTAAAATTTTGCATGAATATTACTAAGAGGTCGGGTCAACATATAGGCTACATATTATCACGCTATCACCTATGGGGGAGGAGCTGTGAATCATTATTTTTCTTACGCATTTTGTGACAGCGTGTAATCTAACGACGCATATTTAAATGTTGTTCTTGAGTAAGCCATGCTATTATCTAGCTTTACACTATAAAAACTATGCCATTTAAGTAACTTGGGCAGAGAAACATAGTTTAATGAATGTTAGTAGTATAAAGACAATTTTGAAGCAGCGCCATCTATGAGATTTCATAAAAATCAAATCAAATCAGTTACATGTTAACACTTTTTGGAAATTAATAATTTAAATTTGATCATTTTGGCGAGTTTAGTAGTTGGTTAATATCTTAAAATTCATAGATGGTAATGTGCATTTTCTTCATAAAAGTTGTATCGTATGGTTCGTTTTGACAAATTCAAGTTCCACCAAACCACTCAAAATCTTGAGCAGAGTTGAGGAAGACAATTTAAAAAAAATGCGGTGTTAAGGTATTACAAAAAAGTTATGTTCATTGATGATGATCATTTCTTCATCAATTTCATGTTGTTAGTACAAAATAAACATTGACTGTTAATACTTTTGTTCGATGCTTAAATATCTTCTAAGTAACTAGCGTGTGTGTATGACCAGCACCCTTATTGCGTAACACGCACATAATCACAATCTCAATCATTTTGAAGGATATTGCTAATCCATTGCTTCATAATGTTCGAAAAATTTGTCGGCTCAACAATTTAAATAACGCAATGAATGTTGTCTAACTTTCAAACTGAAAGCAATTGCTATTGTTTTCAAAAATTAAAGGCCCGTTTTGACATTGATACTTCTAGTAGTTAATAAAGATCAAATTCGCAAAACACGTGTTCGTTTGTATGAAACTGACAGGTGTCAAGAACGCATTCTCAAATGTCAAAACGGGCCTTTTATTTTTTGACAACTTTACTGATAGTGTGGTGGAGAAGGAGTATGTAAGGATCGTTGGAGGTGGCATTCTGTCGTTTTTGCCTACCTCCGTGGGAAGACAATGTAAGTTTACATAAGCAAGTATCTTCTAAGTAAAAAAAATATAAGAAAAGTCGAACTTATTGTAGGAATAAGTTCGACTTTTCTTATATTTTTTTTATATTCTTTACTCAGTTAAAGCAAGCATAGAGTGCTTGTTTGCATAACATGAAAGTTTGAGACTAAAGGCAACATAGAACAAAGAACTCTCCAAAGTTTACTGTTGAAAAAGCGTTCACTAAGAAATTGTTACTTCTGAACAATGTTTTCTTTTGATTAGACTAGGTTTTATTTTGCTTCTTTTTACCTGAGTACCTAATAGTGCAGTTACTCTTGGTCGTTTACCCGAATACGGATACCTATATTCAAATTTTATTTATGTTTCAAATTGACGTTATGTCAAGTTAAATTTATTTAAGGTGACATAACGTCAATTTGAAACATAAATAAAATTGAAAAAAAAAAAAAAAGTTTATCAACTTTATTTTAGTGGTAAGTGAAAGGTGTAGGAGAACTTTAAGAACCCGACCTTAACTTGAAGACCCTAACTTCCAATTAATTTAATGTATCTACTACATAGCCATCTTTATATGCCGAGACCCCTCCGTGCCTCGGAAAGCGCCGTTGGTCCCAGCTGTCATTCGTGGATCTTTGACAGTCGTTGCAGGTAGTCAGAAGCCCGAAAGTGACATGCATTCTTACCAAGGAGTATCGTTATACCCAGTAACTGGGTTGTGGAGGTCAGATAGGCAGTCGCTCCATGTAAAATACTGATATTCGGCTGCATCCGGTTAGACTGAAGCCAACCCCAACATAGTTGGGAAAAGGCTATAGGCAGATGATGAGTTGAGTGAACTTTTAGCATATTTCCAGCTATTTTTATCTCTTTTGAAAGTTGATAGGTAAAAAAAACCGAGGTATTTTTATGTCAGCCGGTCGATTCTGTAAAAATCTCACCGTGAAAAGTTAGGTGAAGTGAGCTGTCAATAGTGTCAATCCCGTAACATTATTTGGAATGACAGCTCACTCCACGCTCACTTCACCTAAGTTTTCACGGTGACATGGTTACAGAATCGCACTGCTGTAACGAAGACCGTTACATTTATAAAAATACTTCTTGTTTGTAGAACCTACGGGTTCATCAAGCCCTGCCTACGATTATTCGTCCAAAAATAACATTTCACCGGCTACACGTGTCGTGTATTTTCTATTTCCAACCTGTCTGGTCTGGCGCTAAAATTCACCATGACAGTTTCTATTTCCGGAGAGTATTGAATTTCTGAAAGTCTATCAATGGCCGGAATTTGTTACTGACTGTTGACTGTATTTACTCAAGTTTAAAAAGTATCGTGACACCTTTTATGAAGAAATAAAGCTGTTTAAGAGCAGTGATGTCCCAGTGGTAACAGCCGCGATTTACGAGCTGGATGTCGTGGGTTTTAACTTATGCAGGCGCTTTACTTTGTGTAAATAATTTCATCACGACTGCTCTCAAAACGGTGAAGGAAACCATCTTGAGGAAACCGGCATGTCTCATCATCATTAGAATTTTTGTATGTAGGTACCGCCCAGTGTCCTTCATTTAACGCCACTGCCCTGAGGGGCAATTCTCGTAATTTTAAGAACGTTCACAGTCTGATCTCAGTCTCAATCTGTCAAAAATTCCTACATTTTGATAAGTTTTCGACATTTGTTTGTCGCCGAGATGAGACTGCGACTAGATTTTGAACGTTTTAAATTACGAGAATACGCCTTCTGGTCTGCTTAGAAGTGGTCGCTAAGCAGAGGGTTCGATTCCCAGGTCGGGAAAAGTGTTATTGATTTTTTCCATCTGGATTTGTGCCTTGATCGCGATAGGCTCGCCTCTTGTTATAAGGGACTTAAACATAATTGGTGAAATATAAGTGTACCTTAGGTTCACCTCTGCCCAACCCTTAGGAGAAACAAAGCGTGGCGTTATAATATGTACCCTGAAGGCCAATTTCTCGTAATTTAGAACGTTCAAAATCCAGTCGCAGTCTCCTCTCGGCGACAAACAAATGTCAAAATGTAGGGAAATTATTTTTTGACAGATTGATACTGAGATCAGACTGCGAACGTTCTTAAAATTACGAGAATTGCCCCTCTGTTCTGTGCCAAAATATGTCAAAATGACTCTTACCTCATTAACACCCCGGACGATGGCTCTCATAGTGGCATTGCGTGGCCCATCAACGGTCTCGCCGTCATCTGTGGGTCCCCACGATGCGCTGTAGATGTGGATCTTGTGGGGCTCGTGGCCCATCGAGTTCGCCTCAATCAGGTCCGTCATGTAAGGCTGGTCGAGCATTCTTATACCTGTGGGCGAAAAAGGGGCAGGTTATTTTATGGAAGAGAAAAAGACATGGGGAAAGGTGGGTTAGAATAGAGTGTTTTTTTTTTTTTTTATTTTAGGATTTCCAACAAAAGATATACACTAAACATTACATATAATTAATGGACGACAAAGTATTAAGAAGGTGTACTCCTTCAATTACAGGAGACCACAGCATGCACAATAAAATGAAGAACTAAGTTAACAAATTAAATACCTAATACATAATAAAAAATAAATGGAGCAGTTAAATAATTACAGTTAGGGAAATTGATTGTTAAACAAATTGAAAACCTACGTCAGTTTGTGTGTGTGCATTTCAGTCAGCTGAATGAATGAAATACAACCCGCAAGAGCTAACTTGAGACCCATCTCAAGCATGCTCTCGCCATCGACGCCTCAGTACCGCGCGCTTACTGCTCTTCCGAGCGAAGTCTCGAGTTAACTCTTGCGGGTTTTACGGACAAGTTGATTGTCAATTTGCCTAATAATTAATATTCAATTTTTACTTATATATAGATGCAATAGATAGGTAGGTACTATTGTATATTTTAATCCTGATAAAAAAAAACATTTAAAAAAGAGTTAATTAAAATTAAAGATGGCCATTTATCACAATTCAACCTTGCTGAGTAAGTAAAGAATAAAGAACTTTTAAAACGTTCAACGAAGTTGTACTATTTTATTTGTAAAACAATAAATAACTATCTGAATTGAACAAAGGAACAAAACTCGTTAAACTAAAAGAAAACTTGTGTGCCGACAAAGATGTTCAAAACAACCCTAATGATCAGACAAAGAACCAAAGACAATTTATAAAATGGAACTATAGACAACCCGTATATTTAAAACAGCTCTAAATTCAAATTTTCAAAATGGCTTCCACTTCAGCAAGTCACTTTGTCGCAGTGTGAACGGTTTCAATTGGAACGCGAATACAAATTCAATCATCTGAGAGTGGCAATCTAAAAATCAATTGAAATAAAATATACACACAGCTGTTATGTATGTACAGGTAGGTTCCTTAAGGGGAAAGCGTCAGGGTAAACCGCGAAATCAAATCAAATTTTCTTACGTTTTTTGTAATTTGTAGGCCAGCGTCAGGTTGTAGGTATGTTGAACAAAATATAATTCGCGACCGCGATGATGATGATTCACATCAATCAATAGGACTATATGAAGTTAGAGGGTTGTATTGATGATTTTAATGAATCATCATCTACCTAGCCTTTTCCCAACTATGTTGGGGTCGGCTTCCAGTCTAACCGGATGCAGTGGACCGGTATTTTACATAGAGCGACTGCCTATCTGACCTCCACAACTCAGTTACTGAGTAATACAATACCCCTTGGTAAGACTTTCGGGCTTCTAACGACCCGTAACAACTGTTAAAGATCCATGATTTTAATGACTTTTAATTCATGAAATATCAATCGATAGGATTATATGAAATTAGAGGGTTATATTGACGATTATAGTTCTGTAAAGTCATATTTGTTACGGTCGCGAATCATATTTTAAACAACATACAAACTAACACTGACCTGCAAATTGAAAAAAACGTAAAAATATTGGAATTTCGCGGGCTCTCTTAGCGCATTCCCCTTAATATAGTTTACATAGGGAGGTAAAGCCTGTGAAGCCGCAAATCCCCGGTCTATGTGTCAAAAGCGTGGTAATTCTTCCGTAATGCTACGCTACTCCTCGTTGTTCCACGTAGCCGAACAGATAACGGTAATTCACCCGTTTTTATCTGATTTCAGTACTTAAAACGGCTTTATGCACAGCCATAAATGTTATATTAGCTTTTGCAAGTGCTTGAAGCCGCGTCGGCAAATATTTTGATACAAAATGGAGTCGCCATGTTGTCGCCTTTCTATTTATATTCTGTTTTTTTTTCAAACGAAGTGCTTGGCAACTTTTATTCCACTTGAGTTTTCTATTAAGGTTTATTTTATAAAAGTATAGCTACCATTTTATTTACGTTTATTTATTTGCAACACTGACTTATTTCTTCCATTATCCTATACACCGTGTTCGGGACGATACACATGAACTTCGACCAGGGGGCCTAAAAAGGCCACTTTGGCAGAATCGTAATAGGATAACAATATGAATCACATTAAAAATCGTAAAATGGTCACAAACTGATAATTCATAATATGGTCTGTGTGCAATTCATATGGTCTGTGTGCAATTCATATGAAATGAATTGTAGGTGATTAACCTATTATGTGTGTGTATTTAACGAAAATTAGAGGAATTGCTAATGATCTGCTGGGAATTCAGGAAATGAATAGCTTTTAGAGGTATTGCTTAAAGTGGCCTTTTAGGCACCCTGATGTTCAGTCCATGGAAATAAGCAGTTTTCGTTATGGACACATTAATGAATTCTTATTTTTTATTTTCATACAAACTAAATACCTTGACATAAATCACGTGATATGCATGCCTCTCTATCTCTTTATCCGAAGCATTTGATCGATTTATAGGCAACATAGGCCAAATTAAGACATTTCTTACTGCATAGCTCAATTCCATTTCATTAAATGAAATTACAAATATCTTTGTAACGAAGTCTTTTTAAGTACTACTTCATTTGTTAGATTTGATTTGTAAAAGCTATAGAAGCGTTTGCCAAAGATTATGGATAACGTGAGGAATACGGTGTATACCAATAAAAACCTTTAGGCACTTAAACAATATTTCAGAACACAATCACATTGTAATTCTCGTTTCCGTTCAATTTAATGTTTATCCATTCAGAAAAAAACACTCAGTTATTTCAAACAAACACAGAGTTTCAATGAAATAATAACAAAATCGAATAAGTATGAACTGAAAACGGTTAAGAACATTATTCACGGTCTGATAGTATTATTTATCCATCTTAAAACAGCGAAAGTGTGTATTTTAATTACGGGAGGACACTGGCTCCTGCAACTCATTTTGAACTAGTGCAGGAGCCAGAGAATTCCATACTCTGGTGTACAAATTGTTTTATGTCAATAAATATATACATATATATATATATATATTTTAAACTACAAGTTAATCAAGCAACAGCTTTCAAAGTAGGTATGTACTATCGAGGAACGAAGTGTTGGACAATTCATAATTTTTTAAATAGATTACTTTTCTGTTATTGTCCTGTTCCTATTTCCTACTAATATTATAAACGTGAAAGTTTGTATGGATGGATGGATGGATGAAAAACTACTGAACGGATTTGAATGAAATTTGGCACACAGATGATTTATAACCAGGATTAACATATAGGATACTTTTTATCCCGATATTCCCACGGGATCGAAACTTATGCGGGTAAAACCGCGGGGCGCAGCTAGTAATAATGTTGGCAGTAAGTTTAGTAGGCACCTACGCCGTCCGTAACCTTTTTTCTTCTGTAGGTGTGTATTCATTACGGGTAGTCAGAAGTCCAAAAAATCTGACAACCAATCTTATCAAGGGGTATTGTGTCACCCAGTAACTGGGTTGTTAAGGTCAGATAGGTAATCACTCCATGTAAAATACTGGTATTCAACTGCATCCGGTAAGTCGCAGTAAGATGGTTACAGCCATGAACCATTAACCATCAACCATGAGCGACTGCCTCTTACTGCGTCTCTATACCGTTAACACGTGTCGCTCGTGTGTATCAGCACTTAGACTGAATTTGGAGTAGATGACGTATTCCTTTCATTTATTCTGGCAGGTAACATAAAACTGTCGTAAATAAACAAAAGAGGTGCTTTTCCTCACCGGTGCCTCATCCAGAATGAAGGAAACTTAAGTGTCCACACAAGTCGTTAAGTTGATAATTTCTAGGTGACTTGAAAGACTATAAAAACATAGAATGACAGTACCAATGCATTTTTATTTATTTCTACCTCTTCATTTTTTTTCAGAAAAAGTGCGGTTATACGAAGTTAAAACTGTGGGGGCAAACATGGCGTACACATACAATGACATGAACACATAAATTGACGATTGATCGACATTTTGACAGTTCAGACACGCTCATTGCGTTATTTATGTTGTTGTGGAGACGAATTTTTCAAACCTATGAAGCAATGGATTAGGAATTTCATTAAAAACCCTTAGATTGTGATTGGCAATGTCTGCCAAACAGTGTTTGGCCGATTCAAATAGCCTTAGCTTCATGTTGTGATATTACATTTAGTTTAAACTTCGTTCCAGATAGAATTGACATCAGGAAATTGGATGCCGCGCGGAGTTTGGACTCCCTCTCGAACATTGAAATAGGACGCATACTTAGCTCTATTTCTGACTGGCTAAACCAACGAGGACAAATCTACAACGTGCCGTTACAATGTAGCGATGGCGACATTAATTTAACATACGGGTAGGGCTGGTCGCCTGTAATCATGAAAATTATAACAACATAAAATATGTAGTTCGTAATTAGAAAACTTCTGCCTGCGCCACTCGCCAACATACCCGCCGTTTTTTGACTGTGTTTAGTTTAGTTTATGATCTTCGAGTTTACGAGTCGTAATAAATACTTTTTTTTATTTCTTTACTCTCTCTCTTTCCTTGAATTCTAGGCGAATCTGTGCACGTTATTCGTTTTAATTTCATTGATGCGATGTTATGATCCGTGACCCCGGCAAATGACCCCTTTTTTTTTGAGGATGGGAAATCATCAAATGACCCCTCCCGCTCTGGGTGGAGCGGAAGGGAGTGTCAGACTCTTACTGACTAAAACCCACCCGTGTTCCTTCCTTAGCCCTTTCTGTTCCAGGGCAGCGGTAACCCTTTCGGAAGATCCCGCCGCCCTGGCAGGCTTCGGCCCTGCAAATGACCCCTGCGTTACAGTTCTTTCAGTACAGGGGGTCTACTCCGAAGTAGTATCGGACGAATGTTCGGCCGTTTCCTGCTACGAAGTTACTATTTGGTTCGGTCGGTCCCGATCCTACATTCTTTCGAATATTGACTATGGTCCCGACCCAAATGAGCCGATCCAAACTTTTTTCGCATTTTTCAATAATATTCGGTTCGGCCATGTGTCGGTCCGATCCGAACATTCGACTTTGCACTTCGGAGTAGTCCCCCAGTTTGCTCCTAAATGAGTTGATTGATATTTAATATACAATGTTTGAAAGTATTTTCACCGTTCAAACCATCGAACTGAAAACGAAACAAGGTTTTTCGTCATCTCGTCAACGCTGGCTGCCGCTGAAAACCAGCTCTGGGGCTCTGTCACGTATAGGGTCTTAGCATTATGCTGAGCGATGGCTAGGGATAGTTTTGCGTGGAAGTGACGCATGTTTTCCCCCCACTTGTTATTTTTTTTGTGTTTGTTTTCTTTTTATGCGCCATGTTTGCCGTAAATAAATGTATTTTCTTTCTTTCTATATTATGATCAACGGTCTCTCAGACATTTTTTTTTAAGATAGTTTTCTCATATCTAAGCAATAATATAGTTTTTTTTTTATAACCTCATTTTTAAACAGACTTAGGCCTGATTTCTCAAACGACGGATAATTTTTTACTCGTGGAATAAAATTTACGCCTGACAGATTTTGTATGGAAGTATAGTATAGATTTTGTATGGACTAATTAAAAATTATTCCTCGTATAAAATTATCTGGCGATGGAAAAATCAGCCTTTAGCATTTTATCCGTGACTTTACGCCACTTTTATTACGCAAAAGAACATAAGACATGAATGTACGAGACGACGACAGCTGTTGTGTGGGCTCACTTAAGCTTTTAATCAGAATAGGTAACCCAGTTTCCCCTTTAGATTATTTTCTTATCCACATAAGCAAAGTTAATAAGCACGGGTCCTAATCTCGAGAAGGGCCTTTATATAGCTTTAATCTGGGGCTCGGTAGTACTCTGGGGACACTTTACAACTTAGCCTGTGCCTACGCAGAGCTATAACTAATCTAATACTAATTTATCGTATTTAATAAATTTGTAGAATAAGGTTTTTGTGGGATAATTCGTATAAGATTATTTTGTGTGTTTTATCTATGGGCCTTAATTGCCTGAAATAAAGTGATTATTATGTATAACTACGCCCCGCGATTTCACCCGCATAAGTTTTGATCCCGTGGGAATATCGGGATAAGAAGTATTCTGTATGTTAATCCTGGTTATATACCATATGTTTGCCAAATTTCATCCAAATCCGTTCAGTAGTTTTTGCGTGAAAGAGTAAGAAACATCCATCCATCCATGCAAACTTTAACGTTTATAATATTAGTAGGATTATATTACTAACTACTCCCCGCGATTTTACCCGCATAAGTTTTGATCCCGTGAAAATATCGGGATACAAAATATCCTATGTTATAATCTAAACCACGGTCTACCAATGGGCCAAATTTCATTCAAAATCAAAAGTCTGAGGCTGAGAATCAGCCCTTTCTGAACATCAAAATGACAAAAGACAGTCCCCCAATAACGCCCGCCCTTCACCACTTCCTAGTGCTATCGCTGGGTTAGAAGTGGCGCAACCAACCCCCCAGCAGCACAACTGTCTGTTCAGTTAGAAAATACTTCATTGTATACAATAATAATTTTAATATGTTCAGCCATTTTAGCGTGAAAGCATAGCAAATATATTAACATACATAAAAAATCAAATCTTTTCTCTTTATAATATTAGTTTAGATGATAACGTCCTCTAATATTATTAGATAATAACTACAAAACTGAGAGTTATTTTAATATTAAATGCAAATCGAGAACACATTAACTTATTAGTGTTGCACTCTGACATTTCAAAGTGCCATAGCGCGCCGTTAATGTTTTTGTATAACAACATAACATATAATTACATTACTCCTATAGGAGTAATGTAATACTCGTGGAGTATACTCCACTAAGGAAAAGGCAAAAGTATCTGGTAAATACACTCTCATTTTGTAATAAGCCCCTTGTAAGTGATCAAATCCTATGAATTTGCGTATATTGTATCAGGAGCTCCAAAACAAACAGGTAATCATGCTTTAATACCACCTTTTCGCCATACGTAATATATTTTTAAAAGACGGTACTCACCGCGAGCATTCGCTTCACGTATATTCGTTGTGCGAACGTTCTTTATGCAACGAACAATCATTTGTGAAAAGAACAGTTTGGTGAGTACGTGAATCGAAAACACGAAAAACCAATTATCTAGAAGCTGCTCGCGGACGAATGTTCGTTTATCTCATGAATGTTCGTCGCGTTATAATTTTTTTGTTTGCAATACAAATTCGTGAAGCGAACGGTCCCGGTGAGTACTGTAGAGGTTTTGTCCGGTTACCTTTGATAACCCACCTCGACTAATATTTTACAAGTTGATGACATGTTAGGGAGGGGAGATAAACACTATTTCATATTTAAAATATTAGGAAAGAATAGAGACTCAGATTGGAGACCTGGACCCTAATTCACTATGACCATTTAATAATTTCTTACTTCGAAACCACGTCAATTCCTTAGCTTATCACGACATCTACTAATAACGTATTCTCTATGGCACAATGAACAAAACCGAGCGTAAAAAAAAAAACGCGAAGTTGTTTATGAACGCCGTGGTTTGAACTGTCAAAATACAACGATTGACAACCGTACGTGGTTTGCACGCGGTCAAATTACGCGGGGAATAATAATTACCATACAGAATTGGGGCCCTGACAGCTCGCGTCATGATGTGAAAATAAGCAGATTGTTTGATAAAAAAAATTACGAGATAAATATAAATACACATCTCATTATTCGAATCGGTATGAGGGGCAATTCTCGTAATTTTAAGAACGTTTACAGTTTGATCTGTCTCAATCTGTCAAAAATACCTCTAATTTCCCTACATTTTGACAAGTTTTTGACGTTTGTTTGTCGCCGAGATGAGACTGCGACTAGATTTTGAAGGTTTTAAATTACGAGAATCGGCCTTAGGGGCGCAAACATTAAATAAGCCTATGGATGTAAATAAAACAAAACACAAGCGAGAATTCGAGAAGTAAATTGAAATGGGGCTTCATTTACCGCATCTTCGATTTTTCCTGTGTGTAACGCAAGATGTTTGCAAAATGTTACTTTCTCTTTTGTTATTGAGAACTCGACTTGTATTACAAGGAGGAATTTTTGTGGGATGTAAATGTGGGGGTAGGGCAGGTCATGTTTGGAGTCACTATTGGGACAAAGATCTTTGACAGTCACAAGCCCACAGAAGTCTGACAACCAGTCTTACTAAGGGGTATCGTGTTACCCAGCAAGTGGGTTGTTGAGGTCAGATGTGCAGTTTCTCCATGTAAAATACTGGTATTCGACCCGACCCCAACATAAGTAGGGAAAGTATTCCTCTAAAACAATAAACAAAAACATCTTTACTTCCAAATCAGTAATTTGGTACCAAAAAACATGTTATTTTCAGTTGTTATTGGACTTTGAAAGAAACTTCCTACTCAGTAACATATGTAATGTGGGTCGGCAAATAGATATATTACGGAAAGGAACGGATATATGGGACAATAAAACGGACACGGAGCGTTTTATATTTAGCGCCCCTGTGTTTGTACAAAGCCTTATCAGCTTAAATAGGCATTGAAATAGTTTATTTTCTCAGTACCTACTGGTTCTCCCAAATTTAAAACCAATCGTCGGTTCGTGGATGTTTTATTACAAATAGAACTCAACCGCAAACAGAACCCTTTTACGTCACAATAGAAATGGCACATATCTAATCGGAAAACCTGAGACTATAGATGCAGATGCATTCCACCAGTTTCTATGACAAATCTTTTACTGTTCAAGCAGTACGGTTATAGAATGACTTGCCCGTGTCGGTAAGGGGTGCTCAACTTTCAAAATTATGATAAAAAACCACTTCCTCTGTCCTTAAACATTATCACTATTTATTTATTTTTCTTTGCTCTTGTTTCATATTTATTATTATATGTATATATTTATTTAGATTACAATTACATTACACAATTAATATATACACATATTAATTGTATAATGTAAATGGTACACCACAGACTACCTACTATATTTGTCTCTCCTTAATTTTAATCCATCCAAATGTTGTCTTTAAAAGATCGCTCTTAGCGATAAGACCGCCCATTGTGTCACCCTTTGTAAAATGTTATATATTTATGTTCTGTAATTTGTATGGTGTACATTAAAGACTATTTATTATTCTATTCTAATGCGTGTGTCAATATAATCTATTCAGTAGACACACTATGAAATATTTAGTTAGCACTCTATTGAAATGAGAAAGGAGGGGCTCATGGCTAAGTAATAACAGTCGTACGGGTCGATCGATCAGGTTAAGCTACGCTTGCCGCGGTCGGTCAGTGGATTTTTACCACTCCGTGCTCCGGAAAGCACGTTAAGCCGTTCATCCCGGCTGTCATTCGTAAATCTTTGACAGTCGTTACCAGTAGTCTGTTGCCCAAGTCTGACAATCAGTCTAGGTAAGGAAAGGAGGTCAGATAGGCAGACGCTCCATGTAAAATACTGGTATTCAGCTCGCGCTAAAACAGAAAGGTTATCTATGTAAAAACAGTTAATGCTAATCCCAGGACCCTAATTCACTATGACCACTTAATGATTCCTTACTTCGAAACGACGTCAATTCCTTACCTAACCAAGACATCCGCTTATAACATATTCTATATGACACGATGAAATGAAACCGCGCGAAATGAATGCGAAGTTGGCGTTGTTCGAACTGTCAAATTACCACAATTAACAACCGAACGTGGTTTGCACGTGGTTATATTACGCGGGAATAATAATTACTATACAGAATTGGGGCCCAGAAAGTAAAATTCTTCTCACGCGGCATAACGACCATTACTTTTAGATTTCCCGACTAAGCTCGAAACATTGTGTAATTTCTTTTGCAAGTTTTTTTTTCTATATTTTATAACAAGTTTGCTGGAAGGTAATTAGGTAACCATGACATAACAAGTTAACATTTTAAAGGACTTTTTATTAAAGTAATAGCTGAACGAAGTTATTTATTCTAGAACATTTAATACTTAACTTTAATTACATAGTGTACTTGTGTTTACACCAATTATAAAGGAATGTGTGTAAAATATTGTAAACTAGCTGCGCCCCGCAGTTTCAGCCGCATAAGTCTTGATCCAGTAAAAATATCGGGATAAAAATCTTATGTCCTAATCCATGTCATGATCTATCCATGTTCAAAATTTCATTGAAATCCCTTCAGCCCTTTTAGCGTAACAGCG
The DNA here is from genome assembly GCA_949629185.1 of Apamea crenata. Lineage (NCBI taxonomy): Eukaryota > Metazoa > Arthropoda > Insecta > Lepidoptera > Noctuidae > Apamea > Apamea crenata. The sequence goes on from OX451371.1 coordinate 12,092,878, forward strand.
TAACAAACAAACATAAAAAAACATCAGTCTCTGTATAGTATTTTAGATATGAAAAAATGCATACCTATCCATGTTTAGTAACGCATATTTTTTTAAATTGCATACTCGTAATATTCTGTCCATATATTGTTGCAAAGGAATGGAAGTTATTTTCAATCTCTACTGCAGCTCTTTGGGAAAATACCAGGGATATTTTCACTTGTTTTTTTTTTCTTATCCACGTTCGAGAGATATTTGCCAACCCTCACAGCATTTCAACGCTTACGTGTTTGTTTAAGAATAGCGCATTTTACGCTTCCATTGAGCATCGTAAAATATATTCAAAGAATTCTTTGAGTGGTTAAGACGCATCGTCTGGTGTTTTCTCACAGTTGGTTAACTAAGGGTACCCCGACGAAACGGGTTACGTTAGGTTGGAACTGTGGCCGCTACATCGCAGTTGGTCGCAGTTACCTGGCTATTTAGTATTTTTGGGACCCCAAAATAGGAATTATTTGAGGTTCGATTATACATGCCGATTGATAGTAGTAAATTGGTAGTACATAAGGAATGATATAGGTTCATTACTAAACAGCAGTGCGATTCTGTAACCGTATCACCGTGAAAGCGTAGGTGAAGTGAGCGTGGAGTGAGCTGTCATTCCAACTAATGCTAGGGATTGACACTATTGACAGCTCACTCTAAGCTCACTACACCTAACTTTTCACGGTGAGATTTTTACAGAATCGATCGGCAGGAGCTTATAGTCTCTCTTAACGTTAACTCCTCCGACGATTGATGTCAAGACATTGTATATACGAGTATGTTAGTTGTGCGGTAAACTCCGCTTGCGCGATGCAGGATTTAGCGTAGTTTTCATGCGGCGATGGAGATGCCGCCACAAGCTTTCTATTCAACGCTACAAAACCATCTTAAAATAGGTAGGTACTTGAGTAGCATAAGCATGGAATACTCAGCCTATAATGTTCCCACTGGTGGGACACAGGCCTCCTCTGTTCGAGAGGCAGTGACCTATAAATAATCTACCAAGCGGCCCAGTGCAGGTTGGTAGATGTCCATGTCTTCGAATTTTTGGTTCTAGGACATACCGGTTTCCTCACTATGTTTTCCTTCACCGTCTTGAGCGTACTTGAGTGACAATTGACAAATAAAAAATGAAGTAAGAAAAAATATTGAACAAAAAAAAGTTCGTGAACGATGCTTCTTAACCACTACAACTCAAAGAATTCTTGGATATATTTTACGATCCTCAATGGAAGAGTAAAGTGCGCTGTTACTAAGCAAACACAAAAGCATTGAAATTCTGTGAGAGTTTGCAAATATATCTCAAACGTGGATAAGAAAAAATATCAAGAGAGAAAAATTCCTGGTATTTTTCCTAAAGGACTGGTGTAGAGTTCTAAAATAACTCGCATTCCTTTGTAACAGGATATGGACAGAATAGTATGCCATTTTTATACTTATGCATTACTAAATATAGACAGGTATGCACCTTTTCATGTCTACAACACTATCCTATCCTACTAATATTATAAACGCGAAAGTTTGTATGCATGGATGGATGATTGTTACTTTTTCACGCCAAAACTACTGAACGCATTTGGATGAAATTTGGCACACAGATAGTGTATAACCAGGATTAACACATAGGATACTTTTTATCCTGATATTCGAACGAGATCGAAACTTATACGGGTGAAACCGCGAATAGTAATATTATGAATAGAATGATGAAATTTTTTGTATGTTTGTTTGTTACGTTTTCACACTAAAACGGCTGAACGAATTTGGAAGAAATTTGGCACATAGATAGACCATTACCTTGATTAGGACACAGGATACGTTTTATCCCGATATTCTTACTGGATCAACACTTATGCGGATGAAACCGCGGGGTGCAGCTAGTCGGCAATATTGTACACGCATTCGTTTTATTTTTGTAAACACAAGTTCAATTATGTAATGAAAGTTAGCCATTATACATTGTAGACTAAATAACTCGTTCAGTTATTACTTTGATGAAAATTCCTTAAAAATTTCAACTTGTTATGGCAAGCGCGCCATTAGAAGTTCGCACAGGCATAGTACAGTAATATCAGTATGACTGCAATATTTTAACAGAAGGAAAGATAATACAAATACAAAAATATTTTTTTCTTTAAAAACCTATAATAAAAACGCTTATTTTATTTAAACTACCAATTGATTTTGTGTGTGCGTGTGTGATTTTCCATGTGTGTGAGACTCCATGGAAGTTGATGATTCGATATAATTTTTATAACATTTAAGTATGTTCTCTTGGATCGACACCTTGTTTTTCTGCTCGAGCACAAAGTAGACAATGGCGCCAATTCCCCTGTTTACAAACTAAACTAAATTTAAGTTCAGTGCATCTTTTTCTTTCTATGTCATTAAAAAAAGGACAGAAGATAAATATTAGTTTAGTCCTGTCATAGCCAGCGCCTGACGTAAATTGACGTATTTTAGTAGCCGTGTTTTTAATCAGGTTTTAACTTGGAGTATCTTAATTTGACAGGACTAAATTAATATTTAACTTTTTTTCCTGTTCTTAATGAAATAGAAAGAAAAAAATGCACTGAACTTAAATTTGGTTTAGTTTGTGAACAAGGGAATTTGTTTTACTGTAAACAAAACTAGAAAATAACTCGCAAAACAAATTACACAATATTTCGAGCTTTGTCGGGAAATCTAAAAGTAATGACTGTTATGCCGCGTAAGAAGAATTTTACTTATTAATATCAACTGTTCGTACATACATAGGTACATAACCTTCCTGTTTAAAATCATCAACATCGCACCCACACGTTTCACCAACATAAACGGGGTGAAATTTTAAATATTAATAGGCGTACGGCCCACGATATCACTTCGTTTTAATTAAAAAGTATTATCAACTAAACACACACCCGACGTGATTCATCATCATCTGCCGAGCCTTTTCCCAACTATGTTGGGGTCGGCTTCCAGTCTAACCGGATGCAGCTGAATACCAATATTTTACATGAAGCGACTGCCTATCTGACCTCCACACACCCGACGTGATTGCTCACATTTAAAACAGCGTTCCAATCCAAAATCTAATCCAGCTTTTAAAATTTAAACCACGAACAGATAGCGGCCAGTACGTTGAAGGGTGGTCTGAAAGGACCGGGTTTCAAAACGCGTAATCACGCGGTCCGGCGGAGCGCGACTAATGTCTGGGACGGACACAAACGTACCGACCGCGTCATATATACTGCTCGGTACATCGCCCAGGGATTGTCAGGTCAACTGTTACAGATTAATTACTTTTTTGTTATGAAAGTGACCTGTTTGTTTTGAAGTGCGATACTCACATTTATATTAATATTATAACCACAACTGTATTCCACAATATCGTAGGCAGAGGGACATTTAATTTTAAGAAAGTTTGTACTCTAATCTGTCTGAACTGTACCTGCCTCTAATTTTCCTACAATTTGACAAGTTGGTCGATACACACGAGCGACACACGACAGGTGTCGTCGGCTGCAGTTTTCTCTGTCGTTGGCGCGTTTTGTCTGTGTGTATGAGCTGCTTAGACGACTAGATTTTAACCGTTTTTAATTACGTGATTTGAGCTTCTGTGGTTTATTCTACACTAGCTGCGCCCCGCGGTTTCACCCGCATAAGTTTCGATCCCGTGGGAATGTCGGGATAAAAAGTATCCTATATGTTAATCCTGGTTATAAACTATCTGTGTGCTAAATTTCGTCAAAATCTGTTCAGTAGTTTTTGCGTGAAAGAGTAACAAACATCCATACATCCATACATACAAACTTTCGCATTTATAATATTAGTAGGATGTACAGGTTCATCCACATTTCGTTACCTATTTTAAGATATCAGTCTCATGTACATAATAGGGCACAAGATCATCAGACTCTGGTTTGCTACTGAGAATTTCATGCGTAATGGTTGTGTATTGTTAGATCTACAATGGGCACTCAACCCGTACGGTACCAGGTGGACACAACAAAGGGGCAATTCTCGTAATTTTAAGAATGTTCACAGTCTGATCTCAGTCTCAATCTGTAATACAAAAATACGTCTAATTTCCCTACATTTGACAAGTTTTTGACATTCGTTTGTCGCTCAGATGAGACTGCGACTAGATTTTGAACGTTTTAAATTACGAGAATTGGCCTCCAGATCAACAAGTGTCAATGTAGACAAATTTGACGACGAATCAAACAATTTCTTCAAAGTCCGCAATTCTAGAGCCCTTTTTAAACACTATCAAACTGTGTTAAATTGGTCCTTTTGCAGTGTCCATGTAAGAACTATTACAAACTAGCTGCGCCCCGCGGTTTCACCCGCATAAGTTTCGATCCCGTGGGAATATCGGGATAAAAAGTATCCTATATGTTAATCCTGGTTATAAACCATCTGTGTGCCAAATTTCATCCAAATCCGTTCAGTAGTTTTTGCGTGAAAGAGTAACAAACATCCATACATCCATACAAACTTTCACGTTTATAATATTAGTAGGATAGAATTCAACGGCAAACAGAACCCTTTTACGTCACAATAGAACTGAAATCATCTCTATGATAACGAAGTGTGTCAATACATAATCTATTCAGTAGACACACTATGAATTATTTAGTTAGCACAATATTGAAATGAAAATGGAGGTGCTCGTGGCTAAGTAATAACTGTCGCATGATCGATCAGGTTAAGCTACGCCTGCCACGGACGGTCAGTGGATGGGTGACCATCTTTACATATCAAGACCCTCCGTGCCTCGGAAAGCACGTTAAGCCGTTGGTCCCGGCGATCATTCTTGGATCATTGATAGTCCTTACTGGCCTTCATAACCCCAAAACTCTGTCAACCAGTCTTAACAAGGGCTATCGTAATACCCAGTTGCTGGGTTGTGGAGGTCAGATAGGCAGTCGCCCCACGTAATATACTGGTATTCGACTGCATCCGGTTAGACTGGAAGCCGATCCCAACATAATTGTGTGAGTACGACTATCAAAAATCCACGAATGAAAATCGGGACCAACGGCTTATCGTGCTTTCCGAGACACGGAGGAATATGTAAAGATGGTCACCCATCTACGGACCAACCGCATTAAGCGTAGCTTAACCTGATCGATCGACCTGTGCGGCTGTTATTACTTAGCCACAAGCCCCTCAACATAGTTGGGAAAAGGCTAGGCAGATGAGAGTTACTATTCAAATGAGAAAAACAAATGAAACCCATAGTATCGAAAACACATCGCCTGCTCAGTCGTCCGCATGCAGCTCGTCTGTGGTAACATTTTGATCTTGGGCTGGTCTAGCATCGTACGGAGTTTAATAGAATCGCTCACATGGGCGCGTTAATCCCGCGACGTTATTTTTTCGCGCACTGTATTTTAAACTCATTGCTTAGCGCCGAGAGTTGAAAATCCAATAATTTGTTTTTTTTTTATGCGCTGGGCTTCGCTCTGTTGGATTCTCAACGCTCGGCTCAACAACGAGAGTTGAAAATCCAGTACGCCATTTAATCCCGCCGCGATATTTTTCCGAACGTGGGCTAAGCGCGACCATTGTACGTCTTCCCCGAAGGTATAAGCAGAGGTGTGTACATTTTGGCAAGTCATGTTTGTCCCTGTAGGTAATAGGGGCAGGGGTCTGATTTTTCCACCCTGGGTACCTAACGTAAGGTGGGACGCCTTCAGGCTAGGTGGAGCGATCGATTCGCAGGATGGCTGATAGCAGTTGGATGAGAGTTGCCGATAATCGAGTTGAATGGCGTGCAATAGGAGAGGCCTATGTCCAGTAGTGGACTTCTATAGGCTGATGATGATGGGTACCCAACCTGCTTACGCTAGCGTGCGTTTAACAGTGTGGCTTGAAACCCAAACAACAAGGCGAAGGTCGCCAAAAAATCAGAACAAAATTCTAGCAATCGTACTTCCGAAAACTTGAACTCCGGAGGGAAACTCAATTTCCGAGAATTCCGTATTTCATTTTATCTTTTTTGGTATCACGTTTGGATGCTTTAAATGAGTTTACACCAAACCGAAATTAAATTACTTACCGAGTTTTACCTACACCAGTTATAGGTTCTTATTTCCACGAATTTGATTGAACTGACACTGGAGCAGGCAGTCTGAATGCCGAAGTTTTGAAGTCGAGTCAAAGTTTTTGAGTTTGAACGTCTTCCGTTTCTTATAATGCTGATTAAAATACGTAAACGAAAAAGAGAAAAAAAATCTAAACGACATGACGTGACCTACCGAATTTTTCAACTGTGCAATGTTAATGTCTGTTATGTTGAACATGATTTAGTTAGAAAGAAAGAAAATACGTTTATTTGCGGTAAACATGACGCATAAACAGAAAAGAACAAATGGGGGGAAACCATACGGCACATTCACCCAAAACGGCCATCGCTCAGCATAATGCTAAGAGTTAAGACCCTATACGAGACAGAGCCCCAGCGCTGGTTTTCAGCGACAGCCGGCCAGCCAGGTTACAATGAGTAGTGTACTTAAATAAATATACAAAAATAGATAGAGGTAGTCGATTCAGGTTCAGACTATTGAAGCCTAAACAAACCTTCATTAATGCACAGGCACGAGAAACTAAACATGGCATTAGATAGGATTACGCAGCGTGAAAACTACGCCTACGCATATTCTATAGATTTTAGATCTTGTGTACCTCGAAATTAGCATAATTTCAAGTCTGATACTAATTTCTGCCTCGTTGGTGGACCACGAGGATTTAAATATGACTGGGGAAATGTGGGTGAACTAAACAGGATAAATTTTAACCAGTGCGCAAAACTGAAACCATGAATTCAATACATGATTCTGAACCCTGCGTTGAATTTTTTTGTCAGTTATTAAGCCGTGTACCGCGTTGGTATTGCACTTTTGTGTGTTTTTTTTTTTGTTTTTGATAACCGACGTTATATTTCTACGATAATTTGCGCACTACACACACGGTTAAAATTATATCCTGTACTAGCTTCTGCCCGCGGCTTCGCCCGCGTGGATGTCGGAAATTATCCCACGGGAACGTGCTACCAGGATAAAAAGATTTTTCATATAAACTTTATCCCCGCTTTTCACCCCCACTGGGGTGGAATTTTGAAAAATCATTTGGGATGTGTTCATAACTTGACTCAAAGATTATTTATACCAATTTTCGAGTTAATCAAGCCACGCTGTAAAATCCTCTGACTACCCCTTTTCAGGCCGTCAGGGGTAGATTTTCGAAAAACCCTGATACATATTATTCTTTCTTTTCAATTTTAGGTATAAATACTGAGTTTCCATTAAATCGGACCGCGCGCTAAAATTCTTCCATACAAACTTTGAAACCCCCCAATCCCCTTTTAGGGGGTAGTTTATAAAAACAAAAAATGCCCAACTTCATAATTTACTTAGATAAGTATTGGTGCCAAGTTTCAAGTTTATTAACTCAAGGAATAAGATTTTTCATACACACAAAATCCCCCCATTTCACCCTCTTAGGGGTGGAATTTCGAAAAACCCCTTCTTAGTGGATACCTACTCTTCACGAAGAATACACCCTCTAAATTTCATGTCTCTAGGACCAGCGGTTTAGGCTGTGCGTTGATGTCTCAGTCAGTCAGTCAGTCAGTCAGGACTTTGAATTTTATATATATAGATTGGTACTTCTCTGAAAGAAAGAAGAAAGAAAATAAATTTATTCGCGGCAAACATGACGCATAAAAAAGAACTAACACACAAAAAAAAAATAACAAGTTGGGGGTTAAAATGCGTCACATTCACGCAAAACGGCCATCGCTCAGCATAATGCTAAGACCCTATACGAGACAGAGCCCCAGCGCTGGTTTTCTCTGCCTAAGAGGATTACAGACGTGATCATATTGTTATTTTTGGTCTGCTTCGGGTTCGATCCCAACGTCGGGCAAAAAGTTATTGGATTTTTCCATTAAGATTTTCGCAATAACCGCCCGGAGGTCCGGATTTGGGGTCGAATAATTGCAATAGGCTCGTCCTCTTTGCTGGGGAAAATGAGCTAATGTACACTTTTGCCTAACCCTTCGCACACACAACCATTTTTTCTTTATATTTATCTCGTATAATCCATATAACTGTCAGTGTGCCCTTGCAGCGCGCTCGGGTGACGGACGAGCAATGGCCGACAGCTAATGGAGGCAATATGAACTCTTATAGCTCGCTATAAATAGCTCTGGTGAGTTAATTAAGCTGATGCAAATGTAAAAGCTGGGCTGTGAATTGGTTGAGAGAATAATGTAGTTTTGTTGGCCTGATTGTATTGAATGAAGGTGATAAAATGTGAAAAAGAAAAAATACGCGTTCAATATTTTTTGATAATCTAACTGACGGACTACATAGATTTTTTACGAAACTAGCCTATTGTGTGGAAAAGGGGGAGGGAGGCCTTTGCCCTGCAGTGGGCCAATACCCGCAGGTAAAACTAGTGCGAAAACTAAAAGGGGATAAACGGAGCCGGTCGGAACCCAACAAGGTTTTGAAAATGCAGGGTCCAGAGAAGGACACGTGCGACAAGGATGGTTTCATCAAAGTGGAGAAGAAGAAAAAGCCTCCTTGTCAGAACCAGTGCGGCACCGCGCTTGCAGGACCCAACATGCTGCTGCGACCAGCAATCAATACCACCACCAGTCCACGAAGGTTGAGGAGATCGTGGAGTACATGCGTGTGAAGACCAACTGGAGTTTGAGGGTCGAGAAGTTGGAGTCGCGTCACAACACGAACTTCAAGTCGTTCGTGGTGCCTGTTTCGACACATCATCTCGAGAAGTTCCTCAAGGAAGAGTTCTGGCCGAAGGGTCTTGTGTACCGCCGGTTTCGTGACCCTACATTTCCCTACATTTTAACAAGTTTTAGACATTTGTTTGTCACTGTGATGAGACTGCGACTAGATTTTGAACGTTTTAAATTACGGGAATTGGCCTTCAGTTCAAGTTCAAATTCGAAATTTTTAATATGTTATAATATGCGCTTAGCTTTAGGAGTAGGTTCTCATAGACATGGACAATGGACTGAGCGTTGGCCTCACAAAAGTGACTACTCTCTAGAAAGAGACAAAGCAATTGAGCCGCCAATGCCTGCCCCTTTTCTGCAAGCCTGTAATAACAAAAGCGCAGTGTTCTCAGTGCAGCAGTTGCGCAGCGGAAAAACATTGAATATTAATAGAAAAAGTTATTTTTATAGATTACTCATTTTGATTTCTAGACTTTACTGGCTTAGGTTCGAGACTGAATGATGTATTTTTAACAATATTTTTTCTTCACAAAAGAAATTGAGACATAGAGGTATTTTACAAGCATGAAAATCTGTACAGTAAAAGCAAAACCAGTGGCCGCACATTGGCTCTGTCTCTCTCTCGTACTTTTCGGTTAGTATTCATTGCACAACTGAATACGACCCGCTCAGTTTATTCTCTATGTCTATGTTGCTTGTCAACCAGTGACCCATATTATACAAGTACGCTGGACATTATACTATCGATGACAAAACGAAGACATTTGATTTTCGCCATTTTGGCGCTGGTAGCAACGTGAGCGTCCGTAGAACTAATATTTTTGATAGTGAGTTTCACAAAATGTGCATACTCTCATGACAAAAATGTTCTGAATAAGTTCTAAAAGTCGTATTCCACGATTTAGACCTAAATCACCAGAGACGTACAAAAACAACACGACGGCTACTTGTAACAACGTATGAATTTTAGTTCCTGAGACGCTCGAGCGTAGTATATTTAGTTCAGCGTACTTGTTTATTAGAGGTCAGGGTTGTCAACAAACACAATGAACAAACGAGGACCAAACAAAACACTATCACCCAATCATATCCCTAATATTATCTTTCATAAACAAAAGATAGTAGCCATTGGCTACTGATAATTATCACCAATAGAGTAGAGTTATCGATATGGACCGGTTTCTGGTTACAAATTAGATGGTCTCATATATCTAGGGTAAGGCGGAAGGGAGAGGGAAAATAATAATTTCTTGCTGTCATATAACCCGGATGGCTATCTATATAATTAAAATATGATACGCTTTTAATTATAAATGTTGGGTTGTTTATGCTACTGTCTATGTTAGTGTCGCAAGAAGTACATAAATCAATAGCCGAGCCTTTACCTAACTGTGTTGGGGTCGGCTTCCAGTCTAACCGGATGCACCTGAATACCAGTATTTTACATGAAGCGACTGCCTATCTGAGGGGCAATTCTCGTAATTTTAAGAACGTTCACAGTCTGATCTCAGTCTCAATCTGTCAAAAATACCTCTAATTTCCCAACATTTAGACAAGCTTTTGACATTTGTTTGTCGCTGAGACGAGACTACGACTATATTTTGAACGTTTTAAATTACGAGAATTGGCCTTCTGACCTTCATAAGTAAGTTGCTGGGTAACACGATACCCCTTGGTAAGACTGGTTGTCAAACTTTTGGACTTAGACTACCCTTAACGACCGCCATAAGAAGTGCCTATGACCATTTTTATACCTATAATATTTGTTCGGAAACGTCTTTTAGATTTGTAAATCTCCTCATGACAAACTCTTTTGAAGATCGAACGTGAAAACCCACATGCTTATATGAATTACGCAGAAATTATATGGGATATACACGGTGGAAGGGACATTGAAGCGCAACCTGTTGCCATGGAGACAGTATCCAGGACCTCCCTTGAAACTTGAAATTTTGACCGCATAAGTTTTGTACTTTTCGGTGTCCCTGTCACTCCGTAGAAGCGAAAAAGAGTTTGTAAGGATAGTAGAAGGTGGCGTTCTGTATATTCTGCCTACTCCCATAAACCATAAAGTAAGGATGAAAAATAATTCAGTGAACTTTTAAAAATGACAATCCCCTATTTCTAGGAAAAAGATATTCCTAGATTTATTTCAAAGAGAATTACGCATCCCGATCACCTATCTACTCTCTAGAAATGTTTCTTTATAGAACTCCGTGAAAGAAACTTATGTAGGTCACAGTCTGCTATGACAAGCTTACGAGTTTTTATAAAGTAAATAAAATAGCTACGCAACCGCTAAGAAGTACGTGACGTCACTACTACGATAGCTACACCGCTACGCCATCGTAGCCGATATTGCTACGATTTTTATTTCTACAGTTATTTTCTTCGATGTATGTACTTGGCTATGGATTTAAATTGATATTTTTATTATTGTCATCGATTTCAGTTGATGGTTATGTTTAGAGATTAAAGGATGATTGAATTTAATGTTTTATATAAAACGGCAGTTCAAGAAATAGAGAAACTTATTTTAATATCTACAGTTTTATATAGTAAATAATTATTGCATCGAGTTGTCGATGAAAGTGCCAACAAAATTGGGTCTTTGTCCATTGGTTATTTTCGAGAAAACGAAAGGAAGAACAGTAATAGAAGAATATTGTCGTCCAGACCATGACCAGACCATATAGGCCATGGCGGCCAAACTCAACGGCAACTAACCTTTGGTGCGGACATATTATAGTGCACCACTATTTTTAAATGTTTACTTGACGACGAATATATCTATGAACACAACTACGAATCTTTTTTGTCTGGATCAGAAAAACAACATCTCCATCTTTATTCTCCACAGCAAAAAACTTAAGTGCAAAATAGAGTAAAGTGACAACTTACCAGCAACTTTGGAGTGATACGCCACCCCCACGCCACAGACGCCGTTGTCCCTCGCTGCGGCCACCTCTCCCGCACAGCGGGTGCCGTGGCTAAACAACAAAAGACAGTCATTATTTTAATGTATTTTCACATAAAAGATTAGCCTTGAAATTTAATTATTCGAAGTCTCGGGTGTTGCCCGGCGTTGGGATGTGTCTTTAGTGATTCGGGGCTAAGCAAGACATGTTCTCATTTCGCCATGTTTCGGAAACTTTATTGTTGATGATACGGTTATATAGATCCAATCTAGAGAACAAATATTGCAACTACTTGGTTTCCAACCCATCCTTAAGAGGGCAAATCCACGTATTTTTAAGGGAACATGCCGAAGATGCTCGTGGTCGCTATCTTGATACCTCGATGCTGATATTCGCTATTTCTACATGGATAGCGGTACGAATACGTCGGTTCAGTCACACCTGAAAGGTCAGTTGCAGTGTTGTACTCTACCTACTCCAGAAGAACAAGTTGACCCGATTTGACCATTGTATCGCAGTGAGGGGTGTGTAACGTTTGAAATAATAACAAAAGTTCTAATGAAATTAGGTCATAATCTATTAAATGAAATTAGGTCATAATTATGCTAATTATGACCTAATTTCATTTAATAGATATACTTTTTTAATATAACGATCAAAGGATATATAATGAATTATTGATATATTTTCATTTTGCCTAATTTTATATGGTTTATTGAACATTTTCTTTTGAATTAATATTTAATTAGTATAATGTTCAGTTACTATAATATTCAAAGTCTATAAGTAACGTTTAATATAATTTACCTTATATATACCTGGGTCAAAGACCTCCACTGTTATTGAATTATATGGGTTAGGTTAGGTTAGAACAGTGACCATTAACGCGGGAAGGCGAGCGAGCGTGCTGCGGGTGCGGCCGCCGAGCGCCAGACCCCCTCTATTGTTGGTGTTGTGGGTTGTAGTTTGGGTTAGATGAGGATATAACAGTATAATGTTTCCTGATATTTACTTATTCATTACAGAATTTTGGCTTAAAATTGGTGTATATGAAAATTAGGTCAACTGAACGTTACATAAAAAGAGCATTATACAAATTGAAAATTATATGAAATTAACGTTATACTAAATGTTATTAGAGCAAAAGAAGGTTATTATATGAAATATAACATTCAATCACATGAAATTAGGTTATTTTTTTGTTATATCATGTGAACGTTATTTCAAGTGATATAACGACTATCTGTTATACCATACCTCTAATTTATCGCTTTAAGTTTCTGACATTGATTGTCGCTGAGATGAGATAACGACTAGATTTTGGACAGTTTTAATTAAAGGTGCCTTAGGTTAGACTAATAATTTTGAGATTTAGATTATTCAATCCGAAAGTCTAATAAGAAATTAAGTTGTGGTTGCAAAAGTCTTTAGACTGATTGGTTTTAATTAAAAGTTTACGACCTACGAAGAAGTTTACGCCAGCTGCGAGCCTATTTATGTAACTTTTCAAATTATTTGTTAGTCTAGTCCGTGTCTCGGCTCATAAAAAACCAATTTCAGTAACAAAATGGTTTCCATGGAAACAAATGTATTCCACATATTTTCTTCTCAAAAAAATGGTAAAGTACTTAATAAATATTTATTGAAAGCTTTGCTAAAGATAATGTAGACTAGAGATTTATTTTCGAAACATTTTAGAAGATCTATGTAAATATCTAGAAAATGTGATTGTCATTTACATTTTATTAGCATATAAATTAAACTGAGAAAAGATCTACCTATTACGTTTTTATGAATTCTCAAAAGTTTAGATACAATTGTTTAAGTACCAAAAATAATTGTGCTGTAAGAAGCTGGTACTATTTTCATTAATAATATCCTGTCATATAAGCATTTATATTGACCGATTCCTCCTACACGACCAAAATATAATGTTCTCTAAGTTTAACGCACTTGTCCCGCCGCCTACGAGGAAGCGACCTATCGACTATTTTTTGCCCAAGAAACGTACGATAGATGTAGGTCCTATACATTAATAATTTATCGCTGACTGCTCACACTGAAGGCGAGAACTTTGTCTCCACTAGTTCGTGACAGCGACGAGAACTCTCAAAGAAAATACTCGCTCAGTGACACTCACTTGGCGGGCAGAACACTCGCTGAGAGATCTCGTTTGATACATACGCCTACCAGCAAGTGTTAGAGCAGTCATTCTACTCGTCACACTCGCGTGCTCGTTCATAGCCCAGCGACAAAACTATCCGAACAATACGCTCGCTGCTCATTACCTACTTGCCAACTCGTTTCTTGTTGCTAGCTCTCCTGGCTTCTCGCTTATCATAGGCGGTGGGATATACCACAACAACTTCTTACCAATTTCAACCAACACCGCTCTCCAAATTCATTGATCAAGACCTAACAACTATCCAGAACTTCATCTTCTCAGTATATACTTCTACTAGGTTTCGGAACAACCTCACTCGAAGTGCGAAAGTGAACTCATCACAGACAGCTGCTTAAGTGGAAAAGTCGCACGAAGTCGTATAGAGTTCTGTGTTCGACAGCTGACAAAATGCTTAGGAAAATGATTTCGGTTTGGAGACGGCAATATGTGTCTGTTATATAAACGGCGTTGAAACATGATTCAGTGAATAGTTTTTGTGTAATACTATGTTTTAGATAGAAATTGTACTTGAACACAATATACAGTGTAACAGATAAACTAACAATTGATCAAAAAACACATTTTGCATAAATTTAACCATTAGTTACTATTTTTAACAATTGGTTGAGTTAACTATGGATCGAAAAACCGGCCCTTAGTAAAATATTAAATTGGTTAACTAATAAGTTAAATACCTGTCACAGCACACGCTCCAACAGTAAGCTGCTTGCAAACAATTCGATTGATGGGTGCTTATTCGTAACGGTGTAGTAAAAAACTTTGACTTAGCAAACCATATGTGCTACGGTAAACTGTGCGAGTGTATGGTAATTCTAGCCGTGGGACCATTTTTTCGTTTTAGTATTTAACAACATTTTTTTTTTATTTGATAGGAATAACAAACACCAGTATATTACAAATAGTAGGCACACAATATAAAACTTATAATAATAAAAGTTGTAGTGTGTAAGACTTATGTATGTGTGCTCTTGTATTCTAATATTAAGACTCAATATGTTTAATAAGGATAGTACTCTATGATTGAGGAGTAATACACGAGATACCAATGGAGTCACTTGTTTTACTCATCTTCCCGGACTGACAACCTTACATGGCGACCCTGCCATCTGAGACGAGTGCCGAGTTAGGTCGCGTGACTTAATGTATTGAGAGACATTAATGGACTATGGTACAAGTTACGGTACTCATCTACTCGGTAGTTATGGTACTCATCTTCCCGGACTGACAACCTTACAAAGTAACAAATACTTAACATTAAACTTAAATTGTGATTATTTGTTAACAATACCATAAAGTTTTTATTGAATTGTTGATACCATCACCCCGCGCGTGTCTAGAGCCTTCTTATCAAGGATGGTTTATTTCGTGCCAATTTTAAGGTATTTATTTTGTATGAAAAATCCAGTTCTCTATTTTTAGTAAAGTCGATTATTTTAACAGACCGATAACCACTTGTAATAACCGCTGTACTGTTTAATGTGATAACCTAATCGCCACTCTGTATTTTGTTTAAAAATAGTTTGCTGTTATAGTGTAGTTTTTAATAAAATAACATCGTTGTAACGCCGATAACACGAAATCTTCTAAAAATCTATAAAATAAACAAATCTTATTGGCCATGAAATAGTTCTGTGCGTAAGCCTACAGCGCGTGTAAGACAAAATGTAGATATAATAAACGTAGATAAAACAAGAAATGAAGGACTCTAAGTGCCTGTCCTGCCCACTGGCGACACGGCATGGCAAGGGATTTTATGAAACGAATAGGAATATAACTTTAATGTATGACAAGTAAACTTAAATTTTAATGATGATGCCTAAGGACGTCGCGGCCTGCCTAAGGATACCGCGGCATCGTTGCCGTTGAAAATTCAATTTTATTGCCATACTACTCGTAGGTACTGCTAGTGGGGATTTATGTTATTGATCAGCTCAAAAAAGAGTAATTTTCAATGAAATACGGAATAGGGAATTCAATCTTTGGAAAAAGTATTAAATCCTTTTTCCAAAGATTTTTATATGGAGATGTTTGAAATTCATTCTGAATGTTTAAAATAATCAAATATTGTGGTCAACTTTGAACGTTGATAATATTTCGGGAACGTGAACTACGGGGTTTTGTCTTATTGTTTTATTTTTGCATGGCCGCCATTTTGAAAAAAAAAAACGAAATAGCAGACAGGTACAGTCACTTTGTTGACCGTACGTATGCCATGGGCCTTCAAAGCCCTTTGCTGTTGATGATACGGTCATAACAACATCTTGATTTCCGAGCCACCCTCTAGAGAGACAATTCCCGTCAAGTTTTCAGACATTGATTGTCGCTGAGATGTGATAACGAATAGATTATAGACAGTTTTAATTACGGGAATTAGCCTTAACATTAGACTAATCGTTTCAGATGTCGATTTTACTAAGAGTGATAGATTTAAAACATTAATTTTGAGTTCATAAAGGTACTGGTTGTACAATCATTCCGAATTTACATTTAATTCCATTCTATCAGAAGTTACACTAAAAAAACTTTTATCCCTCAAATCTATAGGTATTCATATTATAGTCTGATGCCTAAACTAACATCTATTAAATATACATTAGGTCTATACGTAGCGAGGTACTTAGTGGAATTAATTAATATAGGCTTACATTACCTAAGTCCTAAGTAAATATACCCTTTCCATGGAATAATGTAAAATGAAATATTAATTTGTAAACGAGGTTCTATTTCAATGTCGCAAACAACCTTGCTTGCTTTAGATTTGAAAATAATTTGGAAGAAAGGTACGAGCTATTTGTACCAACTTAAGGGTTACTTCTACTAATATATTAAACGCGAAAGTTTGTGAGGATGGATGGATGATTGTTACTCTTTCACGCAAAAACTACTACACGGATTTTGATAAAAACTTTACAGTATAGCTTATACATTTCAATAACACATAGGATATTTTTTATCTCGATATTCCAAAGGGGTCGACACTTATGCGGGTGATACCGCGAGATGCTGCTAGTTTTTTTTTTAAATATTTGCATAAGCATGTTGCTCCCACATGCTTCGCACGGGTGCAATGGCGACAATTCTAAATATCGAGATTTCTGTGTTAAATTATCAACATATATAATGTGCTTAACCTAAGTTAAATACTTATGTGAGCATTTATTGCGAAAGGTTTATGTGTAATAAACCTTTCGCAATAAATGCTCTAATTGGTGGTGAAAACCGCGCCAAAACCCATTTTGTAGACAATGGATTTTGATGCGGGTATTACCACAATTTAGAAGATCTAAGCGGTCACGGAGAGAGACACGAAAATCGACTTGTACTTAGATGTAGACATAGATGTTCTGTTAATTAAATTTGTGGCTGTAACATATTTATAATAATAAAATGATGATCAAAAGTGATGCTATATACGGATGATTTGATTAGTATTTAATATATTTCTGCACTCCCACGCATTTCCCGGAGTCTCAGACGCACTTTCATATGCGAAATACCAATTTGCGATAAGTGAAATAATGATTTTTTTGCATATAGCCTTGGAAAGGCAATTATGGAATGAACGACACAAAAATCACTTTTATCATCTTACTTACAACACAAAGTTTAAAACTGAGAGAGAGTTACGTCTTTCTTCTCTCTTGTAGCGGTATCTACAACGCCACATGCGAACAACGCGTCATATTAACGTCACGCAAATCTTGCATCTCGCTAGCAGAGTTTACCGCGCAATTAGCATAGATACAATTTCCCAACATCAATCGTTCGGCAATTGCCCGCCAGACACAACACCCGTCTGGTCAGAGGATCCTCCCTTTTCAATGGAGGATGAGTGAACTTTACACCCTGTTCCTCATACCTCCAAACTCTCAACACGATATACGAGTATGCCTAAACCTGACGCGTCCCTGAAATTTTACTTTCAATTCTCGTCTAATTATCGAATCGCCGCCTAAGCAGTGTAACTTCAAAAACGTGAGGGTTTTGCCCTTATATGCTGTACATCAAACTAAGTAACATTGAATAAAAATTGATGCTGAGAAACCACTATTATTTTTGAAGAAAATTCCCAGGAATGGTCAATACATAAAATGATTACAATGACAGGGAGTACAAGTGACTCTCAGCTTCGTTATGAGCTCAACTGTCACTTATGACACACAATTACGTTTACTATTGTTACCGAACTTAATAAGCTTGCTTAACAGACGAGGGGTTAAGCATCTTTTACACCCTGTATGTGACACCCAACAATTAAGAAAAATAATCCATAGAACATAGAGATTAATGTTTATTTACATACCTGTTAAACCAGTCATCTGTATATCTTGGATAAGGAAACGGGTCATTGCTGCTGAAGTCATACGAAGCCTCCGCATTCTGCGACAAACAAATTACAAGAATTAGTTATCAACTTAAATAGCCAGCCATAAAACGGTGACGGAAAACATCGTAAAGAATCATAATTAGTGAAGGCATATCTTAGAAAAAATATATACGAAGACATGTGACATCCACCCCGCCCTGGGCCCGCGCAGTGAATTACAGCCCATTCCCTCTCACAGAGAGGATGCCTGTGTCCCAGCAGTGGGATCATTATAGAACATTATTATGATGATGATGAAAAGATGATGATTTTGTATTTTGTGTTTCACGAACTGTGTCCAAATAAACGTTTTTCTTTCTTTTCTTTCAAAAGTTATCTGCTTACCAGGTAAAAACATTAAAATATATACTTTGGTCTTAAAAATACTCCTTGGTCCAATGGTTTCGAGACCTATTAAGGATTGCGTCCACTTTTCCGCAGAGTACAATATGAAAATTGGTCCTTTCCGTACCCAAGTACCCGGCAAAATATACGTATACAAAAACAGGTCCTACTCAAGATACAAGAGATTTTCTTTTGTGCAAATGGAGAAGGGCATTTTCTTTTCTCGATGGTTCTGCATTGTTCTCTTACGTTTTCCGATGAATGGAGTTATTTTTAGTGAAAAATATTTGCCGAGTTGGATTGAGGCTCAATCCTCTGTTGTGGAGGTAATAGGTTTTGTGAGCTTTGTACCGTTATACATGTTCTCTATCTTCTTATAGGACTTTATACGAGTATATAAAGCTTTTTATTTTATGGCATGTACATATTATGTTGCAATCTGCATAAGTATTCACAAAAAACGGTGGAGATTCTATTCGGTGGAGTACATGAGTCCTAGAGACTGTAAAACGTGTATTGGCAAACATAGTGTGGGACGCCCCCCTGCTAGATGGACCGACGGCCTTAAGAAGGAGGCTGGGACGGACTGGATGCGGAAGGGAACATTATTGGCTTTTGCTATAGCCATTTCATAGTATTCCACTACCGTCCAAGAATGACAACCGATCGATTCTGTAAAAATCTCACCGTGAAAAGTTAGGTGAAGTGAGCTTGGAGTGAGCTGTCAATAGTGTCAATCCCTAGTATTAGTTGGAATGATAGCTCACTGCACGCTCACTTCACTTAAGTTTTCACGGTGAGATGGTTACGGAATCGCACTGCAGTTATGATTTTGATCACAAGTTGAAAGTCAATTTGCTTAACAATTACTTCCCAGACTTTACTTACTATGGCAATAAACTTTTTTTAAATAGCATAGCAACAGTAACTTTTATCTTTAGTTACCATATTATATTATTATAATGTTTCATAACAGACCCTTGAATTTCCACAGCTATGCTCGCAAATGTTTGTTCAAGCATTTAATTGTGCCGGTTAAACAATACGAGAACATCAATACGGTAATATTTGGAAAGCAGCTAATAAAAACAGGCTCGATAAATAGAAAACTTTCACATTCATATTAACAGAGCATTTGATACGTCAGCCGGATATTGATGTTACCTACTACCCCCCGGGCAGAGTATAGGACGAAATACGAAAGCTTACTCAACCGTTCTATCTTCATAACCACTCAAGTTATTAAAGGGTGTTCAATTTCAGCAAAATCCTACTAAATTAAATAAGTATTGACCTGTAAAATTAAAGATTTCTACTCTCTTTGGCGCACCCGTGAGGCACACTTTCCTGATAATTTCTTACATCGGACCTTACGCTTTTTATTTGATCTTTATTTTTTTGTTTTTATCTGATCAGCAGTGCCATTCTGTAACCATCTCACCATGAAAACTTAGGTGAAGTGAGCGTGGAGTGAGCTGTCATTCCAACTAATACTAGGGATTGACATTATTAACAGCAGTGCGATTCTGTAACCATCTCACCGTGAAAACTTAGGTGAAGTGAGCGTGGAGTGAGCTGTCATTCCAAATAATGCTAGGGATTAACACTATTGACAGCTCACTCTAAGCTCACTTCATCTAACTTTTCACGGTTAGATTTTTACAGAATCGATCGGCTGATGTATCTGGTGCATTGTGTGTGTTTTAGTCTGTGCTAAATAAATTTATTTTCTTTCTTTCTTACTCTCATTTTGAAACAAGCTTTCATGATCAAAAGATATCCATCAAGGTCAGGAGTCGGGTTTACCTACTGCCCCAGGTGTGCCAGGCGTACTATGACCAACATTATCTGAACCCGCTTGAGTAATGGCGAATTTGGACCTTAAGGTGATATATAGACCTCATCCATCGCTTTCCACCGGGCGAGATCGAGGTCAAGAAATGGACCATTGCACAAAAAAAGGTGCCTTTTTAAGTAGGTATATGGAATGGTGATTGGACATTTTGGTGTATATTGAAGAGAGAGATAACTTCTTATGGGAGGGTAAACCGCTTCGTAACGTAACGCGTTATGGCGCCAGTCGGTCTGGCTTCCCTTTCTCTCACGCATACTGCAACGGTGGGCAGGCTCTTCCTCTCTTACTCTAACCCACAACGCTAGTCGTATTTCAGACAGACGCTTCCCCCTCTCTCTACTCAGTGTTTAGTGTTCGTTAGACATATACCATAGATTAGTTTAAGTTATCACTTCTGCCGGGCGTCCCGTGACGCACACGTTTTTTTTTTACTATGTCCTAGGTCCTACAGGCCCAGTTGTCTAAAAAGGAATACACGATACTTACAATGAAATTTTCTCGACACGTAAAAATTGCAAAGTTCTACCAATATTTTTTTTTTTTGGGTATCAAGGCGTAATGCTTATGAGCTATTCAATGGAGTTTAAAAAATGAAAAGTAATAGTAGCAAAGCTTAATAGAACAGCAAATGTAATGTAGCAAAGGTCTTTAGTTGCAATAATACTTTTTATTTAGAAAAGACGGCAATTTCTTTGGCAATACGTTAATTCCAATCCAACCTGTCCCTTGCTGCCCTCTCCCAGCGACGTCCTAAGCCGCGGTCCGACCCTACAGGGGGTGCCCTTAGCATGTCGCTTAGTTTTTAAGTTTTGTAAGCCTTAATTTATTACTCGGTTACTCGGACAACAACCTCATAGGTAGAACTGCGAGAAGCCATTTATAAAAATAAAAAAAAATAGACAATTTTTTTTTTATAAATGGCTTCTCGTGTGACCTCCACAACCCAGTTACTGAGTTATACGATAAACTCAAACTCAAACTATTTATTTCACGTAAACCTATTACAGGCACTTTTGAATTGTCAAGGGTCGGTCAGTCAAAACCCCTATACCCCTTGGTAAGACTGTTATAACGTTTCATACATAAACCCCAAATAAAATCAAAACTATTATGTTTCACTCTGGCTGCTTTTAATAATAACCTTTATTAACTATTTTTAATAGTTACGAAGGCTGCTCAACAAATTATTGTTATCAAATTCCATTTGCTGCCTACCCTCAATGATCACCAACCAGCTGTTTAGGCTGTGCATTGTATGTTAGTGTCAGTGAAAATAAGAGTTTTATTAATTAGATTGCCATAATCACTCCACTAAACCCCACGACAAACTTCGCTTAAAAATAACCTCGACCTCGAGTTTAGGCAAATTGAGCAACTAACGGTAATTGTGGGAAATCCCCGCTTAATAAACCTAATGAATTTGCACGCACAGTTAAGCTCAGTAGGTATTAATCCAGAATAAAGATTAATTACCTCAGTAATTACCGAAAACAGACTCAAGGCGATACAGTAAACCCTTTGCCAATTGAAAACCTATTCTGTTACAGTGATCAAAATGTACAATTTCTATTAACTCTTGCGAAGTGACACAAGTCAACAAACTTGTGTTCTTAATTATGAACTTGCCCCATCAATAACCATCTACTAATTATTTTATCTGTGAAGGCTTGCTACTTACTGCCTGTTTAATTATTTTTGTGCTAAAATGTGAAACCTTACACATAAACATTTTCTTTCATACACAAGCTGGCTCCTGCGTATTTAAATATTTTTAGATTAATTTCAACTATTCATAAGACAATATAACCTCAAAACCTGTCATCATTTTCCTGCCCTTATCCCATGTTACTTGGGGTCGGCGCAACACGTTTTCTTCTTCCATTCTCCCCTGTCAACCGTCACGCTATCATTCACTCCCTTCTCTTTCATATCATTCCTCACACAATCCATCCATCTTTTCTTCGGCCTTCCTCTCCCTCTCCATCCATCAATAACATAACATAACATGACATAACCTCAAAACCTATGTCAGTTGAAATTAAGCTTTCTAAATGCTAAATGCTAGATGTGCGCGGTGCGCGTGGTGGTTGAAAATAAAACAAACTCTTGCCCTCTTCACCCGCGCGGGGAATGTTTTCCATGCAGCTCGGAAAACAAAAACATCATCTTTTCACACAACGGCCATGCCTCTTTGTTTTGACGTTTTTGTGTAATTTTTCAAAAAACACTCGCAGGAGACACGGCCTAACGTAGATGTACAGTCGAAACAAAAAACAAAGAAGTGTTAAAAAAGTCAATGGAAATTACCGTCAATAAATACCAATCGCTCATAGCTATTCAAATAATATTCACGTCGCAAGATCGCCAGCTAAAGTTAAACAACGACGAAAAAATGTAGAGCGATAACTTAATTACAACTTAGGAACCTAAATGAAATTCTTATAAAATTAAGTTCCTTAAAAACTTTTATATACCACAAGGCGAAAAATATCGGGAAATAAGTCCGAAATTCAATTTCAAGTTCATGATAAAAAACGCTAAGTTTATCAGGGCCGACGTTTTTACATCTAATCGAATCTTTGGGTTAAGTAATGTATAAGTATAGGAACAATATGGAACAAGGCCTTGCACCTTTTGTTTCAAAATCGAATTTTGCGATACGAAAACTCTTTTATGGAACTGTACTAGATTTTGAACATACTTTTTTTTTCTTTAAGATAAAATCTCTTTAAGAGTTAGAGAAAATAACCATTAAATCGTTGACACATCGACTGCAAAGAAAACGGCCCACTTTTTACAAAATTAGCACAGTATTATTATGATGTATTAGGTTTAAATGCTTTATTCTACGTTTAAAAAAAATAAAAAAAAACTCGAAAAGATAAAAGAGCCATTTCTGCTGATTTTTTTTTAATTTTTTGTGTTGCTCTTCTTTTTCCTATTATTTTATTTATTTACTTATTACAGATAAAGTCTACAATTAACCCCCGGCTGCTATTTGAGATTGAAAATTCCAAAAGTCATATTTTTATAAGTAAAAATAGTAAAAAAAAACGTCAAGAGGTAATTTCCGGTAAGAAAACAGTAATATTTTTTTCCGGTCGTCACTTTTATCTTTGGGTACGTAATGAATGATATCCTTTATTTTATTTTTTTATCATGAGTAGGTACATAAGATAACATTATGTAATAAACTTATTCTAGGAAACGGTCATCGTTGCAATACTAACAGGCTTAAAATTATTTCGTTGGTTGGTTTCGATAATAAAAACGTTCAACGGTTTTATTCTCAACTATGTTGGCTAGTAACATTGTTAGCGAGTAGTTCCAATTATGTAATTTGATAGTTTGATTAGAGATATTCTATTTCACGTTCATGATTTACTCTCTTGTATCTACAACTGCTATGAGAAGAAGTCAAATGTTAGTATAAATATAATATTGTACGTGCTTACTAAATAAGAGAATTAGAGGTATTTAATAAAATGAAACATAGGAACAATAACACCTACACACTTTGGTCATAATTTTAAATTAAGTAAACAATATCATCAGGAAACTCATGTCTGCGTTTTCTCGTATCATATACCCCCAGCATTAATTTTTACTACTCATACAGATAGACGAAAATATTCAAATTTTAATTCTCCTGGGAAATAAATAAGGTTCAAAATGGCTCTGACACCTTTGTAAACGTAGCATATATTTTGTTACTATCACGATAGTAGCTAATGGCACATGGATGCTAAATTGTTAAGAAAATATTCAAATTTTAAACCTCGTGGGAAAGAAATAAGGCTCATAATGGCTCAGACACCTTTCTAAACGTGTCGTATATTTTACTATCACGATAAATAGGATATGGATTCTCAATTGTTAAGCTAAAACATTATAGAATGTTTATTATCTTTATACCAACATGAAAATGTGTTTAAATATTCAGCACATATTCACGTTGGTCGAATGGAAAATTCATTATTCAGATATTCTTTTCTTGTATGCAGAAATTGTATTTAATTTGATTAAGGACAGAATTTCCAATAGTCAGATAACTTTTATCGAATTAAGGGCTGATTTTTCCATCGCCAGATAACTTTTATTCGAAGAATAAAATTGACGTTTGACAGTTTTTGTATGAAATAACTGTCAAATTTCAAAATTATTCTTCGAATAAAGTTATCAGATGATTGAATAATCAGCCCTAAATATTTCCGTTTGACAGTTTTTGTGTAGAAAATATGTCAAAATTATTCTTCAAATAAAATTTGAAATAATACTATTGTAAACATCACCCTTAGGACTGACTTTTCAATCATCTGATAACTTTATTCGTCGTTGAAATTTTGACAGGTATTTCATACGAAAATTGTCAAACTTAAATTTTATTCCTCGAATAAAAGTTATCTGGCGATGAAAGAATCAGCCCTTAATGAAAAAGAAAACTACATCCATTCCAAATTCAAATTACAACCCGCCATCTTTGTTAACAAAACGCGCCCTCACAAAAGTTCCCGCTCATTACCAGAGATATAACTAAGCAAAGAAAAGCGCCTATTTACACGAGAGTATTATTTTGCGCTCGGCTTTAAATATTTGAAGATGTTCAGTGGCCGTGCACGTATTCATTTAAAATTCAACCGTGGAACAAATCTCACTCATTTCGTGGAACAGGGTGATAAAGCCTTTTACTTTTTCATTGCGGATAAACGAATCTTTGTTTAATTCAACGTATACTTTGAATTAGGGAAGACTTTTCTTTTTAGTTTAAGGTTGAGGTTTTTTTTGTATCTTTAATTAGAGCCTGCGACTTTTGGTTATTAAAGACTCGTTTATCATATTGATTTGTATATCAAATAACTTTTCTATAGTCCAATATGAATACTTACATAGTTGTACTTCAAGTCTGGATGCATATAGTCGACACCTGTAACAAAATCTTAAATTATTTTTTGTAATACCATTTTACGTTTAAAGATAACCACAAAACCTATAAAAACGAGTTTATGTGGATAATAATGTATTTATAGTCAGCTATAAATAAATTATTATCCACAAAAACTCGTGCCAGACAAATTCTTATAAAATAAATAAGATGCATGAGCTCTATGGAAAAATAATTTATTTTTGCTAACATCATAATGTCAAAGGTCATATGAATTTCTAAAGTGTTTTTTAATAAAAAAAAACGTATCAACTAGAGAGTTTTTATTTAATTACGAAGTAATATATTCATTACTATCCTCTCATAGGACGTAATTATGTTTTCGTAACTAATTAATATTCATTAGAAAAGGTAGCACGTTTCGTACAATGTTTTGCGAGACAATAAATTTCCTTTTTTAATTGGAGACCGTGTCTGTTGTAATAGATTGAATTAAAATTGGTTGAAAATTGTAATAAATTGTGTACTTTTCGTATGACGATTAGAAAGGAAGTCAAGGACAAGGGCAAATAATTACTTATTTGTTGTGTATTTTTCGTATATCTGTTCATGCCTTTTCGTTTGACTATAATTTTGATAAGTTTAGTCTGTAATTTTTTTCAACGGGAAGTACCCTATAGGTTTTGATTCCCTTGCGAGTGTCAAAATATGCGGCAAAAACGTAGAATAAAAGGCCGTATCTTTTGATCGCGTCGACTTAGAAGTTTGGTTTTTTCACTGCTACAAGGGACTACAAACTTGACTATTTGATATTAATTTCAACTTGATACCTCCACGCGTTCCTGAAAAAAAAACTATTTTGACAGACGGACGGACGGACAGACGGACAAAGAAGTGATCCTATAAGGGTTCCGTTTTTGGTACGGAGTACGGAACCCTAAAAATTGCCCTAACTTTGCCTAATCACATACTTACCAACCTTTACCATTTTTCCATCCCTTGTTAGATAAAAAGATATAAAAATTGAATGGTGATATGGTTAGAAAGGGTGACTGCCAAGATGACGACTAATAGAGAAGTGTGGAAGAAAAAGATCTGTGGCGCCGGCCCTAAATAATTTGGGATAATGGCAGGAGAATGGCGATGATGTTGATGAATCACTGTCATAAGGTACTAACCGTCATCCATGATAGCTGTTGTAACATTGATCCCGGTATACCCCAGGGCCCACGCTGCCTCCACATTCAAGTCCAGCTTGGGTTTCCCCCCATTCTGTCCCGTGTTCTTCAAGTACCATTGCAGGGGGAAGTAGGGATCGCGGGGCTCTGCCGCCGGCGCTGGCGCAGGCTCCGGTAGCCTGAGGGGGCGGAATCCCCTCTTTACTCTTTTAAAGCCGGTTTGTTGGACTGCTGTGTGTACCTGGGGACAATAGGAGAGGTGTATGGTTAGAGACAAATTCAATTGAAAGATGTAAAGTATTTTTTGGAATAGAGTTGTAGTTTGTTATTTAATAGGCTCGTGTTTGACCACTGTCTCACCTGATTGCAAGCGACCTATGAATCAATCATATTCTTAAATTGTGAATCATAGGTAGGTACAGATTTCAGGTGTTTCTATGAAAAAATTATAGAGGTATAAGGAACAGGTATTGTGTCTGGGGGGCAACTGCCCGATGATTCATCTTGGGCCGTTGTCTATATGCTAGTTGCGCGGTTAACTCTGCTTGCGAGATGCAGGATTTTGCGTGACAATTGTATGAAGCGTTGATCACATGTGGCGTTGTAGATACCGCTACAGAGTTATCAGCTATGTCCCGCTTTTGAGGCATACAATAATAATAATTATTATTATTAGGTTATTCAAAATTAAAAAAAAAATGGTAGAATTTGGTCGGCGGTAGTACACGCTTGCAAGAGTTACATTCAAGACTTGATGATTTGCAGATTATTACTACCGGCAATCACAGACTTTGGAGTTCCACTAATCAGTAATTTACTAACCATAATTAAAGTAGATAAATGATTTACTATTTTTAGGAATTTTATTTATATTATTATAATACTTCTTTCGAGTCGTTACTCGAAAGAAGTATTATAATAATATATTTTTATTTATCTAATCATTTATCGAGTATAGTAATAGAGGCCCTCTACAGCTCGTTAGCTGTAGAGGGCCTCTATTACTATAATCTATGGCCTACACAAAGTGACATTCTGTAAGCGATAACGATGATGGGAAAGTAAAACATGTATTGGATTGACGTAAGCTACCGAAAAGCTTATGTCAATCCTATCCATGTCAGTTTTGAACACAGAGTTTCACCTTTTTTTCTCTCTTTCAATACATACACATACGCCCACATAGATAATTTTATAGGCCACATCATTTATGCATTTACTAATAAGTAGTTATCTTAATCATAATCCCCTTTATTCATAAACGTTGCTTAAAGTTAAGCAGTGATTAGCGACTGTTTAACCATACATTTTTGACGTTTAAACGTTACTTAACTTTAGTCATCGTTTATGAATAAACCCCATTATACTGTGCTTGTCCTACAACTACTGATATATGTTCAAATCATAGGCGAGGACGCTGGCACCCTAAACACAAATTAAATCTTACTTTAGGTGCCAGAGTTCATTGAAAACACTCCTTCCTTTAGTTCTAACGCTGCATAGTGTTTAGATAAGCGTTTTTGTACAACAGAAGGTGATAAAAAAATCCCTTTTTTTTGTTAAAAGTCGTTATAGAAAAACAAAACGCTTTGAAAGCGATTGCCACTTGTCAAAGCCCTCTGGACGAATTTATAACAGAACTCCTTCGTCTTTGTGTAACTTGACGTACCTCGGTGAAGCAAACAGCTGGCATTATAATTATTCTAATTTAACTGACCTTCAACTTCCTGCAAGTAACAAAGAACGTGCAACTTCTGAATACAAAGAGACAATTTAAAATTCCTCCATAATCGTTTTTAAACAACTCCCTAACCCGATATTAACAAAAGTAGGGTAGTTAGTGGTCCACTGCACGCAGTAAATATTCCCGGGAGCTTAAAAATGTTCAGAAGTGGAAAATCCCCCTCGTTATAGCGAGGTTGTGAGGCAAAAAGTCCAAAAGTGCTTGTTCGGGGATTCTGCAGTTATCGTGAATGAACTTTGTAACGTTTATACCCAAGTGGACGATAAACTGTATTGTAGGGATCATAACGGTTATAAAATAGAGTTTTCGTGTTATGTATACCTACTACATAACTCGTAGAATGTTGACTTTCAGGCACAATGTGAAAATTTCGAGTTGAAACTCGCCTTTTTCAATTAACAAATGCAAAGTTATCCTTTTCCACAGTTTTAGAAGATAACTACCTCACTGTGAAATTCCAGCGTGGATATAGTAAACCAACTAACTATATGTTTGGACTGTTTGATTGCTACGAATGCTACGGGCTACGGATGCTACGAGCTACGAATGCTACGGGCTACGGGTGCTGCGAACGCGTCTACGGAAGTCTACTTGTATTTTTGTAAATACATGCTTATTATGTTTCGTAATATAATTGTATTGCGATCAATTCAGAGGCTATATTATAAAGTATTAATGACATCATGATTCCAGTCCTAAAAAGGGATGGTGTATAGCTCCATCTCTCTCGCACTCGAACATCACAATATTTATTTTTATATTTTTTTTATATTTATTTATCATTTATGTTATTGATTATTTTAGTGAAAACTGTTTAAAGTTCATAATTTATTATTTTTAGCTGTAATAAATTAATGAATGTACTACTTATTTCAAACACAATGCGAATTGTTACATGAATAAATATATAAAATTAAAAAAAATATCATAGTACGGCACCAAACAAAGCTAAAGGCTAAAGGTTGGGTAGCGGGATCGTCCGAAAGGGTTACCGCTGCCCTGGAACAGAAAGGGCTAAGGAAGGAAGATGGGTGGGTTTTAGTCAGTAAGAGTCTGACACTCCCTTCCGCTCACCCAGAGCGGGAGGGGTCATTTGATGATTTCCCATCACCAAAAAAAAAAAAGGCTAAAGGTTTAACAAAGTCTATTGACTTGTAAGAAAGATTTACATACTCAAATAAAAACAAGTAAATATTAGCGCCTTATGCAAGATTAGATCAGAAGAAGATTAGATTGTTCAGCGAGTTCAAGCGACAGACAAAGTCACGCGCGCACGTTTTAAAGGTCAGAATCCTATGACAAGAGTTACAACAGACTATAATGGAACATCACGCTTATATTCCTCGAAGGAGTGGGTAGAGATGTATTGCAGAAAACCCCATATTTCGAAAGTTATACAGTACCTACATCTCTTGTAGGATGTTGACATTCAGGCACGATTTGAAAATGTCTAGTGTTGAAACTCACCTTTTTCAACTAACAAACGAAAAGTTATCGAGTAGTACCTATATCCTTTTGCACAATTTTATGAGTCTCGCGTATCCAGGCCGAGCCTTCTCCGGGCACAACTCCAGGCTCAAGGCTACTATTGATAGCTTAATACAAATAAACATTTACACTTTTTCAAAAGAAGGAATCCATGCAGAGCAGCAATTTCCGAATTTTGAAGAAAATGTCTAATGTCAGTTTAAATTTGTAAAAGATCTTATTTTTCCTATTGTTGAGATTGATTGTCGCTGAGATGACGTTGTGACCAAAAATTTTACATTCTGAATTACGAGAATTGGCCATCATTAGTCGCATTGCAATCACTTGAAGAACGAATCAGTGAGAAACTCGTTACATCTATTCAAAAACCCGATCTGCCTGTCACGTTTATATTTCGGTTTCTCAACCGTCACTGCTCCCTAAAGATCCGATAAATTAGTATTCCGTCGGGCGGCACCAACTAGAAATAATAATAATAATAATAATAATAATTCTTTATTTCGGATTACAGGATCCATAATGTGTTAGTATTGCCTTAACCTATTGTTAGTGAAAAAATGAAATAAAACAAAAGTAACGTCACAATCAAAACAAAAAGAACAAAGAACAATCAATTTGGCACATGTACGTCTGTACGCACATGTCTCTCAGCCCAGTGCCTAATAAACGGCCCATCTATTTTGTCCACCAGTGTACCCAAAATATTGAAATAAATGGATTTTCGAAAAACTGATATACGCCCCTAAACTTGACCTGAATGTTAACAGGCACGTGTCTATGAATATTTTGTTATCATAACAATAATATCGATCCTTGAGATACATTTTTTACTATTCCTAATTTAGAATACATTGATATCATTGTAAGGAATCACCACTGCTCTCAAAACGGTGAAGGAAAACATTGTGAGGAAACCGGATGTCCTAGAACCAAAAAATTCGAAGACATGCGACATGTAACAACCCGCACT
This sequence comes from Apamea crenata, assembly GCA_949629185.1. Classification (NCBI taxonomy): domain Eukaryota; kingdom Metazoa; phylum Arthropoda; class Insecta; order Lepidoptera; family Noctuidae; genus Apamea; species Apamea crenata. Next base: position 12,123,588 of record OX451371.1, read on the forward strand.
GGGCCCGCATGGTGGATTATGGCCCACCCCCGAGAGGAGGCCTTTGCCCCAGCAGTGGGAACGTTTTAGGCTGATTATGCTTATTGTAAGGAATTTATAGCTCGGTTGGTATCTATTTTTGCTGGCAAAGTAATAATAGATAGGCTCGCCTTCTATTACGTGGGACCTAATATAACTGGCGAAATGTGGGTACTATATTTTTCTTTTTCATTTTTTTTTAATAAACGTTGCCCCAGACTAGGAATTACTCCTACCGTGGGTGCGTTTACAAACATTTAAACTCACATACACAAACAGCCCCAATATTACACCTCTGCCCAAAGTGCCCAACCCTTCGGGTAAAACTGAGGAGATTTTATGTTATATATGTCTTAATTTCACCTAATTTGGAAGCCACTGGTGTGTGTGATACAATTTTTTTTTCATTATTACAGACACCAACGATACTTCTTTCCTGGAATGTTCTATATTTACTTGGATTTTTTTTTTGCGAACCCTATATGTGTTTTTTCTTAAATATATTATTTCGTTTATTTATTCACTTACTTATTAAATGCATTTTGAAATATTTTTGTAAAAAAAATTGTAGTCGGCTGGTATCCGGAGCAGGGTCCAAGCTACCGGTGGTTAGGGCTCCAAAATCAGGAACCTCCTTTCAATGCGAGCCGTATCAAGGAGTACTGCCTTCTTAATCAGGCCCTTGATCCAACCGCCTAAAGAGAGCCTCGAGAAATGTTGATCGAGGCTTTTGGCCATCAGGCCATTGGCCGATACGACAATCGGCACAATGACGCAGGTAAATAGGTCGGTGCGTCGGCCCAAATTAGAGTTAGGTAATAGTTAATGCCAGCCGCAATTTTGTCAGTGTCATAATTTCAAACCAAATACATTTTTTTACTGTTTGGTGGTAAACTAATTCACAGCGAAAAGGCAAGGTTTCAATTAATTCAATAAAGCCGCCATTATATTTTTATTTATCTTGAAAATTTTCTTACAACCTTAATTACTGGTGTATGTACCCAATGCGACAGTGCCGTCATTTTATCTATAACCTACTAACTTACTAATAAAATTGTTTTAGTTCTTTGTATAATATATTATTTAAATTGTAAAATTAAATAATATATTATACAAAGAACTAAAACAATTTTCTAAAAAGTAATAGGAACTTGAACACAGTACATAATAGAAAATATTTTACTGTCCATACAATAAGGTTAAAATTGAGATGACATAAGTAGCTACGTACAGTTATGTTACAATATAATATTTGCCAGTGAGTCCCAAATTAGACAGTTGGTCTGTATCTTGGAGCTCAGGGTACGTATTCCAGAGTGGACACTAGAGAGGTGATTTCAGGTATGCTTCGGAGAGTGTGTGCAGGAGCTCCACGACCTGATACCACCATCGCCCTTTTACCACCGGACAACCAAACGTACTGCAGTGTAACATCCACCCTTGGTTGATATCCCGCCGAGTCGTACTCAACGCTTCTCCTCCACGTTTATTAAGCGCACAGCCAAAGTGCGGAACTCTCTGCCGGCATCTGTGTTCCCTAACACATTTAACCCGTCTGCCTTCAAAGCAAGAGTGAACAGCATCTTCTGGGCACACTCCATCGTAGACCTCATCTATCGCTTCCTATCAGGCGTGATCGAGGTTAAGAGGAGGCCCAATTAGCAATAAAATAAAGTGTTATGGTATGGTACGTGTCACGTATGTGTAAAGTTTGTGTGGTGTGTGTGTGATGTGTGTGTAGTGTGTGTGTGATGTGTGTGTGGTGTGTGTGTAAGTGTGCCTGTTTGTTCTATCGTTTGATTAGGTGTTAGGGGGTCTACTCCGAAGTAGTATCGGCCGAATGTTCGGCCGCTTCCTGCTACGAAGTTACTATTTGGTTCGGTCGGTCCCATTCCTACACTCTTTCGAATATTGACTATGGTCCCGACCCAACTGAGCCGATCCGAACATTTTTCGCATTTTTCAATAATATTCGGTTCGGCCATGTGTCGGTCCGATCCGAACATTTGCACTTTGCACTTCGGAGTAGACCCGCAGGTTTCAATAGGTGGGTATAGGTATACATAAAACTAATCAACACAATAATACATTACCTACATGAATCCATATAATAACAAAATAAATAACAGTGTCCTTGCGAATTCACTCAAATGACACATAAAAACATCAATTTTGCCATGAAGTTCGTTAATGGAACTTCAGAATTAATTGTCCGGAATCGAAGTCAGTTCCTAAGTAAAATACATTGTCTTTTGTAACTAAATCATTCCTGTGTTACAAACTTACACAACATTAAAACTTTTGTAAATGCTTTGTTAACTAAATCACTTCCAACTTAGTATGAAAACTTCGCACTTAACTTCAGGCACTAAACTTTATCTGAAATTCAATTTAAAACGATACATATTCCATGAAAGTTTATGAAAGCAATTCCCGAACTCTACAATACTGAGAAAATGGCTCGTATGTTTCCTAAACTTAATTAACTTTATACCGTTTCATATAAAGGTACAACTTATGATTTTCATTAATTTTATGAAAGCTTTGAAGTTTTGAATAATTATGTTAGAGGTAATGTCGCCTGTCGTTTAAAATAAAATAGTGGAAAGGTCACGTAAAGGCAAGTGGTCTCGCTTTTTAACCATTAAAATGTCGTCAATCGTATCAAAATAACTTTTAGTGAAGTCGTTAATATGTCATCATCACTCTCCTTGGGTCGGCCCAACATGTCTTTTTCTCCCATACTTCTCTCTCCAACAATATCATCATTCACACATTCCATCCCACGTTTCTTTGGTCTTCCCCTACTCTTATAGCCAAAGAATTTCGTACTCACAACTCTCCTCAGGACATTCCTCATTTTTCCGTAACACATATTAATATGTATGAAACTATAAGCCGTATAAAATAAAGTGTAAAGGGTTTTTTTTCCTGCAAGGACATTAGGACGCTATCTTAAAGATCATCAAAATATAGGATTCAGTACATGATTCTGAAACGCCCTGTGTTGAAATTGACTTCTGCTACGTAATTTAAAAAAAATTGCTGGTTTCATTACCTTACATTTTGACCACACATGTATTGCACTTTTCTTTGAAAGAGCAGACGTTTTTTTTTTAACCTACGACCAATTTTTAGGTAGGACTACCTAAAAATTTGTTTTTTTTTTGTTTGTTTCTTGTTTTTGTCTTTGCTCATGATTCTAGACAGAATCATGACCTGAAATCAGTTTGCGCGGCGATGTCCCTGCCACCCTGTATGTTTTTGTATCTATACATCGTGTATCAGAAATTGTTGGTAATATTTACGGGTACAGGCCATCAAACTGAACAACTTTCTCCATGGGAGGAACATCGTAATCACGAAAACACTTGACTGCCTCGTGAGGCTAGTGGTCGCAAGAGCTACGCATGAGGTCCTGGGTACGATTCCTGGGCAAAGTGTTATTGGGTGTTTCCATTAGGAATTTCTCAGTAGCAGCTCTGAGTCTGGATGTATCATGTGTGCCCGGTTAAAGGCAATAGGCTCGTTCCCTATTACATGGGACTTAAACATGGGTGCGCCTCTGTTAACCCTTCGGGAAGTACAGTTGCGTTATAATATGTTATGTACAAGTACAGCACACAATGCTGCAGTGTTATTAGCAGGCAAAGGGGCGCTTCTGTTCATCCTTCTTGACGTTATCCCTATTACATTGCCCACGAATGCAGATAACACAGAATACTTGACCTTATTACCGCGAACCACGCGAGAAAGTGTGCATACACACGAGAGATTCGCGTCGACGAAGGAGGCAACTGCAGCCGTCGACGCGTGTCGACGACAGCCAACGGTGAGTACGGTGAGTTTGGTACACGGATACACGAATGGCATGTTATCGACGACAGCCGCCGACACGCGTTGACAGCTGTCGATATATATTATTATCTGTAATTTTTATGGTGTACATAATAAGGGTCTTCCATCTTTCAAAAATTCAACTAACCGCACACCACCCCTTCAATATTCACTACAACAAAATTCCTCGAAAAATCTCATATTCGATATTTTATCGAAAACCGTCGTCGCTCTGTTCGCGGCCAAGAAAAGTTGTCGCCTCAAAGCGTTCAATCGAGCACAACTTTGTGATTTAAAATCACCTCGTTGATATTCCGAGGCGATGCCGCCATGAATAAAATCATAAAACATGTGTTATAGCTTGTAAATAACGACTTCTTTATGATGTATTTGGTTTATGCTGTACTTGAAACTGTATCTAAGCACGTTTTTAATGTTGGAAGTTCAATCAATTTATCTTGTTTTCCTTATTGCAGGAGTTTGCTTTAAACGGTAATAATTTTACTTCTCCTCGACTGATTAAGAATCAATAAAAACTGACGTCTACACAGTTCACAAGAAAAGTGTGTCGAGTGACAAGAGGCAAAAAACTTTCCTTTTCTTTAATAAAAATAATAATGCACCGAATGTACAGACGCCAGCACATCAAGCTACTACAATCTGTCAAAATTCTTTAATAGATTTTCAACTTTATCGATAGAGCATTAAGGTTCAAGGTTGATTGGGAAAATTTGACAGTTTCGGGTAGCTTGACCTGCTGGCGTCTGTACACAAAAAAAGTTTTTACTTAGGTGAATCTCACACCATAACCGTGAATGAAACCGTTGCATTTGTTAACAAAAAAAGTTAAGAAATGCAACGGTTTCAGTATGGTTAATAATAAAAATTATACTTAGATCTAAAAGGTAACCAAATGTATGTGTATGTGTTATGAGTGTAAGCATGCATGTTGATTGTTAGTGTGTATGTGATGATGAATACTTTAATAATTGTATAATAAAAGATTTTCAGTCTGTTATACAATTAATGTGCAGAAATATTATGCAGAAAGCTAGCTTCCTGGACTCCTGGATCAAGAGGATCCACTTCAGAAAGCCATGACATCTGCTATATTATCATGTAGTTCTTCATAACACGACTATTTGTTTTACTATCACAAATAAATAAAATTAAAGTGTCTGTTTGTAATGTCATAACAGCTTACTACTAAATTCACATGAAATTATAAAAAAACTATTTTAAAATGTTTCTCTGTGTGTCTGTTTATTGCGGCTAATCTCCGAAACGACTAGACCGATATTGATGAAATTTGGTGTGGGGATACTTTGAAGATAAGCTTCTTTTTATCGACAAACCATGCGGGCGATGATTATAAGACAATACAAGACTCATCGACTATTTGTATGAGACCCTTCTAACCTCATAAAAGTTTCAAGTACGTACCTACCCTCTCAATTTAAATATTTATTACCACGCCGGTTATTTTTCTTTTCTGCATTCATGAAGGATGCTCCTAAGTTATTTCATGAATTTTCATGTTATTCACTTTGTATTTTTTACGTTTCGTCGAGAGAAAACATGGAAGTTATTTTCTCAAAGAGTCTGAACCAACTGAGAATAAAAAACATAAATTTTAAATTTTATTTCAGCGTTGATCAAGTGCTCGCAAGTTACGTACTGCTGAACATGACGTCTTGGGTTCAATTCTCGGGTCGGGCAAAGTGTTATTGGGAATTTATAATAGGAATTTCTCAGTAATAGCTTGAACTCTGCATTGATGGCAATAGGCGACCCTATTGCCATCAATGCAGAGTTCAAGCTATTACATATTACATAAAGTTTAAACATAACTGGCTGTACTATACATCGTCTTTTTTTATATCCCGTAACTCTATGGGGTCATTGTACTCATCATTATGAACTACTTTTACTATGGGACCAAACCTGAAAGCGCGATAAAAAAATCAGCTGTTCCCTACGTTTATGTTCGTATAACTCGTCAAAATGGAACACCAGATTTTTGTTTTGCGATTTCGGGTTTGGTCCCATAGTAAAAGTTGTTCATAATGATGAGTACCATGACTCCCTAGAGTTATGGGATATACAAAAAACATGTTGTATAGGTAGGTAGGGCCTTAAACCTTCACACAACACAGGCGTGATGTCACACAACTCAATGTGGGTCTTGAAGTGACTGCTGTTGGATTATTGCTTACCACAGCTGAGAAAACTAAACCGGATAAGTTATTAATGCTGTATTTTTTTGTTTAAAGTTTTTTTTTATGATTTCGCCCACGAAAACTACTTATTTTTATTTTATTTTATCATTCATGTACACACATTAAAATACATATTATAATTTGAGTACAATGGTACCGCTTATTTCTTAAGAAACTTCTTCCAGCAGACCTGCGAAAGGAGAAGTAAAATCTTAGAATTAGAATCTTACGTATTTGTCGAAGAGTGAAATGTGCTATCAACTATATAGTACAAAAGCAATTCTCAAAATAAATATAATCCCCAAACATGAATCGTATGAACGAACTTGTGAAGAGTCCTTTGTGTACGAACGCTCGAATGTTTGGCACAGAACGTCTGAGTACCTATTAAGTACGTGACAAAGTAAGGGCGTCTTTGGATCAAGCGTCAGATTGGTTGCCTCTAACGATTTTCATTTATTTTGGTCCGTGTGAATTTGACAGGTGTCAGTAAGGCGTACCTACTAAATCGTTGTTTATTTTTAAAATGATGATGTTGACATGGACATGTTTGCCGCATGTCAGATAAGAATTGGGCTAAAAAAACCACCGATTGGGTCCCACTAAACGCACGACGCCATCGCGGCAGGCCAAGACGAAGATGGCGGGACGAGCTTGACTCCTATACAGGAGGGACTCGCAAAAGACAGAATTGTGTGGAAAAAGGAGACGGAGGCCTTTGCCCAGCAGTGAGACAAAACAGGCTAGTTTAATTAAATTAGATAAAAAAAACATTTTATCTCTCTTTAAACATTTTCATTATGTTTTCTTTGCTTCAGTTTCGTGATTATCTTAATATGTATAATTCTTTTGTACGTGTGCTTGTGGCTAAGTAATAACAGCCGCACAGGTCTATCGATCAGGTTAAGCTACGCTTGCCGCAGTTGGTCCGTGGATGGGTGACCATCTTTACATACTAAAACTCCTCCGTGTCTCGGAAAGCACGTTAAGCCGTTGGTCCCGGCTGTCATTCGTAGATCTTTGACAGTCGTTACGGGTCGTCAGAAGCCCGAAAGTCTGACAACCAGTTTTACCAAGGGGTATCGAATTTCCCAGTAACTGGGTTGTGGAGGTCAGATAGGCAGTCGCTCCATGTAAAATACTGGTATTCAGCTGCATTCGGTTAGACTGGAAGCCGACCCTAACATAGTTGGGAAAAGGCTAGGTAGATGATGACGTATGTTTGTCACCTAACTCCTCCGAAACGGCTGGACCGATTTGCCGATTTTATATGCGTAATTTATATGGTGTACATAATAAAGAGTCAAAAGTTCATAGGGTAGGTACCTGCTGAAGACTTCCAACCTGGACATGAGTTATCTTGGGTAACCTGGAACTCTTTAAACAGACTCCGGACCTTGGTTGGCCGAAGCAAGGAAAACCTGTTCAGGTGGAGATTCATAGACGACTTCGCCTTGGAGTGTAATATGGTGCTGTTCCACAAACGGTGGAACACTAAACTTAATATCGTGTCCTGCGTATCCTATCAGCTGCACGTTACAGCAGTGTGATTCTGTAACCATCTCACCGTGAAAACTTTGGTGAAGTGTGCGTGGAGTGAGCTGTCATTCCAACTAATACTAGGGATTGACAGCTCACTCTAAGCTCACTTCACCTAACTTTTCACGGTGAGATTTTTACAGAATCGATCGGCAGGAACTGATGGAAGTTGGTGATTGCTATCGACACGCAAAGAAGAAAAAGATAAAGAGAATTCTATTCTATTCTTAGACAGGATCGACAGTGTGCGACACTCTACCTTTATCTATTATGCACACAGCTAAAGGATGGAGCCATCTGTATCTAAGTCTGTGTCGTTACACCAATAACCTGTCAAATATCAAAGTAATGGGCTTCCTCCATCTTAGCATCAGCATCTATCGGTTTTCATCAAGCGAGATTGAGGTCAAAATTGGTCCCTGGTTATAATATTTTATACATAAACTAGCTGTAGCTGCGACCTCGTTCGTGTCGTTTATTATCAATATTGTTTCGCTCAGAGAAGGAATCTTTTTTCTCTTTTTAAGATGTATTTCTTTGCGCGGAACCAAAATTCTTTTTCTAAAATAAAAGCCTATTTAAATACGATCCAGTTTTTGTTATAGTGCCGTATATACTTTCATATGCATTTAGTAAAAAAAACTGTTATTTTTGACATTATAAACAGACACTTCAAGTTTATTTATAAATTGTATAGATTAACGAACAAAATAAACACACACGCACTCAAGTACTTAACATCAAAGTCATCATCAGAACTCAGATATCGATCTACATGGTCTTCATATGATCTGACCAAGATTATGTCTGGACTTTAAAAGAGACTGTGACCTCTGAATTTGTTTCGGCCTTTCTTTTCAGACTAGTCAGATAGGAAACGCCGACCTCATCTACTTTTTAAAATATGATTTACGTGTAAAAGTATTTGTAAAAACCTACTTACAAAATAAAATCATTTATAAAACAATCGCAAACTAAAGAACAGTTCAATTCTTAAACTCTTGGAAAATTCCATGTCCAAATAATACACACAATATACCAGTCTGCGACTGACATACGCTCGGTATGGACGTGTCCTAAATCCGAGCCCATTTAAACTCCCCACGTGAACACTTCGCACAGTTCGCGCACAATCGTTACGTCGTATTTCGATGAGTTCCACTTTTGTCATATTGAGAATTGTTGAGAGCAAACAAAACATATTGACATATTACATTATTACATATGTTTTGTTTTTTTCTGGGGACTTAATGATTCTGTTATATTCGTTTTCCCTGGTATACTCGTAGAATAGAATAATATATTATAAATGTAGAAATTTTACAAAAGTAAAAAAAGATAAAGATAATAGCTATATAGGTAGGTATTATACTACGTATTTACTGGAGATTATAACGAAATATTTTTTTGTTTTATCTTTTGTTTTGGTAGCGATATTGACTACGTCTGTAAAGTTTCGAGGACTTTATTGACTGTGGCTCTGTCAAAAGCAATAAAAAAAAACCTGTATAAAAGTAAATGACCCCTCGCTCTGTGCAAACTGGATGAGAACCACGGGAGCCTTATTACCCGGTTGTCAAGAAGACTTTTGAAATTGTGTTGTCAGTCAAAAAAATCTCATAATTTTAGGATTTAATTTTAGAGATTTTTTATCTCTGCTCGTAATATTTTTAAAAGCATTTTCCGTGTACTTGAACAATCTTACAAGCAGTGAAATATAACATGAAAGTGCTCCCCACTTTTCGTAATTGAGCCAGATTGGAGGTAATTCCATTTTCTTACCTCGGAGAGAGCATAATAACACGTTTACTTTTTACTGTTTCTTTAGTGGTGTTGGAGCTTTAAACATTGTTAATTTAACAACTTCTGAATAAATAACTTTCCTAATAAATCTGGCTGACAGTATAAGGAAGGTAGGTTAATGTGCACATTAGTGTAGTTCTCGATTAGGACCGGCTTTTGCTAGGCTAGGAGCCATTAGGTTGATCAGGTGTTTTTTTAATCTTCCGGAGAGCTTTTTATATAAAGAACCATTTCCTTGTCAGTAGTTCTTTTGTTTTATAATAGTTGTATCATCAATTTCATTTAGTGCTGATTTTTTAATCTACAGATAATTTTTATTCGTGGAATAAAATTGACGTCTGACACATTTTGTATGGAAGAACTGTCAAAAATTCAAAATTATTCTTCGGATAAAATTATCTGCGTTGGAAAAATCAGCCCTTAACAAAATACAAAAGGAACGCAAATTGTACTTATTATTACTTAGAAGAAAAAAACTAACAAAACAGAATTAAACGCTCTTTTCAGCTTTTTCATGAAATCGCCTTGTTCATAAATTAATGAACGACGCGATTATTAACCTGACTGTACCCCTTTTTTGCAAAAAATACTGGGTGTGTCCAGTTGGCGATAACATAAAAGTAATTTAATTTAAGTTTCACTATGTGGACACGCGTAAAAATCTTGGCGTGTCCCCAGATGACGAAATAATAAGTGATACTAATTTTGAGTTTCACCAGCTGGACACACGTGTATCCAGTCTCGCGTGTCGAGTTGGTGAATAACCTTTTATACCGCTGGAATTTCCAACAAAATTAGTTCAAATGAATTTCCAGACCGCTCCGAGTTCGAAACGAGAGAAATTACGAGTGAATGCCAAAAAAATCAGTTCCACGCTAAAATGAATGCTGTAAAGTTTCCCGCAATGTCGGTATTTGTGGAAAAAGTTACTCAAATATTATTCGCCTGGCTTCTGTGCCTGTAATTTATGCGGCCTGGCAGATCCTGCCAATTAGGTAGGCTTGGCAGCTATGGCGATGAAATGCAAACTAGATTCCAAACGGCCTACATAATGAATGACGACAGCTATCAATATTAATCTCTGCCTAAGTCACTGCTAGCGGAAAATGTCACAAGGCTACTGAGAATTATAATTTACTGGCAGCGCCCAGCGGTTTCACCCGCATAAGTGTTGATCCCGTGGGAATATCGGGATAAAACGTATCCTATGTATTATTCTTATGTATAAGCTATACTACTGTAAAGTTTCATCAAAATCCGTTCAGTAGTTTTTGAGTGAAAAAGTAACAAACATTGTTACAAAACAGTGTTTTTTTGTTATCAGACTGGTGTTTTTTTTCTCAGTACCAGCCCAGAGTCTTGATTGGTGCCCGTTTGATCGCAAAGTGCTCGCCCCCTATTACATATCATCTGTCTAGCCTTTTCCCAACCATGTTGGGGTCAGCCTCTAGTCCAACCGGATGCAGCTGAATACTAGTATTTTACATTGAGCGACTGCCTATCTGACCTCCAAAACCCAATTACTGGGTGTCGTGTAGCGACAAGAAAAACTAAATTAGGGGTGATGCAATGAAAGAAAGGGAGGTAAAGAACAATTAAAGATATATTTACAAACAGTTTAAAAAAATGGAGATGGGTTGAAAAGTGTAGTGTAATATGTGGAGGTGGGGTGTAGCGATGACGATGAGTGATTAGAGGAGGCTGAGGTGGAGCAGTTGCTGGCAACAGATGCGGGTACAGAGGTCCAAGTTCAGGTTCCGGTGCAGGTACAGGTGAGGGCAGGTGCGTGCGTGGCACGGAGGGCACCCGCAGGAGGGCCCACGCAGCAAGGCAGGTCGCCGCACGGCAGCAGGAGGAAGAGGCACGGCGGGCGCTGACAGCCCACCAGGTAAGGCGGCCCTCAGAAGTTGATACGTGTGCGGCTCGGAGGGCACTTGTAGGAGGGCCCACGCAGCTAGGCCGGTCGCAGCACAGCAGCAGGAGGAAGAGGTACGGCGAGGACGCACCCTCCAGGTAAGGCGGGCCTCAGACAAGATGCGGCCCGACAGGTTCAGATCCGTAGCCTTGAGGACGGAGCACGGAGGTCTAGTAAGGTGGCTCTGGAGCAGTCAGGCGGCTCTGGAGTATCAGGCCTTAACCTTAGTGTTCGCTTTAGAGGCGAAACTCGAACTCACCACTGCATTGCGTGGATCAATAAGGAAAACTCGTAGAACAACATCATGTAGAAAATATGAATTTGAGATACGAATGCAACCAGTGTTATTTCTTTAGCTAAGTATGTATATGTTTCTATCAGGCCGTTAAGTATTTGATGCTGGCAGGTAAGGATTTGAAAGTAAACGTTACCATGACGTTTTAAACATCAAATGTCAGAACTGTCATAATAAAATAAATATTATTAAAATACAATAAAATCTATAGTTATTTTGTAATAAAAGTATAGTGTTTAAAGGAAAAATGATATGAATCAATGTGGACGAAATTATCAACCCATGGTTGACACTGAATCCTTGAATATGTTAAAGTTTGTCTGTGTACTAAATGTGGATAAAAAAAATGTGGTAAAGGAATGCTTATTCTGACCTGGAGGAATGAATTAAAGTAACTGTGAGTATGTACATTATGTTACATGGGTTAACACGATACCCCTTGGTAAGACTGGTTGTCAGACTTTCGGGCTACTGACGACCCGTAACGACTGTCAAAGATCCACGAAGGACAGCCGGGACCAACGGCTTAACGTGCTCTCCGACGCACGCATGGTAAAATGGTCACCCATCCACGGATCAACCGCGGCAAGTGTAGCTTAACCTGCTCGATCGACCCATGCGGCTGTTATTACTTAGCCACAAGCCCCTCTGCTCGCCCCCTATTACATAGGACGTTAACATAACTGAGGAAATGTGGATCAATCAATCAATTAGTAGTCTTTATTGGTACTGTAAGTACAACTCTGCCGAAATTTTCGGGGAAACAAGGCGCGATGTTATGTTGAGTGTGGATTTTTAGTCTCGGTTTTAAACATGAGCCTCGCTCCCAACCCCCATGACACTTAATACATTCAGCAACATAATAACTGTCACACTACACATCTTTGACTGACGCTTCAAAGAAAGACGCCATTACTAATATCACAAAACCGTTCACACAGTGTCCTATACTGGCTCATAATCAGCCAGTCCTACTGCTGGGACACAGACCTCCTCTCTGTAAGATGTAATGGGCCGTAATCCACCACGCGAGCCCAGTGCGGGTTGGTCTGCCTATACAGGCTAGCGAGCCTATATTACAGCAGCGTTAGGCCGCAGCACAATACCACTGCGACTAATTACGAACAAAAAAGGGGCAGTTAAATTCAGGGGCGCCTGTAGTGAGCATGAAAAAAGTAAACCAAAGCTGAAGAGTTTGTTTTTAGGGTTTCGTACCTCGAAAGGAAAAAACGGAACCCGTATAGGATCACTTTGTTGTCCGTCCGTCCGTCTGTCTGTCAAGACCCTTTTTCTCAGGAACGCGTCGAGGTATCAAGCTGGAATTTATATCAAATACTCAAGTCTACTAACCCTTGGAACTGTGAAAAAATCAAACTTCTAAGCTAACGCAATCAAAAGATACAGCCGTTTATGCCTCGCAAGGGAATCAAAACCTACAGGGTACTTCCCGTGAACTCAGAATTTTGAAATTTGGTACGAAGCAGCGTCTTATAGCACAGATAAAGGAAAAATTTCGAAAACCGCAAATTTTTAGTTACATCATCTATATATATAAAAGAAAGTCGTGTTAGTAACACTATATAAAACTCAAGAACGGCTGAACCGATTTGGCTGAAAATTTGTGGGGAGGTAGCTTAGAACCAGGACACGGACATAAGATACTTTTTATTTTTTTTATTTTTGTAAAGCAATATATTTTATAGTGGCACAGTGAGTACTATCTTGCTCATCTATGTTAGCCTGGTACTTTGATTCCCAGATATATAAAAGAAAGTCGTGTTAGTTACACTATATAAAACTCAAGAACTGCTGAACCGATTTGGCTGAAAATTGGAGTAAAAAAAAAAATATGGACATAGGATACTTTTTTTTTGGAGTAGGGTAGGAGTAGGTTAGGAGTAGTGTAGGAGTAGGTTAGGAGTAGGATAGGAGTAGGGTAGGAGTAGGGTAGGAGTAGGGTAGGAGTAGGGTAGGAGTAGGGTAGGAGTAGGGTAGGAGTAGGGTAGGAGTAGGGTAGGAGTAGGGTAGGTGTAGGGTAGGAGTAGGGTAGGAGTAGGTTAGGAGCAGGGTAGAAGTAGGGTAGGAGTAGGGTAAGAGTAGGGTAGGAGTAGTGTAGGAGTAGAGTAGGAGTAGGGTAGGAGTAGTGTAGGAGTAGGGTAAGAGTTGAGTATGGGTAGGGTAGGGGGTATGACACCGCGCGAACGAAGTAGCGCCGGGCAGCTAGAAATAATTTATATGGCAAAACAACGTTTGCCGGGTCAGCTAGTATTATAATAAAAATATTTTTAATAATTTTAAATGTTACGGAACCCTCGGTGCGCGAGCCCGACTCGCACTTGGCCGGTTTTTTTTATTTAAACGCTAATCTCTTCAATCGGTCAAAATTGAAAAAAATCATTTTGTATTTCATAGCCCAAGTACTACTACCTACATACTATTTCAAAGTCCAAGTGATAACGATGCGATGCGATAGGGTAGGTCGGGGGAAGAAGAAATTTCACGCGAACGTTGTCGCGGGCAGAAACTAGTGATTCATATAAAATGTACGCAAGGGATATATGAAGATTTTTTCAATGATTCATGTTACAGCGCGGCCTGACAACATGTCAGCCTTAAAATGACATAATCCTTTGAACAATAAATCTAACGCTGACTGTCGACAGATGTCGCGACAATCTGCAAAGGGATTGTCAAAATGATGGATGACGGTCTTGGAGTGAATTGACTAAGAATTTAGTCTATTCCTCATTCCTTTGACTTCAAGATGAGGTATCTATCATTTGGAATTTACCTCGCATTTGAGAGGTAATAAAACCTCTGAATATTGAGCATTTTGTACCTACCAAGGACGAAGTAATGTCTTTTTTAGCCATTACAAGACAGTTAAATAGTGATATTAAGACAGGCTTGTGCGAGGAATCGGAGCGATTAGCGAGAACATAATGCAATATACATTTTCCATGTTAAAAAAGTAAATTTGAAGCTAGCCTGAAAGGTCAAACCACCTGGAATTTAGGGGTCTCAAACATGTGAAATTCAAAGTATATTTTTAATGTTTACAAAAATTTTTCGAGACTCTGTTTGCTTAAATTTCTGAGCCTCGTCCAGGAAAAGAGAAAAGGCCGTACGTAGTGAATATAAAATACATTTCATTACATGGAACTGCGGCTTTAGCACAGCCGCTGTTTGTGGTTTAAATTAAATTAATGTCGAGTTATAAAATCCAGTCCATGTGTTTGTAATTAAGACCTTATGTACTTGTGTATTTAAAACGCTGTCTTTTTGGATACGTTTCTAAAAACTAGGTACGGTCACCAAAGGAGATAAGTAACCAGGGTCGTCGGATATAGTTGAAGTTTTGTAAGAAACCGATGGATATTTTCGAATAAAATTTAATTTAATGAATAGAAAACAAACAGTTAATTTATAAAATTAAATTTCATTCGAAAACATCCATCAGTTTCTTACTAAACTTCAACTATATCCGACGACCCTGGTTACTTATCTCCTTTGGTGACACATTTAATTATACTAAAATGTTGTTTAGATGAGGAAATGTGTAAAGGAATAGAAATAGTAGAAGACACAGAAACGTTTAAATTGAAGTCGCAATCTAATCTCAGCGACAATCAATGTCAAAAATGTAGATAAATTAGATGTATTTTTAACAGATTGAGATTAGAATACGAACGTTCTGAAAAAGATCGAGAGAGTCATCAAGGGGGTCCCCTTGGTGGTCGTGCCCGGTGGACGCCAATAGACTCGCCCTCTGTTAGGCAAACATAACAAATATAACTGAGGGGCAATTCCCATCTTTTATTTTTTTGACATTGATTGTCGCTGAGATTAGATTGCGACTTCAATTTAAACGTTTTAAGAACGAGAATCGGCCTTCTGGTGAGATGTGGGTGTACTGCCTATAGGTAGACCTCTGCCGAACCCAACCCGTAATACAGGCGTGATGTTATGATATGTTACAATAGAAGGAAACTTACAAAGAGCAAAGCTTTTACAAACCAAAGCTTGCACCTCGCATAAAATGCAACATAGGTACCTACATATGTATTTAATTAAACCTTTAACTAATAAAAACATAGAGCAATTCTGTTGCTCAGTTCAGTTTTTTGAACAATTCAGTGTTTGCTTACTTGTGAGAATAACAATCACCCAAGGTAAGGCGTTGGGTGATTGTTATTCTCACAAGTAAAGTATAATCTATAATGGAATGGACAAGTACCAGGAACTCCCCACAATAAAGTACTGACTCCGACTGTAGGTAAAGATATATCCTCGGATCGACCCCAGAGAGTTTTTTCAGTATTGGACTATTATTGTATAAAGCTGTCTGAGTGTCTCATTTAGAATGGGTATATTGAATGGGCGAGAAGCTTAAGGAGTTATTTAAGATACCAATTCAATATCGCCTACCTTGTAACCTTACATTGTATAAGGTTCTTCAATAACATATTACTTACTGTTTACTAATAATAATAATTAAACATAAAATATTATATTATATTATTATTTATATAAAAAGGGGGGAAAATAATCAAAGTGCATCAAAAAATTCATCCACATCGCTCTCAATAGGAAACGTGCCCAAAAGGCTGGCAGCATTGCCACGTTGCTTGGCAACGCTGATTCTTTGCCCAAAAAATAGGCCAGCCCTCTTGGTCACGTGAAGAGTCGACCAACCGCTTGGTGATGCCTCGAAATACTAAGTGGGTGAGCGCCCACTTAGTATTTAATCAGAGACAGCGCCATCGCCAAGCAGGCCATGGGGTCCGGGTGGACCCCATTTTTTTGGTTCTAGAACATGTTGGTTTCCTCACGATGTTTTCCTTCACCGTTTTGAGAGCAATGGTGATGAAATTATATACACAAAGTAAAGCGCAAAAACAACCTGGTCACACAACCAAATACGAAAAATGGCTTTAATTAAAAAAAAAAACTATGTTTCTAGAAGACAAAATTGTGTGGTAGAGGAGGGCTTTGTCCTGCAGTGGCAAAATACAGGCTAGTTAGATTAGATTAGATGTTGCAAAGCCATTAAAATAAAGAAAACTAATGAATAACTAACTACATTCATAGAACTACCTCAGCTGTTAAGTAATAGTTATTCTACGCCAAGAGGTGCTTTAACAGCTCGGCTTACAAAGGATTAACAATTCCCTTTGTTTTACAACGGCTAACGGAAGTAATTGGTAATAAACGTGACTTAATTACCTTTCTGTCGAAGTGGTATTTCCATTATACCTCTGTGTAATTTATTTAATGGTATCTGAACGTGTTTTGATCGTTAAACCTTTTAAAGTCCTTCAGTGTGCAGATGCCTCCATGGTAACAAGAGAATCTAACAATTTCAAATTTAGCAAGTATTATGCTCGATTATGCTCGAATACCTTGCCACCCTGTATAATACAGGGTGGCAAGGACATTTACGAGCAACCTGTTACCATGGATTCAGTACATGATTCTGGACGCTTGTGTTAGAATATTACGGAGATTATTATTTAAAAAAATTTGGCTGTTCCATACATTTTGACCGCGTATGTATTACACTTTTGTAGAATACAACTGATTTACATTGCATAAGACAGTCCACCAAACACGCGTCCTTCATCACTTTCTAGTGTTTTAGCTGGAATAAGTTACGCAATAAACTCCCCAGCAACACAGCTGTTTGTTAAATTAGAAGACCTGTAAATTGTCTGTTAAAAGACACTGCAGAATAAAACCTCTACAGCATAGCTATTCACAAATATTCGATACGCAACCGTGCCGAATCGAACATCAATCAATGCTATCGAAGGCATGCTCTAAACTCTGTTCACAAATGCGATAACCGATGTTTTTTTACAGTTTAAACCAAATAGATGACCGCTATTCTTCCGACAGCTAGTTTTTGCCGGACAAATCAAGTAACCGAAAATGTCTCATTTTCGCTTCGGAAGCCTGTCGTATTGTTGTGGATAGCTATCAACTCAGCCTATCGCAGTTCATTGCAGGACATAGGCCTCTTCCATGCTGCGCCGCAACACCCTGTCCTCCGCCTTCCGCACCCAGTCCGTCCCAGCCACCTTCTTAAGGCCGTCGGCCGTCTGGGGGGCGTCCCATCCCACACTACGCTTGCCAATACTCAGTCTCTAGGACTCATGTACTCCACCGAATAGAATCTCCGCCGTTTTTTGTGAATAGCTATGCAGATTGCGATTTAAAATGAATACACCATTAAAAGAAAAATCCCTATATATATAAAGTCCTATAAGAAGATAGAAAACATGTACAACGGTACAAAGCTCACAAGACCACCTCCAACTCGGCAAATACTTTTCACTTAAAATTACTCCATTCATCGGAAAACGTAAGAGAACAATATAGAACCATCGAGAAAGGAAAATGCCCTTCTCCATTTGCACAAAAGAAAATCTCTTGTATCTTGAGTACCTGTTCTTGTATACGTATATTTTGCCGGGTACTTGGGTACGGAAAGGACCAATTTTCATATTGTACTCTGCGGAAAAGTGGACGCAATCCTTAATAGGGCTAGAAACCATTGAAGCAAGAAGTATTTTTAAGACCAAAGTATATATTTTAATGGTTTACCTGGTAAGCAGTTTCATCATCATCATTATCTTCATCATAATCAGTCTATAATGTTTCCACAGCTGGGACACAGGCCTCCTCTCTATGAGATAAAATGGGTCGTAATCCACCATGCGGGCCTAGTGCGGGTTGGTACTCGTATATGTCAGGTCTTCAAATGTTTGGTCCTAAGACATGCCGTTTCCTCAAGATGTTTTCCTTCACCGTTTATGAGAGCAATGGTGATGAAACAGATTAAACAAAGTAATGCGCCTGCCGGGGTTCAAACCCACGACCTACACTCGTAAGACCGGGCCGTTACCACTGGGTCTCTCATTTTTTAGACCAAAGTATAATTTTTTTTTTTAAGTGAAAATGTCTTTAGCGGCGTTGTGCACTTTTGTTGTGATGGTTAAAAATGTTAAACTCACGTCAGGACACGTGACCTGATCGAAAATTCGTAAGACCTAGCTCGCGTCAGGACACGTGACCTGATCGAAAATTCGTAAGACGTTAATATTCAAGTTTTCACTTCTGCCGGCCCTCCCGGAGTGCAACCCGTTTTTTTTTACCTGGTAAGTATATGTTTTTCATCATCATCATAATCATTCTCTTGCCCTATCCTAATTTATTGCGAGTAGGCACAACATGTCCTTTTATTCCATACTTCTAAATTTAGTCGCCATCTCGGTTGTCACCCCCTTTTAAGCCATATTATCTTTCACACAGATAGACAGGTTGATATTATTCATAGTTCAAAAAGGGTTCTTTTTTAAGAAATCACGCCAAATGCATAAGGTACTAACCACACTTATTCAGCTCTGCTCAGCTTTTGTCCATAGAAAACAACGATTTTGTATGGAGATCGCATCCGTAAAGCTGAACAGATGCGTACGTCGTTGTTTTCTATGAACGAAACCTGAACAGAGCCTTATTAGGCTTTTTAGGTACTTTAGGGACTTTACTTAGCTTTAGGGACTAACCACACTTATTAGTGTGGTTAGTCCCTAAAGCTGACTAAGAACAAGTTATAAAGAAATCCCTCTTTCTTTAGACTTTTTAAGCCTTATCAGGGGTAATGAAGCGCAAATAATACGGCTGACCGGATTACGTCATTAAGCCGATGCTGTTTTATAGACGTTTTTATTATTTTTCTAAACCTAGTGCTTTTCCGGTCTATTAAGTTAAGGGGTTAAATATAATGACCACCATAAAATGCTTTGATACCCTTAGTTCTTGAACTTCAAATTGTATTCGAACACCAAATGTAGTAAATGATCACTAAATCTTAGCGAGCAAATTAATGCGCTATTTCTGCCTAAATAAACTACTATGATTGCCATAAAATGTAGGTTTATTACCAAATAAAGTATTATGATGCCATATTAAGTTATGTGTTCTGCTTGCTGCAAACTAGATAGACGAGGTTAATTTAAAAAAAAAATGGTTAGGTTAGGTTAAAACGAGTGCCAGAGACGACAGATTGTATAGAAAAAAAATATGGAAAAAAAGAGATTATTTTTTGCAGGCTGTCGAGAACCGAACATGATTTATTTGGAGTCATTTTGCTTAAATAGGATAGCGAGATGTTAAAACTTTGGTTATAAGTTTACATTAAAATGCGGGTTTAATTTTGGTGATCATTTACTTTTTTTGTCTGTTATATGTTACTATATCTGGTGGTAAGTTAAACATAAGCCTTAAGTTAATAGTTCTCGGTTTTTATAGAAGAAATTATCATGAATAGATAGAATAGAATAATCTTTATTATGTACACCATATAAATTACAGACATAAATATTGTATAATATTGATTGTATTGTATAATATTATATTATATTGTTCATAGACAATATCTAGACCAAACCAGGCCTAATATCATCAATAATCTAGTCTGTGGTAATGAAATGTCCCGTTTGTGAAAGAAAAGCTCTGAGTTTAAACATAAAATATTGAAACTACTATTTTTTTTTATTTGTGGGGTACAAACAGACTACCTGCAGTATTATCTCTCCTTTCTATCTAAATCCATCCAAAGGTTGTCTTGAAAAGATCGCTTTTAGCGATAAGAGCGCCCATTGTGACACGCTTTGTACAATTTCTATATTTATATTCTGTAATATTTATGGTACATAATAAGGAATATTCTATTCTGTTCTAAACTAGAATGATCCGAATAAAAATCAGTTATCTTTTGTGTAACAATTAATTAACTCCTATTGAAAATCAATAGTGAAAAAACAATGAGAGAAGAGAAAACTTCCGGTACCAGTTCACGTAAATTTGTAAGTCAAGAATTACTTTATTTTTTAACTAGCTGCGCCCCGCGGTTTCACCCGCATAAGTTTCGATCCCGTGGGAATGTCGGGATAAAAAGTATCCTATATGTTAATCCTGGTTATAAACTATCTGTGTGCTAAATTTCGTCAAAATCTGTTCAGTAGTTTTTGCGTGAAAGAGTAACAAACATCCATACATCCATACATACAAACTTTCGCATTTATAATATTAGTAGGATTATTTTAATTAACCGAAAATTGAAACCAATATTAATAATTAGGTACAGTCACGAGCAAAAGTATGTATACACTCGGCTTTATTCAAAAGCGATTTACTCCTTTATTTTTTAATGAAATTTTATGTTGTTACGAACATAGCATTTTCGAACCCATAGGTTTATCTAATGTGTCGCAAAAAATCGCAATTGAAAGTTGCCAAGTGTTGACATATTGGTGCTCGTGACTGTACTTATTGGAAAACGCAAAACGCAAACTCACTCCCACACTCAATACATGATTCACTTTTACGTAAAGCATTCATCGAACTTCGGAATGAAAGTTCAAAACATACTTACGTAAGTTCTCCCACCACCTCTAGTATTGTAGTAATAGTATTTTCATTCTAACTGAATTGTAGTTTACTACAAACGTATCGCGGGCTGGCGAACCACGTAGTTGTCCAATCGACTGTCAGGCAATTTGTAGTGTAGCGTTAATTATTTTTGCTCGGTCGATGCGTTCGCGCTTCGGTAAATGAGATCAGTCACCGCTCACCGCTTCGCAGTAAATTAGGACCGTTTTAATCATTTCCACGAGGCGCTATAAATAAAGCTGGATTTCGAACAGGGATGTGTGATTATTATTATTTGAGTTTCATAGTTTTATATTATTTGTTGGGATTACTAGAGATAATTAAGCGTTTAAGGGATCCTGAACAGGGAATACAAATAAATACAGGGTGGCAGGGACATCGACGCACAACTTGGTACCATGGAGTCAGCATGATTCTGAACATGCGTTGATATTTTTCATCGGTTTAAGAAAAAAAGTTTCTTTTATGTATGAGAAAAACACGTGTCTTGCAGAAGGACTGGAGCAGTTATGATAAGTAAAGAAATGAGCAGGATACTCACAAGTGGGTGTTGCTTGAGCAGTCGCGTGTGTGCGATGGAGCGGCGCGGGCGCGCATGGGGCAGGCCCCGGTGCGCGAAGTGCCATTCTGTGTCAGAGCCTAGTACCTGTGAAAAGAAATAATTATTTTATTACTGAGAATTTGTTTGTTTTTTTCAGGGCAGCACCCTTCTTCTTCTTCATGTGTGTCTTTCAGATCTGGTTGGCCCTAAAATTCTCCACTTCCACGGCGTCTTCGGTGGTATCGCAAAACGTTATTGCAAAACCCTCATTACGTAACTCGCACACAATCTCAATCTGAATCATTTTGAAGTGTTGCTTATTATGTTCGAAAAATTTGTCTGTTCCACAACGTAAATAACTCAATTAAAGTTGCTGAACTGCAAATATTCACACATAGAATAAAGTGGGTTGACTACACAGTATTTCCATTTCAGAAAAAAATACAAGATAGATGTAAATAATGGGAATGGGATCGCAAGTATATCTTCAAAACGACGCAAAGAGCGATGTGGGTGCCTTAAATTAGGTTAGCGCGGTTATCCGGAAAATTGCGTGACTGTGGAAGCGACGACCAAATAAATATTGGCACGTCATTTCCTAGAAAACACTTTAAATAATTGTGTTTTTCCTATTCCTTTGTTCCAATTGTTTACTCGAAGTACCTAAACAATTAACTTCGCTACAACTCAAGTGTCATTAACACCAAAGAGTTTTTAGTTAATGATCAACAATGACCAAGTTCCTTCTATTGTTCTTTTCTAACTTTATAAATAAATACAATAAGTCGCCTTTCATGAACCTAACTTCTCTAGACAACAACCTTTTGTAATACAGAAAAGCAACCGCTTTCGTTTGTATTTCTCGAAACATTATTTTCCGAACATTTCAATATCGCAAAGCATTTACGTTACTGAAACGTGTGAGTCAACAGTTCGGAATGTAGGCAGTAAAGCAAATCCCGCGATCTTTACCCTGGATTTATATACGGAGCAATAAAACCAAAATGGCGGAGGAACCGAGCGCAAATATGGCGCGTATCAACGTTTACATTCTGAGTCGACACCAGGCGGTGAAGAAAATTATGTTGTATTGGTGGGAATTTTAACATTGGACGCGTTCGTTTTGTGTTGCGAATGTTTGTGGGATTTGGATGTCATAAAAAATAAACTGACCAAGTAGACCAAATAGGTTTATACAAATAGGTTTATTGGGTTGAAAGTTAGGCACGGCACAGCAAGGGATTTTTATACGACGAATAGGAACATAACTTAAAAGTGTGAAAAAGGGACGTCGCTCGCTGCATGCCTAAAGATACCGGCATCGTAAGACACCAGAAGGTCAATAATTCTCGTAATTTAAAACGTTCAAAATCTTGTCGCAGTCTCATCACGGCGACAAACAAATGTCAAAAACTTGTCAAAATGTAGGGAAATTAGAAGTATTTTTTGACAGATTGAGACTGAGATCAAACTGTGAACGTTCTTAAAATTACGAGAATTGCCCCTCAGATGTGCCGTGCCTTGCCGCCAGTATGTGCAGGTCCTTACCGATACTATGTTTTCGTAAAACTTCTTTGAAGTCTTGGTGTCAATGATCCATTTTGGGAAAAAAATACACAACAAATATTGCGGCCGTTTCAAAAAAGGGAAATTGCAAAATAATTTTAGTTAACTAGAAAGAAATAACTCTGAACGTTATCCAATTAGAGTTACCCTACATAATAAATAAGTACCCTCAGAAATAAACAAAGAATGTCTTCCTCATAACATTTTGATACATTGGACATAAAATATGTGCGTGGGCAATAAGAAAAAGAAGGATACAAAAGTTATTATCCTCATTCTTCATTATTTATTTAATCTTGGAAATGGACGGGAAATGGACCAGAGCACTAAGCTTATTACGCTTAACATAATGAATCATTTATGTAACACAAAAAGTTATAGCAAAATGCATCTATATCTATAAAAAGCCTCAAGTTAAAACAAAACGCATCTATATCTATAAATAGCCTCAAGTTATAACAACAATACGATACCCTTTGGTAAGACTGGTTGTCAGATTTTCGGGCTTCTAACGACCCGTAACGATTGTCAAAGATCCACGAATGTCAGCCGGGACCAACGGCTTAACGTGCTTTCCGAGGCACGGAGAGGTCTTGGTATGTGAAGATGGCCACCCATCCACGGACCAACCGCGGCAAGCGTAGCTTAACTTGATCGATCGACCCTTGCGGCTGTGATTACTTAGCCACAAGCCGAAGGCAAAAGCTAGTAGACAAATACTTTGGAAAATCTGAACTTAGAAAAGCGGTCTAGAAATCGAAAAGAAGCCAATTTAGATCTAAAGCGATTTATACACTATTCAATTTTCTTTTCCTTTTGACCAAAAAGCGATCTATTCGGAACTTGTATGACTATAAGGATCTTTTTTCATTACAATAATACACCTATATTATTAAACTTTTACCCTAGCATATATCTTTTTGCGTACCACCTGGTACACAAAGGGAAAGGCACTAGACGCGTAGTACGGGCGTACTACGCGTCGACTTCAATCTATTGTACGACCTACTTGTTTGGTATACGTATGACAAACACGCCTTCTTTTGAAAAATCAATAGCTGATTCAAAAGGTACCTAGTAGAAAAATGAGGCTATGACATGTAAAACAATTGCAATACTTACGGTACTTACAATTTTAATGCAATACGATTTTTAGCAGATTTTTAATGTGTGATTAGTTTTGTAAATACGTTTTCTCAGGAAAAATCTATAGCTGATTCAAAAGGTAGTACAAAAGTAAGGCTACAACATGTAAAATAACTTCAATACTTACAAACTTAATGCAGGGGATTTTTAAGTGTACATATTTATTATTGTATGAAAAAATAAGTTATCTATGGAAAAAAAACAATAGCTGATTCAAGAGATAGATATAGATTTTTTTTTAAATATCTGGCGTTGGAAAAATCAGCCCTTACAGAAATAAAATCATTTATCATTTAATGCAAGACGATATTTGGCGATTAAAAAATATATAAATAGAACTGTAAATATTTTTCGGTGGTGTAGATAAATATTAACTTAAAATAAATTAGCTATCTCGACTTTTTAATAAGAAAAGTTAGTAAAACTCTACTTTCGCTGACCTCTTCAAGCTAGCCTTTCATTTTAAAATATAATTCTAGTTTAACCCAAGAGAAAACCAGTTTTAATTAGAAGGGTTAAGGGAAGGGACGTCGCACCCGAGTTTTAAACTCAGTTTTTTTCAAACTACACTGCTTACTCTGGTTCACGCGACAATAATTTGTGTTGCCACACTTAATTAAAGTTGGAACATTTTCTACCGCCTGCAAACCATGATACCTTCCGAAGTAGAACCTAACACATACATAACATAGAGTGTTTCGAATCTAAGTTTCTTTTGTATATTGCTAGAGTTCAACTAAATGAACACTGTTGTAAAAGTGGTTAAGTGATAGTAATTACCAGGGTTCAAAAGAATTCATGGATGAAAAATGTTAATGCCCTGTAACCTTTTACCAAACCCTTAATTTTGCATGCTTGTATGTTATCTGATTTTTTTCTTCAGCAGTTTTCTTTTCTTACCATATTAAGAATGCAATTAAAAAAAAAATTAGCAAAGACAAACATCGCCTAAGAAAAAAGTTCGAATTAAAAAGAATGGTTAAATCACCATCTAATCAAATTCGAATTTGGAATCCTTTATTCAGAAGAATGGCTTGTTCTATTCAACGTTGGTTTAGTTAAAAGTAAGCTTTCTTCTAAAATATGTACGTGGAAAACAATTTCGGTTTATGTCGCCCATGTTGAATTTATGATGACGATTTCTTATAATGTACTTCGAAGTAATTTGCCTAGGTTTATTAGTGACGCAAATGCCTTAACGCCTATCAACTGAGGCGAAAACGAAAACCAGCTTTACTGCTTGGAGAATAAAGGCCAAGTGGCTATAACGTTTTATTGCCAATACGCCGCCAATTGTGCGTTGTTTTCACGTGTAAGCGTAATAATATTGAGGCGAAAAGGTTAATTGGTATTATAGTAGCTCGGCTTGAGCACTTAACGGTCCAGCCTAGAAAATGTTGAATTTCAGACTACATAGGAAACAATTTAGATAGGTTTAGTTATTGTGCCCGTTATAAATATACGAAGACCTGGGCACACCTGTCTCCTTTCTACACTGTGAGAAAGAAACACGTGAGGAAAGCTACACATGTTGTCCATGACATGCGACGTAGGTATAATGATATAAAACGTCTTATGCAATGTCTGGCACATCACTAAATGTGTATATGTCGCAGATGGATTGTAGAATTCGCTGTTTTAAAAAACAACTCCGTTATGTAAAACAACTAAACAACGTTCAGCCGTTTTCCATAATTACTGAACTTGAACACGCAAAATTTGCGGTTTTGTAAATCAGCGTGAAATGAAACGTCAGATTGTAGATTTTAGTTCTAAATTTTGTCACTCGTGGTTCTGCGTGTCGTTACAACAATAATGGCGTTCGAAGAGTTGTAAGAGTAATACAAGTAAAAATGACCTTAACTCAAGTGAAAACAGCGATTTTAAGGAATATATTAGTTAAAATTTATCAGAGTTTTATGAAAGACGCTCATTATGACTATCTTAACGTCGGTAGTAGTTTTGTAAAACCGTAGTGCAATGACAATCCAGCTGAACAGTTGTTCAGTTGTTTTACATAACGGAGCTGTCTTGTAAAACAATTAGCGGTTTTGTAAAACAGCGGATTCTACATCTGCGACATATACATATACAATCGTTTTTCTTATCCTCTTTACATTGTAGCAAACGACAAAGTCTCCCCGTCATTCAATGTGTTCAATAACAGCCTGTTCAAATCAAATTGTTATTATTTTGTTATTTAATTTATTTTATTTTATTCTACTGCTCCCGAAGGTCGGAATTCGAACCGTCTAATAACGATTTTCAAAATTCGAATCGTGGAACGAGAAATAAAACAAAAGGAAGTAATGAGTAGCCAGAAAAGATACTGCATTGTACCAGAGGCTCTAGTACGAACGCCAGACGTAAAAGTAACGTTAATTCGAAGTTGTTGAAGCCGATAGTGAGGTCAAAATGAAGGTGGCGGCTGATTTTTTTTTTTAATTTATCGACATTTTTGTCGTCTTCGTGGTTTTTGAGGGCGTTAAAACCAATATTGTGATCAAAATGAAAATCCGAGATTGGCTGCAAAAATGTACAAATTTTCGTCATTTTTGAATTTTCTCTAGGATTTTTATTTTGAACATCGTTCATGCCTGGGTCCTCCAACCCCACACGTTTTCGATCGAAGATACCACTGTTCTATAGCGTTTAGGTTAAAAGCAAGCACAATTAGCTTCACCCATAATTATGTAGATAGGAATAAAGCAAATTCTATCCCCTCGTCTGTTAGGCAAGTTTATTAATTTCCGTAACAATAGAAAATGTAATTGTATATCATTAGTAACAGTTGAGCTCTTATATGCATGAAGAAAAAGAAAGAAAGAAAATACATTTATTTACCACAGACTAAAAGACACACAATCCACCAGATACATACATCAGATACTTAAAAACAAATAAAAAGTTTAAAGTTCGATGTAAGAAATTTACCAGGAAAGCGTGCCTCACGGCTAAAGAGATGCTTTCGTTCAAATTAACGGTACCTTTACTCCGCGCGTTCGTGTTAGGCCCACAGATAGGCTAGGCACAACAAAGTATATCCTCTGCCCACATTCTCGCTCACGTAATAAAAGTTAACCAAGGGTAACAAGTTAATGCGCCTCTAGCCGGCATGGGGTTGAATACGTAAGTAGTTCTAGTCTAATAGACGCCATCTTTCCTCACACGGTATCGATACATTGTTTCTATTGTTACCGTCAAGTTTAAATACCAACTTTACTGAGTATTAAATATGCCGCACTTCACAAGTAAACGACTGAAGAGAATTGCTTTTATGTTCGTGACTTTGAAACTTCAAGTGGTTAATGTAAGGAATAAATATATCGTTTTTTTTTTAATAATAATTTGTGACACTGTGAATTATGGCTAAGTAAAGTAATAAAACAGTTTCATATTTATTTTTAGGCAGCCATTTAGGTATTCATTCTTTTTTTTAAATTAGGCGGTTCAATTCAAACATGGAACGGGCGTACCTATCGATATTCCAGACCTAGAAATGCCATGTCTAGAACCAGTTTAATTAAATAAAATATCGGTAGGGTTTAAATTCGTGCCGAACCTAAAGAACTACGATTAGCATAAATGTTGGGATAGGTACCAATTCTAATTTTCCAAATTGCTAACATACGCTGCCTTGTCTATGTACTTACTACAGTCAATTAGGCACTGGAACCAAATTGCTTTCCCTAAACCTACTTTTAAATTTCATTCGCATAGTTTAGGGGTACCAAAGGGGTATCGTATTACTCGGTAACTGGGTTGTGGAATGTGGAGGTCAGATAGGCAGTCGCTCCTAGTAAAATACTGGTATTCAGCTGCATCCGATTAGACTGGAAGCCGACCCCAACATAGTTGGAAAAAGGCTCGGCAGATGATGAGTTTACAAAAGAAAAAGATAGGTACATCAATAACAATATTGAGGTCACTTTTGCATAAACACTAGCCTAGCCTACACTTTATGCATAAACTGTGTTGTTATTCCCAGAGGCTTGTTAAAAAGTTTCTTCGCTTCGGGGTAAACAAGCGTATCTGAATATCAAGAGATAAAACTCGATCGCGACTTATCCACAGCTATACTTTATCGGAGAACGCAGCCTTCTAAATTCAAAAGATATGACGCACCAAATCCGGATTATGGCTTCACAGGACCATCCTGCGGATTAATTTCCGGAAAACAAGCGAATCTTAATATCAGATTGGCCGAAAATGCCATTATTAACAGAGGCTTTGTTGAATCAGTGACGCTTCATTAATTTATTTATAGTTAACAGTTGTGTACCTGAATATTTGGCCGTAATGAATATTTAATCCGATCGCAGTTTCGCTTTAAAGTACATAAATAAATTATATTAGAAAGCGGGCATTAATATAATATTTTGTAGGACAATAAATTGCTTCATAAATACACATTGCTACATTGCTAACGATATCTATCATAAACGTATTCTCTGTGACACAATGAACGAAACCGCGCGAAATGAACGCCAGATTGGCGGAATTCTCTAAGGAATTGACGTGATTTCGAAGTAAGGATTCAAGTGGTCATCGGAGTAGTTTCCTAAAGCAGTAAAAAAAAAAACTTAAGCATTATGGCGCCAAAACACGTATGAAAAATTTAAAAGAACACATTCCAATTTCAAAACGAGGTTGTAATAGATAATGCTGTTTGTTTCATCGTTCAAAACACCACAATGCTGACGTAACATCACAAATTCATCAACAACAGATGTTGTGAGAAGTCCGCGCCGTTTTGTACGGAAACGCGTCTTGATTATGTAAATACTTTCTTCCACCCCACTCTGAATATAAATATCAAACGTGACCTTTAACTTCATGGTTGAATGCCTTTGTTCACAACGGAGGTCACGTGTATATTTTTCTTTTTTCCTTTTGTATCAAAAGTTGTTTTTTTTTTGGCTTCGCACGGCTTGTGCATTTAGCTAATACAACGTTTAGTTTTAAAAAAGGACACGTCCGCCATGTTGGAAGTTTCCCGGGCTTTTGTATGTAATGATGTCATGGTTTATATGTGGTTTTTTATGACTATTGTTGTCATAATTATAAGTAATTTCTTGTAATGAGTTCTTAATTACAGTCAATCGTTTACCTTCTCTATAATAACG
Source organism: Apamea crenata (assembly GCA_949629185.1). Lineage (NCBI taxonomy): Eukaryota > Metazoa > Arthropoda > Insecta > Lepidoptera > Noctuidae > Apamea > Apamea crenata. Next base: position 12,153,049 of record OX451371.1, read on the forward strand.
AAAAAAATTGGAGGAAATCGGAAAATGGCGCAAAATTGACCAAATAGGTACTTTAAAAGTACTTCACCGAGGTACATTTTATTCGTGTCATAAAAATAACCCTGACATTCCTATGTGGTTTTAGATCATATGAGTACCAAGGCTGCAAAAATATTTGGGTAAGAGAGAAGCTGTTTGAAAAAAAAATAAGCATCGTAGCTATACCTAAAGGAGGAAGCTCCAAAAAAAGTCAAACGATCATTTATACATCGATAATAATTATTATGCTATCAAAGTTGGGCACGTACTGAACAACAGAAGTCCAAACTCAAGATTTGCCAACGGGCAATGGCAGCATAATAGGTGTACAGATCGAGTTAGAGACACCACGCTACGCTCCATAACTCAAGTAGCGGATGTTGGAGAAAAAACACCCAGGCTGAAGTGGGAGTGGGCTGGACACGTCTCGCGAATGCACCCGGAACGATGGGCAGAGATCGTCACTCACTGGACGCCTGAGGGAGGACATCGCCGTCGAGGTAGACCATGGCGAAGGTGGTGCAACGATATGATATTTGTAGGGCCAACATGGCCAGAGATCGCACAAAATAGGGAAGGTTGTGGAACACCATTCAGGCTAAAAAAAAAAACAATTTGTAATAAAAACATGAATCATCCTAGAAATCTAAAGGAACCAACCCGGAATTGAGGTTCCGAGTTCACAAACAAAGGTACGACATAATCCTTCTTGTACCTTTTATGTAATCCCACCCGTACCTGCTGGATGTTTCTATACCGTCCTTAATCCTGCACCTAAGTCCTTTTAGACGAACTTGGAAGCTTTCAATGCACCTTCTTAGTAAATACTTATGAAAAGGCACTTGACATTCTATAGTAGAGAGCACTGGTGACCCAGTGGTAACGACCCCAACTTACGAGTTGTAGGTCGTGGGTTCGAACCACAGAACCCGAACAGGCGCTTTACTTTGTGCAAATAATTTAATCACCACTGCTCTCAAAACGGTGAAGATAAACATCGTGAGGAAACCGACTTGTCCTAGAACCGAAAATTCAAAGACATGTGATCTACCAACCCGCAATAGGCCCACGTGGTGGATTACGGCCCACTCCCTCTCACCGAGAGCAGGCCTGTGTCCCAGCAGTGGGAACATTATAGGCTGGTTATGTATTCCTCTATCGACATTCGTAACAAATAAGCCACCCTAGTTCCCAAACGCTCGCACAAGAGACTTTATGACGTCACACTCACAAACTCCACCACTCCACCAAAATACACACATTACCTAATGTCGTCATTTCAACCGTAAAACTAGTTAAAACTTCATCAACCATGTACATTAACCAACACTTATGCAATTAACACGGTGGTTTTCGATTAGGTAATAGGTAGAGGACTTATATGTAGGTACTGTGTGACCTGACACCCTCTAGCAATAGGTCAATCTACCTGACCTGCATCAAGGGGCCACGCTTCTGCCCACGGCTTCGCCCGCATGGATGTCGGTAATTATGCCACGGGAACGTGCTACCAGGATAAAAAGTATGTCCTTCCCCAGGATGCCATCTATCTCTTTGCCAAATTTTATCGAAATCCGTTCAGAGGTTTAGGCGTGTAAATGTAACATACAGACAGAACTTATAATATACAGTATAGCACTTTGCCCGCGACTTCATCCGCGTGTACTTTACTCTAAAAATTTCACTTCACCCTCTTAGGGTTGGAATTTCGAAAAACCCTTTCTTAGTGGACGTTGGGCGTCCACCTTCGTCACGAAAAATAGACCCTCCAAATTTCATGTCTCTAGGATCAGCGGTTTAGGCTGTGCGTTAATGTATCAGTCAGTCAGTCAGTCAGGACTTTGAATTTTATATAATAGATTAGTTCAAATCCGGGCCAGTAACAATTGGACTTTTTCAATTTATATGTAGATACTTTCTGAGTTAAAATATTATTTAATAAATAAAATAATATTAATTCAGCTATATCCGGTTAGTCTGGAAGCCGACCCCAACATAGTTGGGAAAAGGCTATATAGGCAAAAGGGTATAAAGGCTATATTGATGATGATGTGCTTTCTGAATTTATCTTGGACATTACTGACATCGGTGAAGTGGTGTGAATTTGTTTTTCACAAAGTGTGAATTTTCACAATCTGTGAAAATTTCAAAAGTTTACCTATTACGGTTCATGAGACCATCCGTCGACCGACCGTCCGTCTGTCAGCGGGCTGTAGCCCGAAACCGAAACATTAATTAAGGGCATCCCTTTCGTCATTCCAATTATAGCACACGAATAAATCGTTTCGTGTTTCTCTTCCAAGTGCTAAGAAAATGTTAGTCAAGTAAAAGCTCTAAATACGACCAACTAATTAGAGGTTTCAGTAATTTGTACTTGAGGTGACAAACGCCTGATTTCTTGTACCTTCAACCTAAGAGAGGTTGAAGGTACAAGAAATCAGGCGTTTGTTAACAAATGACCTTGCAGCCTTGATGCCTTCGAGCACTCTTACAGCTGTAAAGTATCGGGTTAGTTAATCAATGTTGGTTGTCTTTTAGTGTATAAAGCCTTAAGTTGTTGTTTTGTAGTGGTTTTTGTTGACACATTTGGAATAGGTATGTACTTAAAACTGACTGGACTAGTCTAGTACACACACGATACACAACCAAAAAAAAAAAAAAAAAAAACTTCAGTAGTTTTTGGGTTTTTGGATTAAGAAATAGACATTTTCGGAAAGTAAAGTTTCCAGTTTTTCTTTAGCCTTATGTTTCATTTTTACTTATAACCAGCTGCGCCCCGCGGTTTCACCCGCATAAGTTTTGATCCCGTGGGAATATCGGCATAAAAAGTATCCTATTATGTTAATCCTGGTTATAAACCATCTGTGTGCCAAATTTAATCCAAATCCGTTCAGTAGTTTTTGCGTGAAAGAGTAACAAACATCCATCCATACAAACTGTCACATATAATACTAGTAGGATATTATCTGTAAGTTAATGTCCACCGTTGGCAGGGTGGCAGGGACATCGACACGCAAACTGTAACCATGAATTCACCACGTGATGATTCTAATTTATTTCTTGATAACCTACGAAAAATTTCTACTCAAAGGGGCCTACCCTTTTCGTCGAATGTGGCATAGAAAAGTGTAATACCTACGCGGTTAAAATGTATGGAACAGCATTTTTTTTTTTTAACAGTTGAATTTTAACGCAGGATGGTTCAGAATCCGGTAACGCATCAATGTCCCTGCCCTCTTGTATAGAGGAGAGAGACACACACACACACACAGAGAGAGGGAGAGAGAGAGAGAATTAGAATACCCTTTCTCTTTTGTGCTGAAAACACACACTAATTCACTACACTTCCGTTGACAAGTTTGTGTATTGTAGTAGGTTTAAAAACACGAGAAGAAATCCCAATCAGCAAATGTCAGGATGCACAATTTGTTTCTGACACAAATCCGATTATGTTCCAGTTTTTTGTGATGTTCGTTCGTTAAAAAAGTTTTAACGCAGTTGCATAACTGTAATCCAACTTTTTCATACAACTTTTAGTGGCAGAGATGCCACCTGTTGCGACTTACATGTTGTTTGTATGCAGAAGACGTACGAGTAAGTGCTGTCCATCATAAAATATTCAATCAATCAAAGCGAAGGTCTGTGTCGTTCCATATTACATAAGAAATTGCTGTTTTCACAACTCCTGGATGAGAGACGCACAGAACCGGGAAGTAGTGCAGACGAAAAAAAAGCCCGGAATCACCCACTGCTGGGTATACCCATACATAATCAGCTTATAATGTTCCCACTGCTGGGACACAGGCCTCCTCTCTGTGAGAGGGAGTGGGCCATAATCCACCACGCGGGCCCAGTTCGGGTTGGTGGATGTCACATGTCTTCGAATTTGTGGTTCTAGGACATGCCGGCTACCTCACGATATTCTCCTTCACCATTTTGAGAGCAGTGGTGAACTGGTGATGAAATCATTTAGAAACCTCTAATTAGTTGGTCGTAATTAGAGCTTTTACTTGACTAACATTTTCTTAGTACTTGGAAGAGAAACACGAAACGATTTATTCGTGTGCTATAATTGGAAAGACGTAAGGGATGCCCTTAATTAATGTTTCGGTTTCGGGCTACAGCCCGCTGACAGACGGACGGTCGGTCGACGTATGGTCTCATGAACCGTAATTGGCAAACTTTTCAAATTTTCACAGAAAAAAAAAAAATCTAATCTCTATTTTTGTGAAAATTTCAAAAGTTTACCTATTACGGTACGTTATTATGGTACGTTTATTTTTATTATTTATTGTTATAGCGGCAATAGAAATCGATTGCCGCTAGAACAATAAATAATAAAAATAAACGAAAGTTAAAAAATATAAAGGTGAATTTTTTTCGGCGTTTTTTGAATACTTGTGGAATGAAACCGCACAAAATGAAATTTTGTGTGTTTATTTCAATGGGCTCTAGCAGTGCGATTCTGTAACCATCTCACCGTGAAAACTTAGGTGAAGTGAGCGTGGAGTTAGCTGTCATTCCAACTAAATGCTAGGTATTGACATTATTGGCAGCTCACTTCACCTAACTTTTCACGGCGAGAACTTTACAGAATCGATCGGCTGGATGGCTTGTGAAGTGTGTAGTGAAGTGGACCCGGTCGAGCAGGACAACGTCTGCCGGGTCCGCTAGTACTTATATAATATAATCCTACTAATATTATAATCGCGAAAGTTTGTGAGGATGCATGGAAGGATTAGTTACTATTTCACGCCAAAACTACTGAACGGATTTTGATGAAACTTTACAGTAATATAGCTTATACATCAGAATAACACAGGATTCTTTTTATCCCGATATTCCCACGGGATCGACACTTATGCGGGTGAAACCGCTAAATAAGCTATTCTGAAATATTCAATTTACATAATTTTATGCAAATATTGATATTATCAAACTCGCGTCACGTATTTGCTGGTTCCGCGATGATAAGTTCAGGGCGCCATGACACTTTGGCCGGCCATTATGTCTTGAAACAGCGCACGTACGTTAGTACTATTAGTTATTCTGTGCACGTACGACAAACCATGTACTGTGTCATAAACAATAATACGACCGCAATATGAGTGACATTTTGAGCTCACAACCAATTATGGTTTATTATTCACAAATGCCAACTATTTTTGTGTCGACTTCCAATCTAATCAGATGAAGCTGAATACAAGTATTTTACATGGAGCGACTGCCTATCTAACCTCCACAACCCATATTGGATAACAAGATACCCCTTAGTACGACTGGTTCTCAAACTTTTGGGACTCTGACTACCCGAAACGACATGTCGAAGATCTACGAATGACAGCCGGGACCAACGGCTCAACGTGCTTACGTGTGAGGCACGAAGGCGTCCCGATATGTAACGAATAGGCACCCATCTTATATAATATCGTAACAAAGAATAATTAACAAAAGTGATTAATGCCGGTGATAATCAATTCCACGAAGCTAATAAGAGTTTTGAACAAAGAGCGAGTCCGCCATTTTGATAATTTAACATGAGTTACTTCGGATAATATAATGTCTATTGTTATCTGATGATAGCTTAATATCCTTATTTTAATATAGTTTTATAAATTAAAGTTTAACCCCTATTATTCAACCGTCTTACAAGGCAGCCATTCATTGCGGTTCTTAATAACTTGAGTCTTTTCATTATATTCAGAAAATAAATGAAGCTTGGTGAAATATGGCGGCGATTCGTAATTACTGCGAATGGACCTAATTATTTGAAGAATCCTTGACTAATCGACTGTTTGATATTAATATAAAAAAATCATCATCTGCATTTCCAATTCGTTAAATACCACCATTATTGGAAAACAATTAAGGTTTTTCTCTTCAGATATCAGGATCTTTTTAGTGACCGTTTTATCCATGCTTCGAAAAGCGACCAATCGGCAATAGAAATATGTACATCACATGGCAGGACAGCCAATCAAACCGTACGTAGCGTGACCTAACTGACTCACCGATTAGAATGTTGACCTTTACATCTACTACTCGGCTTATATGTCATTACGTCACTATCCGTTCACAGTTATTTTATCTCGGACAGCAGCAAAGTAACAGCAACCTTGTTATAACGAAAATAAAGATCACAATGATTTTGACAGACTTGTCAGAGGCAGCAAACCAACAGCCACCTTATTAGAATGAGATTAAAGATCACTGTGATTCGGACAATGATGTAAAATCAGAGGTAAATTAACCGTGAATGGGACTGCAAAAGCAGCTTTGGCGCTTAGATGATGCTGACAGAGGGGCGTTGTTGGTAAATATTTGTGTAAAATTGTATTAAAAAACAAGACGGCAGCGTTGATTCCGTTTTGCCTAGAGACACACAGGCGCGGATCTAGGTTTTCGCTCGAGGGGGAGCAAACAATCTCTCAGGCTGTGAAAGCCCCTTTAATAAAAATCCTTCAGTACCTACTTTCCGTTCACTGAACAATGTGCCCCCTTTTCGGGGATGACGACGACTTATCTATATCTCAGTAACATACTGTTTACAGAGTAAAAATACAGATAAAGTATAAAACTATGTTTATTTCTAATTTACAGTTTTAGACACAGTTTAGTCGAAACTCAAGGCTACTGCATTCGTTGCCTTTGCTAGAGCATAGACTGAGCGTTCCGTTCAGTGCAGTGAATACGGACCAAAAAGAACTAGAGAGACAAACCGAACGTGCGGCCAGTATTTGTCTCTTATAACGACAAATACTGGCCGCACTTTCGGTTCCTGTTTGTTACCTGTAGTACTGTAAAGGTTGTCCACTAAAGTCAACCTTATAGGTATAGTGCAGGCTGGCTAATTTAGCGCGGGTTCCATTCGAACATTCAAGCAGGTTTAGAACGGGGTGTCAAATGTTTGATTAGGTTTTTTTGTTTAGGAAAAGACAGTGCTTGTTTAGTCGGCGTAGACAGAGTAAACTAGTTGGCAATATGTAAAGACGTTCAGTCAATATAAACGTAAAGGAATCGTATCGTTGTTTGATTCCTCCCGGTACCTTGAAAGGCTCACCGGGCTGGTGAGCCCGACACAATTCACAGTACCTACTATAGTATAATAGGTGCTACAGGTTAGGGTAACCCCTCAGTCCTCAGTTCTCTATGTCTATGGTTTTGCCACGCACCGCAAGATCCTTGTATAGTTGTCGACAACTAAACACCAGCAAACCATAGACACTAAACTTGACTGAATAGACTAGAAAGCTGTAAACTCAAATGATAATTGAACATTGCCTTTATTATGTCGTTAAAATGGTTTTATCCTTTCAGCAAGTTCTTAGTCTCTTAGAAGTGATAGGTTTCGTTCAAAGGCTCATATTCTCGTTATGTTATACCTACTCACGCCTTCAAAGCAATTTGCAGGGAAATTGCTCACCTACTTTACCTTTCCTTTGAAAATGTGGATCACAGAAGGTTTACATCATTTTAAGCTCTTCTAAGAAAAGAAGTAAACACTGAACTACGTTTTACATGTACTTAATGACAAATTATATTATCTTTATTCGTAGAAACTTCACGTTGATATGAAGGCGCAGCAAGTGGCGCCGCCTCGTTTTGTTATGAAGTTAATAGAATCACCGAAAAGGTCGGATAAGAGTGACACTGGCTGGTGACAGTCACCTAGCAGAGCCTCGCATCGATGGTTACATGGTGGCTGCGTTATGATGACAGAGATGATGTCCGGGTAGGCGTTGTCGGACGTCGTCCACGACGAACTGCTATATTCCGGCATAATCCTGATGCTATTGAAAGCTGCTGAATTACTAATAAGTAGACCACTTTTGGTAAAGGCTAGCCTGTGCCGTTACATAAATCAGTTATCGTGAAACCTATCTTGCATTTTTAATTATCAGGCCACGTCCTAACCAAAAGTGATAGTCGCACGAGTACGCGTTCGTCACGCTCGTTTATATATGAATATACTAGCTTTTGTCTGTGGCTTTAGCCGCGTGTATATCGGAAAATAGCCCACGGGAACGTACTACTTGATTGACTTGATTAAAGTAATTGTGTTAATCCAGATTATAAACTATCTGTGTGCCAAACATCCAAATCCATTCAGCCTTTTTTGCCCATTCCAGAACATACATCCAAACAAATGGACGCAAATTCTTAAAACTATATTTTCGGCATCAGACTCTTTTCCACACCTCGTAGCAAGGAGTGTTATTCAAAAATATTCAATGTACAGTTTTGACTTTTACTATTATTTTATTATATCTATACGCGTTATTTTATTAAATAAATGACATTGTCGCGCGATCAATTAAGTCGCGTATCTACGTCATTTTATACGTCACCGATCGCGTAATCGCGTGTTCGCGCGGCGATCCCATCCTGTTAGGACACAGATTCAAAGTCTGAACAAAAGTGGTTTCATATTAACTAGTTTACTGCCCAGCTCTTAAAAGGTTTCTTACCCACTAGAAACAAAGTACATAGTAACATGTTGTATAAAACAAAGCTGGGACAACGTTAACGTCTATTAAAAAGTTTACCAGAGCAACAAATACATAATTATATGCTAACTCAATTTCAACACTTTTTATACCACTCCATAAACACACAAACGTAAAAAATAAACGCTGTGGTTTTGAACTACCAAACAGTTTCGAACACGTACGAATGGATTTAAATACTGCAACCGTCTGTGGACATTTCAACAGTAAATAGAACACACCTTTTCCGTTTAATATTTATTTTAGTTATCTGTGGGAGAGAATAAATCATTTTCTTACCAACGATTTATTTTTTTATCAATCGGGAATTTTCCGCATCCAGCAGTTACTTATTATTTTTGTTCAATCATCTCGGAAATGAGAAATAGATTGGTTTGAGTAAATACAAAAAAGAGAAGCTTCTAGTTTTCTACATTTATTTTCAGAACTAACCAATCCGCCACGCAGTTATTTTTCATAATTTAGCAACAAAAACAGATAATAAAAACCCTCGCACAGATAATAAATCTGCTGAACGAACAAGGTCATAGATAATATGAAATCTCGAGTAATCCCTCCGGCTCGTAATGGATAATGTTATATTATGTTCACTCAATCTTCCTCACAAAAATTGTTTCAACCCGTTATGACAACTCGAGCTTCGTTCTTGCTACATTTTTTTTTTTGAATTTGCCGTGACTTTGCTTGCGAAAATAATACATGATTTATTTCTGTAAGTAGGTTTGCACAAACTCGTCAATCGTATTTTAAAAGCTAGATGAGATTGGCGTTTCCTATTTAACTACCTCTGAGAAGAAAGGCCGAAGAAACTCAAAGGTCAGTCTCTTTTAGAGTCCAGCCATATTCTTGGCCAGATCATGTGAAGATTCAAAAGGTTAAAAGACCCTACATTGATGTCCGAAATGTTGGAGCATATAGATATGTACCTTGACCGATCATATCTAACATAACATCACGCCTTGTTTCCTCGAAGGGTTAGGCAGACATGTACCTACCAAAAGTACACCCACATTTCGCCAGTTATGTCTAAGTCACACGTAGTACGGGGTGAGCCTATTGCCATCAATCGGAGACAAATACGGACTCTGGTACTGAGAAATTCCAGGTAGAACAACCCAATAACACTGTGCCCGACCTGGGAATCAAAACCTAATGCTTAGCAGTACCGCGTGCGACCACTACACCGACGAGGCAGACCGTTATAAATCAATTCGTCATCAAGGTCCTCTCAATCTGTGTGGTTCTTTCCTCAAAAAACCTTCTCAGACATCGATCTACATGGTCTTCATATGATCTGACCAAGATTATGTCTGGACTTTAAAAGAGACTGTGACTTCTGAGTTTGTTTCGGCCTTTCTTCTCAGACTAGAAAAGAAAAGAAGGAAAGCAAAAAGGAAGAAAATACATTCACTAGACAGATAGGAAGCGCCGACCTCATCTAGTTTTAAAATATGATTGACGTGTAAAAGTGTTTGTACAAACCTACTTACAAAATAAAATTATTTATCATCATAATATACACTCGAGAGCAATGAATCCGGGTCACTTAAAGAATGTTAAAAATCTCGGAAACTAAAAATGATAGGTTAATGCAATCAAATCACAGGAACTGAACTCACAAATCAGTTTCGACGCCTCGGAGGAAGTAACCCAAGTGCATGGACAGTAAGACGTCGGCTTGCTGAATCTAACTTAAAACCCCTTAGACCTGCAAACGAATATGTGGAAGAAATCCTCAATGATCACGTTGGTCCATTTATGGTCAATTTAGGTGAGGATGCTATATTTATGCATGACAATGCCCGACCTCATACAGGCAGGATTGTGAATGACTACCTTCAAGAGATGAACATTACTCGTATGGAGTGGCCAGCGCGCAGCCCGGATATCAACCCGATCGAGCATGCTTGGGACGAGCTAGGCAGATGCGTAAAACAACGAAACCCTCCCCCAATCACGCTTCGTGAGCTCAAAATTGCTCTCACAGAGGAATGGGAGAATATTCCCCAAAATCGTATAAGGAACTTGGTGTACAGCATGCCAAACCGCGTAAACGCAGTAATGGAAGCACGAGGAGGCAATACGAAGTATTAAAATTCAAGAAAATCGTAATAAAGTTCAAAAATTTCATGTTTCCTATTTTTGTTTTAAGGAGAGATCAGCAGTTTTTTTCTTTACGTAATTTTGTGTTAATAATATGTATGGTGACTCATATTTTTTTTACTTTCATTTAAGGAGTATTACATTGTCTATTAAATACAATTTATTGCATTAACCTAGCATTTTTAGTTTCCGAGATTTTTAGGATTCTTCAAGTGACCCGGATTCATTGCTCTCGAGTGTACTATTCAGCAGAGGTCCACGCTCGAGGTTTGCCAGAGAGCTATGGAACGGAGTATTCTGGGTATAAAACTTGTGGACCGGGTTAAGAATACAACAATCCGTTCCAACACTAAAATAGCTGATTTCACTCGGAAAGCTGCCACGCTTAAATGGAATTGGGCTGGACACATCTGCCGCATGTCAGACGATCAGTGGGCCAAACTTACGACCCAGTGGGTCCCCGCTTAGTGGCAAACGACATCGCGGCAGGCCCAGACGGAGATGGCGGGATGAGCTGGACTCCTTTCATAAAGATTGGTCCTTGGCAGGCAGGGACAGCAACAACAGGGAGCAGCAACAGTGGGACATTAACGGCTAATAAAATAAAATAAATAAAAAAATATATCTAGCACAGAACCGGTCGAAGCGGAGGTGCTTGGGGGGGCTATGTCCAGCAGTGGACGTCTTTCAGCTGAAATGCCAATGATGAATCTAATAGGTACCTATACAAAACATTTTCCGTAAATCTATCCAAATTGGTGCTACCAACACAGTACTCAATTACACAAAGTAGCCTATTAGATAAGTATTTCAAGAGTTTATTTTAATATTATGCCTTTAAAATTAGGCCATGTATGCCACTCTGAATGACTGGCATTTAATAATAAATGGCTTTTATGTGGTATGAGAGCCAGTGTACATACGTATATAATATGCAGAGTTCAACACATAACTATTTACATATGGTCTGCTCTGAATAGGGCAATCAGGAACTGTTTCAACAACATTTAAATTAATTAAAGTTCTACAGGGTTCCGTTTCTCTGTATTTACTGAACTTTTCATCGTGAAAAGGCAAGTTTTAAATGAACAGGACATTCATTAACACAGTTTAAATTAGATGGCAAACAGCTCGTGTTAGCACAAAAAAACATTTTCACCATTTTGGGAAAATAGAGGTATCTACACTCGAGAGCAATGAATCCGGGTCACTTGAAGAATCCTAAAAATCTCGGAAACTAAAAATGCTAGGTTAATGCAATAAATTGTATTTAATAGACAATGTAATACTCCTTAAATGAAGTTATTAAAACTTCTTAGTTATTGTAAAGTTATATCATAAAAAAATCAAATTTGAAAAAGGGCCACTTTCGAAGATGGACCTACGAAATTACAGCATTTGGTTTTGCTTTTGTTTGTAATCTGTCATTTATGTGGGTACATAAACCATGTTGATAGTGCTCTATATTCATTATTCAAGCTAAAATTATGTCGCTTACGCCTGAAGAATGCACCAGAATACTTACAATGCTGGAAACCGGCCGGAGTCAGCGCGATACAGCCAGGACTGTCGGTGTGTCGCTGTCAACAGTACAAAGAGTTCTCCGACGTTACGAAGAAACTGGTTCTAACCTACGCAGACCAGGAACGGGCAGAACCAGGTGTACCACAGCACGAGAAGACCGATACTTGGTGAACACCATGCTTCGAAATCGCTTTCTCACAGGAACTGAACTCACAAATCAGTTTCGACGCCTCGGAGGAAGTAACCCAAGTGCATGGACAGTAAGACGTCGGCTTGCTGAATCTAACTTAAAACCCCTTAGACCTGCAAACGGCCCTAAACTGGAGCGTGGGCATCGTATTTCAAGACTAAGATATGCCCAGAGCCACGTAAATTGGAGTATTGAAGATTGGTCAAAAGTTATGTTCTCCGACGAATCAAAATTTATGCTCTACAAGCACGATGGAAGACACAGAGTGTATCGAAGACCAGGGGAAAGATTCAAGCAAGCATGCATCGAAGAAAAAGTAGCCTACGGTGGTGGGTCTGTACTTGTGTGGGCCGGAATTTCTTCTGAAAGTCGCACAGAGCTGGTGATCATAGAAAACGGCTCTTTAACTAGCGTAAGATATGTGGAAGAAATCCTCAATGATCACGTTGGTCCATTTATGGTCAATTTAGGTGAGGATGCTATATTTAAGTGACCCGGATTCATTGCTCTCGAGTGTATTTTCCCAAAATGGTGAAAATGTTTTTTTGTGTTTAGAAAAAAGACTGAGAATAAAGTAACTGAATCAACTGAAGGAAAAATCAAGGTAGAGGCATTTATGTCTCTTATTACATCTATTCTGTCGAAAGATAATTTGTTTTATGAATTAAAAGAATGATAATGGATATAGAAGTGAGGCGGCATCTACACCGCTACATGCGAACTTACGCAAAATCTTGCATCGCGCAAGCAGAGTTAACCGGGTGATTAGCATATATACAACATCCCGACATCAATCGTTGGGCAGTAGCCCACCAAACACTACACTTGTCTGTTCACTACACACTAACAAATGACCAGTACTTAAATACGGATCCTTTTCTAAAAGGCTAAGAATACAATAAGTAGTAGGTATGCTTGAAATATAAAAATAACGTCCCTCCATCTGATATATTCCGCAACAGGATAATTCAAAAGACATTTCACCCACTAAAATAAAAAATGATGAAGAACCTCCCATTTCTTCCGCCATTAAAGTCATACACTCCGTTAATCTATAAAAGTGCATTCACACAGGACAGCACAAATTGAATGAAACTGCTCGTGTGTAAATTGCTCTTCTGTTCAACTCAGCTGTGACGAAAAAATCTAATTTGCGCACCATTGTGCACCCTGTGACAATTCATTTAGCGAGACAATTCGATCGTACAGCGAGATAAATGGGTTTGAAGAGTTAGCACTTTGACAATTTAAATGGATCTTATACAGCGTTTTTGTCGTATCTTTTAACTATACTATGCATAATATCACCTGTCGGGCCAAGTGTTACTGGGGTTTTTCATTAGAATTTTCTTAGTAACAGCTCGGAGTTTGGAAGTTGGCGTTGTGATATCACCGTGTTAGTTGGTTATCAAAATCAAGGTCAAGGTCAAAATATTCAGAATCATGTACTGACTTTTATACATATACAATACACAGACTATAACCAAGATACAACGAAGAATCATTTGACAAATGATAGAAAACGCTGTGCAAGCATATTTAAGTACATATGTCTGCTTTAAAGAATATTTAGTTATTTCACTTTATTAAATGACTTTACCCTCATAGGTAGCAATGACTCGGATGACTGCATTCTCATTACATTAACCTTAATGAGAGAGTAATTGCTAATTAGAGCAGGTTGCCTTGAACTCAGCAAACAGGTTCTATACACTTTCAACAAGGCTTTGTACTTTTACAATCCCGCAGTTGAAAGTGCTAATTAGTCTAATTACCTGGAGTAAACTGGTGCTATGCTTTTTACTCAAGAATTTTCTTTTAGTGTCCTATATTTATGTTGTATTTTTATTCTAAATATAATTGTGCTCTTTTCTCTTTATTATATAACTTTTACAATATTCACCAGAACTAACTATTTACACTAAAGTCTATTTAAACTAATGTTTCAAATTGATGTTATTTCATGGTACACAAATATCAACTTTATTTTAATGGTGATTAGGTTGACTTCAGAGTGACTAGCACTATTGAAAAATTATAAAAAATGTTTGAAGTTGTAGCGTAAACTGAACTTTATTGTGTAGGAATTAAAGTTATTTGGCCATAAACTCATATTTGTTTACATTTTCGAATGCAGATTAGGTACTAAATTAAATGAGTAACTAATCTATAATATAAAAATGAATCGCTGAATGTGTTGCTAAGCGCAAATCTCGAGAACAGCTGAACCGATTTCGCTAATTCTTTTTTTAGAATATTCCTTGAAATACGAGGATGGTTCTTGCGGCCTAAAAAAAATGTTGCTTCACGTGGACGTAGTCGCTGGCAAAAGCTAGTTAACTATACAAAAAAATACAAAAACAAAATTACACTTAGGTGTCAAAAGTACTCGTCCGCATTGCTGTTAGCCGAAAATGTGCTCTGCAGACTGGCAGCATTGCCACGTTGAATGGCAATGCTAATTCTTTGGCCAAAGAACAATCTAGCCCTCTGGTCACGTGAAGTGTCGACCAGTCAGCGAGAAATTTCTGCCTTCAGGCCCCATGACCCCAAACGACGCCAAACGGCTGAAAACTGCAGTTACCCATAAGGTTATAGAATTTTCTAAATGGTTTTACACTTATTATAAATAAAAATATTAAAATATATGTAAGGGTTTATTGCCAAGTGGTTTTACTTAGATATTTTATTTCACTTAACTTCTTTTACAAAGTTTGTGTCTATAATTGCTAACATTTTGTAACTCTTCATATGAAAATACTTTCACAACTTTTCTAACTTTTTTATTAACATAGTTGTTCACTTGTTATCTCAGAAAATTGTTTTTTTATAGCAATGTGTAATCTAAACCCTCACTTACGTCACGCTTTTCTGTGACTTAAGTAGTCCACTTTTACACAGAAAAGCATGACTTAAGAACAGGTTTAGGTCACACGTGCCATAAAATAGTATACGATACGTGTGACTTAAGTAGTATTAATGCACAGCGTTTAGCACCCTCTCTATCACCGTCAGCCTACCCTTTTCCCAACTATGTTGGGGTCAGCTTCTAGTCTAACCGAATGCAGCTGATTACCAGTATTTTACATGGAACGCCGGCCTATCTGACCTCCACAACCCAGTTACTGGGTAATACGATACCCCTTGGTAAGACTGGTTGTCAGAGTTTCGGGCTTCTGACGACCCGTAACGACATGTCAAAGATCCACGAATACCCAACAACGAACGAACACCCTCTCTATCGTAATGTACTATTAATAAGCACTGCTTTAAAAACTAAACAGGCTTTCTGACTGATATTACACAATTTGATATCTTAATCTTGACATAACTTCCCTTAGTCTCTGGAATAATCAAATACGTTGTTATCTACACAATGTCTGCGACGAACGCTTGGCATTTGACGTTAGTATCCGTTTGAAGATACCGCAGCTCAACGTTTACTGCTGCGAACAGATCTCACGAATTAATTGAAACGTCCCTCGCTTTATGGTTTACGACACGATTGAAATTAACATGCTTAAGAGCAAGCATATTAGTTATTGTTTTTGTTATAATAAAGCAGACACATCTGCTTCGTCGTAGCAATTATTTCACATGAGTATCGACCAGAAGGCCAATTCTCGTAATTAAAAAAGGTTCAAATTCAGGACATAATCTCATCTTAGCGACAATCAATTTCAAAAACTTGTCAAAAATGTATGTCAATTGATTGCATTTTTGACAGATTGAGACTGAGATTAAAATGCGAACGTTCGTAAGAATATGGGAACTGCCCCTCAGAACTCAGTCATATTGACAGCGTTAGCATTGGCTTCGTAAAGACTGATAGCAGACTGATCTCATTAAAATAAAATCTTATATTTACTTACCTTACTAAAAATTTAATGTTAATAACATATGTATTTTAAAAATTGCTTATTGATAACCGCGATAATTGTGTCCTAAAATTATTTTTATTTTAAGAATTAATTCTATACTTTTTGCTGTGAACTAGAGGGTCCGTAATTGTACCTTAGCTTTAAGCCATTGTATCACCTCTACAACATTATGGAATGCAAATAAACATGAATATGAAGAGTTTTTCAAGGTGCTAATGTTGTTGCACAAAGTCACTAAAAATTACATTTACAGTTATCTGTTCGTGTATATGTTCTATAGTGACTCGATGTTTGTTTAACCTTAAAGTATTTACCCTGTCGTAGATGGATGAATCGACTCGTCCGCTCCGTTGACGTCACCAATTCACCTTCATATCAGCTACGCTGTAGCACGTAGCAGCTGCTACGGCGTAGCTAATAAAAGGTTAAAAATAACAACGTTGTATTGTCTGCGCTATTTTTGGCACATCCTTCAAAACACAATTAGCTATGAAACCATCTTTTTACAATGTAATAGAAAATAACTATAAAAATGCACTCAGCTGAATGATAAGGTGATAATAATGTATGTCGCTTAAGAACAATAGTTTGGATGTGGGTTGTTGTAGTTGTATCTGATATCAACTCATTTGTACATATCGGTGTTATCATATCAGCTCTGCATATGCAGATATACTAACATGAAATTATGTCAATAGTAAGCTGGTAAGCTTGCAATAAAGGTACAATTATTTTCCTGTTCAAGTCATTCGCAACTATAAATATAACAAACTAGCTGACCCGGCGAACGTCGTACCGCTATATTTTTTTTCTTTTAATTTTCTTCTATACAAACCTTGTCCTGACAACAACAAATACAAAAAAAAAGAATTATCCAATTTGGGGCAGTCGATCGGAAGTTATGTGTGTACATAGTATGTATGTACACACATAAGTTCCGATGAAATGAATCACCGAAATGTTTCGGTGATTCATTTTTATTTAAACGAGTATAGATGTATTATTAAAATGGTTCCTCAGAAAAATAAAATGAATGACCTGTCACATCAACCAATTACTATTTTTTTAATGTTGAAGTCTGGTTCTATCTAGGATTTAACCTTCAAAAGATGAGACGTTTAATTGAGCAGACTGAAAAGTTTTCTAACCCAAAAATTTTTTTGAATAATTATATATAGAATTCGTAAATAAGTTATTACAATTCTAGATTTTCTTATTGATGACACAACGATGTTCAGCCTTCGCCTTTCAGTGAAAACAAACATCTCGCTAAACAGTCACAAAGATTGATCATTCCGTATGTACATTGTACACTCTAACTTAGAACATGTCTTCAAACTGTAAAGTTTCCAAGTGAACCTCAACTGTACAACTGTACAAGTTTGAATCGTATGAGTAGTGTGGCCTTCAAGATTCAGCAACTTTCATCTCAGGAGGAGGATAGAGGATGACTTCTGATGGTTCAAGTGGGTTTTTATTCAGTTTAATGGGTGTAGTGTCTTTTGTTTTTTTCATTTTACAGGCATTTTATGATAAATGATTTATTTTCTGTAAGTACACACGTCAATCATATTTTTTTATACTAGATGAGTTCGGCGTTTCCTATATCACTACTCTGAGAAGAAAGGCCGAAACCATGTAGATTGGTGTCTGAAATGGTATTTTTGATCACACAGATTGAGTGGACCTGTCCAGTCAGTTTGTTAGTAACCGTGCAGCTCAACTCAGAACTTAAGGAGCTCAACGATTCGACGAACAATACCAAATACAGGACATTTGGATAGGCCGCATAAACTACTCAAACTGCTAGACCATGATTAAAATGAAAACAATGAGACACATAGTCCTCACATTCACAATTTAATTAAAATAATATAAAATACCACAAGCCAGGTGCCCGATGGGGTTCTCCTCGGCAAAAATGACAAAAACTAAAACTACGGCGAAAAACTTCCATACATATGAATGAGTTGTCACAAATCCTTCCTTAGTGCACGTCTTATTTATAAATAAAACTCTTACAGTGCAACACTTCACGCTTCTAGATCCAGTGGCTTAGGCAGTTCGTTCCAGTTCGCTATCTCGCAGTGAATTAATGAATTTAAGATTTATATAAAAAAATTCTTCATCTTCTTAGGTCTGCATAGTATAGTCGTGTTGTCGTGACCAAAAGATACGCCAGTCAGCAAGGTGATGATGGGGCTGATGGCTCAGTATGAGATGGACTTAACTATTGGGCCTACTGGCTGATTGCGGATGAGTAACATACATAATCATCCTGTAACTTTCCCACTGCTGGGACACTTGCCTCCTCTCAATGAGAGGCTGTAATCCACTAAGCTGGTCCAGTGCAGGTTGGTGGATGTCACATGTCTTTGAATTTTTGGTTCTAGGACATACTGGTTTCCTGACAATGTTTTCCTTCGCCGTTTTGAGAGCAGTGGTGATGAAATAATATGGTCAAAGAAATTTCACTTACAAGCTTGAGAACTTTTTAAAACTTATATTATAAGAACTTTGACACACAAACTAAGCAGCTATTGTTTTTCTTTACAACAAAATCATATACGCAATAAACTTTCACATCGTACGCAAATAACGTTAACGAATACAAAACTTAAAACTTTTCAATCCACCCGCAAAAGAACTAATTACCGTGGTCGCAAATATTCATAATAGATAAGGGATGCGAACCCGGTGCACCCACAAAGCAACGCAACTGTAGGGCAAGTCTATTTATGGTAGTAGTGTTTGTAATAAGTATCTCTACTATAACTCCACATTCCCATACGTATTAACAAAAGACAACGTTATAAACACGGTCTACATTTGCAAGGTTCTGTTTGTAAGTAATTAGTATGCAATTGACACGACTCCGTTTTGACAACGGTTTCGTAAATGGGGCACATTTGGACTGTATTCCAGCTCTATTGTTGTGAGATTAGACATGGGTAGCTCGCGAGCGAGTGATAGAAAAGAGCTAGCTCTTTTCGATTGACGTAGCTCTCGCTCACTCATTCACTCGCTGAATAGCTCACTAGCTCAGTTAGCTCACTCCAAAGACTATAAAACCTTCTCTATGGCTCACTCAGACTCACTAGCTCAGTACTTCAGCAAAACCAAACACAGCCACAAAAAAAGAAAAAAAATCTTTATCGCTACGCGTGATAATGAAATAAACAACGGTATCAAAGAGTCTAAACTTCCACTAAAGAGGTATTGAAAATTGAAATACAATGACTTGATTGAGCGAGCCGAGCCGTCTCCTTCGACGCGCGCGCGGCGAGAGTCAAATGAGCTAACAGTCGGCGTCTGATCACTGAGCTACAGAAGAGCTAGTGTGCTAGAAGAGTGATATAGCTCTTTAGAGTGAAAGAGCTAATCACTCTTTTTCTTTTCACTGAGCTATTTCGCCCATGTCTATGTGAGATCACGTTTGCTGACCGCATTCAGTCACCACTTCGCTGTTAACATACGCTCAAGTGTAATACGTAAACCATTTGTATAATGTTACATCCGATCACTGAAATCGCTTTTCGTACATTTATTTTACTACAGCTGCGGGTTACAGAATATGTATATTCTTCTTCTTAAAGCGTCGATCGCAATTTAAATGGACTCGGCCCAGAATCCGGGTACGTGTTTCGCGCCATCACTAGCGTCTATCAGTTCCTGTGGTGGTGTTCTACAAACGATGGGAAACTCCTCCTGTCAGAATATATCTATTTATTAATGTAAATCAGAATAAAAACACGTGCTTTTTCAACCCAAACCCGATATTTAACCCAACATCTTCCTGCATTATTTTCTACATAAGTACACCATCATCATCTACCTAGCCTTTACCCAACTATGTTGGGGTCTGCTTCCAGTCTAAGAGATGCAGCTGAATACCGGTTTTTTACATAGAGCGACTGCCTATCTGACATTCTGACCTCCACAAGTCCTCCCTTGGTAAGACTGGTTCTCAGAATTTCGGGCTTCTAACGACCCGTAACGACAGTCAAAGATCCACGAATGACAGCCGGGACTAACGGCTTAACGTGCTTTCCGAGCCACGGACATAAGTACACCAATAATCTATTATTGGTTGACAGTAATACCCTCATCGATACATCACTCATTCGGTCTTCAATGTTTACATTCCTAAAGCTATTGTACAGTTTAATACCTCTCATAAGGAGTAAAATTGGCAAACAGAGCTGTATATTGATGTGTGATGTACATATTTATGAACACAAACATGCCAATAAATTCGTAGACGGCGGGTGCTTGAACCAATCAGTGTCGTACCCTTTACGTAACCTTCGTTTTAAACCATTGTTCGACATTCAACGAACGGTGGTTAACTGTAACGAGATTTATATTGTGTTTGAGAAAGTTAAACGCATTCAATATCGAATAAATGAAGATTTGAATAGAAGAGCTTCTTCGTAAATATCAAGGGTTTATATTTATGTGTTCAATACTCAAGATTTATTATTGCTTAAGCATAATCAGCCTATAAGGTTCCCACTGCTGGGACTCATGCCTCCTATCTTAGAGAGGGAGTGGGCCGTAATCAACCACGCAGGCCCAGTGCGGGTAGGTAGACGTCACACGTCTTTGAATTTTTAGTATTAGGACATGACGGTTTCCTCACGATGTTTTTCTTCACCGTTTTGGAAGCAGGGGTGATAAAATTATTTACACAAAGTAAAGAGCCTGCCTGGGTTCGAACCCACGACCTACAACTCGTAAGTAGAAGCAATTACTACTGGGTCACCACTGCTGAATGATTATTGATATACACATTAATTTTTAACTTAAAGCCAAGTTTATTATTATGAATAGATTCACAACAAAAGAACGATGATGGTGCACCATCCTCTTACCCTCATTTCATGTTATTGGTTCCGGTACAACATGTCTTTTTCTTCCACACTTCTCTGTTAGTCGTCACCTCGGTAGAATCTCAGCGTATCATTTACCACCAAATGTAGGTACGTAATTGTATACCTTCTTATTCCCACTGTAATACAGTATCAACAAAGAATATTGTGGCCGTTACTGGTGGTTAGGGTGGCCGACCTCAGACAGATTCAGTACATGATTCTGAACCCGACTGAGTTTAAATCTTTCGTCAGTTGTAAAAAAAAAATGGATGTTCAGTAGATTTTTACCGCGTACTTAGTTATTGCACATATTATGAAACAGCATAGGTACAAGTCTGCCCAACCCTTCGGGGAAACAAGGCGTGATGCTATATTATTATGTTGTGTTCGTCGTGTTCTTGTCCGCGCCGGAAAACGACAGTACTCAACTAGTTATAGCAAATAGAGCTTTGTAATGGATCGTTACTCGTGGAGGGTCTAATTAATACAAATATTCCCCAATCATTATTTGTGGAAACGTTATTATGTGCGGTATTAAGAAGAAAATCTTTTACTTAAGCCAACGGAAAGGAAACAAATATGGATTATATCTTGACTAGATTCTCTCGGGAGAGGATGAAATATTATATCTTATTCGCCGAAGGTTTCTTAATAATAATAAGGCTTCGAGATTTTCATAATTAGTGCCTACGGTAGGTAAAGAAACCATCTTTGTTTTCTGTATGTAGGGGTATACCTATCCCCAAAAGGTTGTAGCCATTACCGCTTAAAAGATAAGTAGGTTACATTATCGTGTGCTATTATTTGTATTGTTATTTTCGTATGTTTACTTTTTTTGGTGTTTAACCCTTCATATGCCGGAACGTAGATCCACGCGAGACACAATGGCTTTTTAATTGTGTCTGTAATTACGGCATTCAACGGGTTAATTGTATTTTACCTAACCTACTACTTTTTAATTTGTAAATTGCTCTGTACAGTCACGAGCACCAATATGTCAACACTTGGCAACTTACAATTGCGATTTTTTTCGTGAAATAACGAACGCAACGTTGAAATACGACACATTACATAAAGCTAAGGGTTCGAAAATGCTATGTTCGTAACAACATAAAATTACATTAAAAAACAAAGGACTAAATCGCTTTTGTATAAAGCCGAGTGTATACATACTTTTGCTCGTGACTGTAAAACGTCTTGGGAATCAATTATGTAATGCTGTGCATGTAATTACAAATAAATTATCAAAATTTCTGCAGAGAAATAACTTCTTGTACCGATCGACGTACTTTGTTTCAGTAAGTTCAATTCATTAAAACTATTTGAATATTCAGTACCTATTCAGGGGGTCTACTCCGAAGTAGTATCGGCCGAATGTTCGGCCGTTTCCTGCTACGAAGTTACTATTTGTTTCGGTCGGTACCGATCCTACACTCCTACACACTTTCGAATATTGACTATGGTCCCGACCCAACTGAGTCGATCCGAACTTTTTACGCATTTTTCAATAATATTCGGTTCGGCCATGTGTCGGTCCGATCCGAACATTCGCACTTTGCACTTCGGAGTAGACCCCCTGAATTCTTCGATAGTCATTTATCATATACCTGAGAGCACTGGTGGCGCAGTGGTGGGTTATGAGGACTTGCGAGTTTTAGGTCGTGAGTTTGAACCCAGACAGCCGCTTTACTTTGTATAAATAATTTCATCACCACTGCTCTCAAAACGGTGAAGAAAAACATCGTGAGGAAACCGGTATGTATTAGAACCAAAAATTCGAAGACATCTTACACAACCGCACCCGCGTGGTAGATTATAGCCCGCTACCTCTGGAAGAGAGGAGGCCTGTGTCCCACCTGTGGGAACACTATGGGCTGATTATGCTCCAATACCTACACAACCGCACGACACCTTGGGGTCTACTCCGAAGTGCAAAGTGCGAATGTTCGGATCGGACCGACACATGGCCGAATATTATTGAAAAATGCGAAAAAAGTTCGGATCGGCTCAGTTGGGTCGGGACCATAGTCAATATTTGAAAAAGTGTAGGATCGGGACCGACCGAACCAAATAGTAACTTGGTAGCAGGAAACGGCCGAACATTCGGCCGATACTACTTCGGAGTAGACCCCCTTATTTTATTAACATGAAAAAACCCTAATCGAAATTGCTAAAACATATTAAATTACATAATGACTACAGCCTCCAATATATTGGATAGCACACTATCCTATAGGTTTTCAATTTTCCTAAATAAAGGCCAAGCAATATTGGCAGCGAGAGCCAATCACCAAGCCTATTTCATTCCTGTTTTCCATTCCGAGTGAAAACAATTCTATTACAGCTTCCAATGTCGGATGAGAACGCCGGCTGATGAAAATGGCCTATAAAATGTGTTTTATAGCTGTAACGCGCAATGGATGGAGTTAAAAACCGTTCACAGTTTAATATCGTCTGTTATTTCTTTTACAACTGTACATAATTGTCTTGAGTATGCAGCTTGTCAATGTAGTATATATTAGGTGTTGTTTGTAGTTGTTGTTTGTTAATATGTGTTGTTTTGTGTTCTGCATTTAGTTTTTTTTTTCTCAGGCTAAGTGAAGCGATGATCTTCGCAGTATGGGTGGTACGAGTAGCAGCTGGATGAGAATGGTCGTCGTTGAGTTAAATGGCGTGTAATAGGAGAGGCTTATTTCCAGCAATGGACTGCTGTAGACTGATGACGATGATTTATTTATTAACTTCTGCTCCTAAGGGTTGTAGCGTGATGTTAATAGCGTTCTTCAAGAATTGAGCTATCAAATGTAAAAAATATTTTAAACACAATTGTTAGTTCCAGATACAAGCTCGTTCAATCTAACAAACGCTTTATTATATGCATAGCTAAATCACTTCTGTCCCTAAACCGGCACCCCAATTGCGTAACACACAACCAATCGGAATCTGAATCATTTTGAAGCAAATTGCTAATCCATTGCTTCATAAGTTCGAAAAATTTGCCTGCTCATCACGTAAATAACGCAAATAACGAATGTCGTTGAACTGTCAAAATGAAACCGATTCCGATTAATCGTGGGTTACGCAATTAGGGTGCAGTTTTGGGACTAACTTGTTTTAAGACACTATGGACTTCTCCTGAATCGCTTTTCTTACGACGTTTCTCAAACAAAAGCCCATTACTCACTACAAAACACAACTCACATTTAACAAATGAACAAGACAGTAACCACACCTAAGTAAGATGCATTGCACAATAAAAAGTTAAAACATTGTTAGAATTAAGTGGCTAATAACAAATGGGCAAAGTTGGCGAGGGTTGCATGAATAATTCGGAGACTCGGGACCGGTGAGTTCTCATCGGCCGACACAGGCTAGTGTGGCTAAGGAAACGGGGACTGATGGGATTCTTATGTTTATTTCCCACTATCCAGAAAAGAGAATAGACGAGAGGTACCAGGCAGTTACCCAGTCCAACAGGTATACACGCAGTGTGTCTTGAGCCGACTGACGGATAGCAACATTTAGTGAGTCCAACTGGACCATACCTTCAACACACATTGCTGTTATTAACAGGGCAGATAGACAGATAACAACAAACTGGTCAGGTTACGTTACATATGAGACTGCGACTAGATTTTGAACGTTTTAAATTACGAGAATTGGCCTTCAGAATACCAGTGACATGTATTAAATGATGAATGACACTTATTTTTAAATACTTTTTTTGTCATCATGCTGAGATAGGTGAGCCTTTTGGCCTCGTACAGTACTTCCTGTGTCTTTCTTTTTATAATATAATATTACTAGCTTCTGCCCGCGGCTTCGCCCGCGTGGATGTCGGAACTTATCCCACGGGAACGTGCTACCAGGATAAAAAGTATGTGCTTCCCCAGGATGCCATCTATCTCTTTGCCAAATCAGAAGTTCAGTGGTTTAGGCGTGAAAATGTAACATACAGTTCCTAAAAACCGAATTACCCCTTTTTGCCCGTCAGGGATCAATTTTCGACAACTTTACATACTTATTATTAATTATTTTCTGTCGAAAGTATCAATGCTGAGTTTCGAGTTAATCGGACCGCGCATTCAATTTCTTCCACACAAACTTCAACACCCCTGAGGGGTAGTTTGAAAAACTTATAATGATAAACTTTATTACTTACTTAGGCAAGTATTGTTGCCAAGTTTCAAGTTTATTAACTAAATTAATAAGATTTTTCATATAACTGTACCCCGCTTTTCACCCCCACAGGGGTGGAATTTAAAATATTTATGAAAATTCATAACTTGACTCAAAGATTATTTATACCAATTTTATAATTAATCACGCCACTTATTATAATCCTCCCCTGTAAAATTAACTACCCCTTTTCACCCCGTTAGGGGTAGATTTAGGGCACGCCGCGATAGCGGCGATAAGACCCCTCTTTGAGGAGTGGCTAGAGAGGCGTCACGGCGCTCTCACGTACCGCCTGACGCAGGTCCTCTCCGGACACGGATGTTTCGGGAGGTTCCTGCACATCATCAGGCGGGAGGAGACGCCCGGGTGTCACCACTGCCAGGATCGCCCAGAGGACACGGTGGAGCACACGGTGGAGGTCTGCCCTGCTTGGGCGGAGCCCCGCCGTGTCCTCGTAGAGGCGATCGGCAACGGCGGCGACCTCTCGCGCCCGGCCCTGGTGCAAGCCATGGTCCGGGGCGAGAGAGAATGGGAGGCAGTCACCTCCTTCTGCGAAGCAGTCATGCTAGCGAAGGAGGTGGCGGGGAGGCTGAGGGAGAGAACCTCACGCCTCAGCCGCCGCGGGAGACGCTCCGGGCGTCGGGAGCCGCGTGACGACTCCCGGCCACCGTAGGCGCGGGCCTGCGGGCGGTGAGTAATGGGTAGCTCACCGTCCGATCAGGACCAGGCCCGTGCCGGACGGCGCGTTGTGTTCCACGCGCGCCTCAAAGAGATGTCAGCAGAGGACGGGGCCCCATAGGGCCGAAGCCTGCCGGGGCGGCGGGATTTTCCGAAAGGTTAACCGCTGCCCTGGAACAGAAAGGGCTAAGGAAGGAACACGGGTGGGTTTTAGTCAGTAAAAGTCTGACACTCCCTTCCGCTCCACCCAGAGCGGGAGGGGTCATTTGATGATTTCCCAACCACAAAAAAAAAAAAAAAAAAAAAAGGGGTAGATTTTCGAAAAACCCTCATACGTGTTATTATTTATTTTTTTAAGTACACACACACTGAGTTTCGAGTTAATCGGATCGCGCGTTCAAATTCTTCCACACAAACTTTAACACCCCCATAGCCCCTTTGAGGGGTAGTTTTGCAAAACTAATAATAATAAACTTTATTGCTTACTTAGGCGAGTATTCATGCCAATTTTCAAGATTATTAACCTAACGAATAAGATTTTTCATATAAACTGTATCCCCGCTTTTCACCACCACAGGGGTGGAATTTTGAAAAATAATTTGGGATGTGTTCATAACTTCACTCAAAGATTATTTATACCAATTTTCGAGATAATCAAGCCACGCTGTAAAATCCTCCCCTGTAAAATTGACTACCCCTTTTCAGGCCGTCAGAGGTAGATTTTCGAAAAACCCTGATACACATTATTCTTCTCTTTCAATTTTAGGTATAAATACTGAGTTTCGATTAAATCGGACTGCGCGCTAAAATTCTTCCATACAAACTTTGAAACCCCCCAATCCTCTTTTAGGGGGTAGTTTATAAAAACAAAAAATGCCCAACTTCATAATTTACTTAGATAAGTATTCGTGCCAAGTTTCAAGTTTATTAACTCAAGGAATAATATTTTTCATACAAACAAAATCCCCCCATTTCACCCTCTTAGGGGTGGAATTTCGAAAAACCCTTTCTTAGTGGATACCTACTCTTCACAAAGAATACACCCTCCAAATTTCATGTCTCTAGGACCAGCGGTTTAGGCTGTGCGTTGATGTCTCAGTCAGTCAGTCAGTCAGTCAGTCAGGACTTTGAATTTTATATATATAGATATATAATTTTGTATTTTATATTTTTATGATTGTGTTTACTTTAATTTTTGATCTCCCTGTGCGACTCACAATAAATACCTTTTCTTTTTTTCTTTCCTTATATTTCTTAATTTTTAATCAGTAGGTAATAAGAAGCTGCGGAGCGGACGGACCTCCGGCGCGATCTCATGGCGGAATGGAAGGCGCGACTATCGCAACCCAGCGCAGGGCACGCCGCGATAGCGGCGATAAGACCCCTCTTTGAGGAGTGGCTAGAGAGGCGTCACGGCGTTGTCACGTACCGCCTGACGCAGGTCCTCTCCGGACACGGATGTTTCGGGAGGTTCCTGCATATCATCAGGCGGGAGGAGACGCCCGGGTGTCACCACTGCCAGGATCGCCCAGAGGACACGGTGGAGCATACGGTGGCGGTCTGCCCTGCTTGGGCGGAGCCCCGCCGTGTCCTCGTAGAGGCGATCGGCAACGGCGGCGACCTCTCGCGTCCGGCCCTGGTGCAAGCCATGGTCCGGGGCGAGAGGGAGTGGGAGGCAGTCACCTCCTTCTGCGAAGCAGTCATGCTAGCGAAGGAGGTGGCGGGGAGGCTGAGGGAGAGAACCTCACTCCTCAGCCGCCGCGGGAGACGCTCCGGGCGTCGGGAGCCGCGTGACGACTCCCGGCCACCGTAGGCGCGGGCCTGCGGGCGGTGAGTAATGGGTAGCTCACCGTCCGATCAGGACCAGGCCCGTGCCGGACGGCGCGTTGTGTTCCACGCGCGCCTCAAAGAGATGTCAGCAGAGGACGGGGCCCCACAGGGCCGAAGCCTGCCGGGGCGGCGGGATTTTCCGAAAGGTTAACCGCTGCCCTGGAACAGAAAGGGCTAAGGACGGAACACGGGTGGGTTTTAGTCAGTAAAAGTCTGACACTCCCTTCCGCTCCACCCAGAGCGGGAGGGGTCATTTGATGATTTCCCATCCACAAAAAAAAAAAAAAAAAAAAGTATTTTGTAAAGGAGGTCTTCTGGGAAGGTACAGCGACTGCCAGCACACCTATTTCTGCCTCCAAACAACGTTGTTGTGTTTCTGGTTAAATTTTATCCGCGCAGGCGTTATTGGCACTTGCGATAGTTATTGGCACTATCAGATGGCTAGTCATCAGCAAAGCTATAGAGGTATGAGGAACAGGGTGTAAAGTTCACTCATCCTCCATAGAAAAGGGAGGATCCTCTGACCAGACGGGTGTTGTGTCTGGCGGGCAATTACGCCACGACTGAGATGTCGGGAAGTTTGTATATATGCTAATTGCGCGGTAAACTCTGCTTGCGAGAAGCAGGATTTGCGTGACGTCAGTGTGACGCTTTGTTCGCATGTGGCGTTTTAGATATTCTGTGCCCACTCTAAGAGCAGTGATGGTCTATTGGCAAAAGCCCCATCCTATGAATTCGAGAGCTCGTAGGTTTCAACTCACTCAGGCGCTTTACTTTGTGTAAATAATTTCATCACCACTGCTCTCAAAACGGTGAAGGAAAACATCGTGAGTAAACCAGTATATCCTGAAACCAAAAAAATGAAGACTTGTGACATCTACCACGTGGTGGATTACAGCCCACTCCCTCTCAAAGAGAGGAAGCCCAGTGTCCCAGCCGTGGGAACATTATAGGTTGATTATGCTATTCTTTGCCCTAGGCGGTGATTTCAACTTACCCTCTGGCGGGCCGCCTACTCTTCGTTCAATAACATAAAAAGCTCTACAAACAAAATATTCCTAGTCATCTGCCAAGACTTTGCCCAACGTTTTGTTCGGCTTCCAGGCTAACCGGATGCAGCTCAAAACCAATATTTTGCGACTGCCTACCTGACCTCCACAACCCTGTTACTGGGTAATAGGATACCCCTTGGTAAGACTGGTTGGCAGACTTTCGGGCTTCTGACTACCCGTAACGATTGTCAAAGATCCACGAATGACAGCCGGGACCAACGACTTACCGTGCTTTCCGAGGCACGGTGGGATCTCAGAATGCAAAGATGATCCACAGACCAACCGCGGTAAGCGTAGCTTAACCTGATCCATGGACCTGTGCGGCTTTTATAAAATTATCCTAGTATACACCGAAAATGTGGGTGCCGGACACCCCTGATTATTTCATACCCTTCCAGCCACATTTGTAACAAAATACGCCCGCATTTGTACAGTCTGAATAATAGATAAAGTTGTATTATCAATATAAGATAGCCGCCGAACACCCACAATGAAATTCGAGATCAGGCCTAAAATATTTGTCGATAGTTTATTTTTTGGTATCTGTTTCAAAGGGCACTGAAGATGTACTTGTTTATTTATAAGCAAGCTAGCAAGCTTGTTTTTTTTTTGCTTTAAATGTTTTCGGTCTAAGAATGTTTATCTTCATATCAAGAATTAAGTACCCTATTTACTTAATTCTTGATAAGAATTACACTTTAAAAGATATAGAGACCAGTTTTCTGTATTTGTTTAGGTTCATTTTCAAGGAGGGATATAGTTTCTCACCCGTATAGCGAAAATTTGTTGATACTCATCAGGCCATGAAGAAATGAGGAAAGAAACTCTTTCTTTCAAACTTGATTTTTTATTTTTGACTGTAGTTTATTTTATTTTGTGATCTTCCTGATCGACTCGCAATAAATACTTTTTCTTTCTTTCTTTCCGTAAAAATGAGCCTGTATTGAAGTGAAGTGTAATGCAAAATAAATTCTAATGTATTCACGAGGACTTTGGGCAACCTTCAAGTCAAAGAAAAAACTTAGCAATCAGTCACAACTCATCTGTCTTCCTCGGTATAAAAGTTGGAAGGCTATTGTCCGTGTATTTACGCATCTATCTATTGAGTGCTGATTATTGCCTACGTTGTGACCACGGAGGTTGTGACCTTACACTCCCTTTGATGTGTGCGATGTACTTCTGTTGCATTAACCTAGCGCGAAATCGCATTAGCCAATCTGTTCACGCAGACAAGGCGTGAGTCTTAGTCCAAGGCAGGGGACGCGCGGAGGGCGCGGCGCGGCGTGGCGCGGGACTACACCGCGGCAGCAGACTGGCCGCCGCCCGCACCTCACTCCAATACCGAGCACGGTCGAAGACGCGCGCGCATACTTATCTACCTACTTGTACCTATTGTTAAAGTTTAGTCCAGCATTGTACTGTCTTGTAGAACCGTATTATAAGTGTTTACAGTCCACTTTACTTTTATTCACGAACCTTTAGTTAGGTCATCAACACAATCTAATCATCGCTCTTGCATCGCATTTGTTTTATTTTTGATTGTGTTTAGTTTAGTTTTATGATCTTTCTGTACGAGTCGCAATAAATACTTTTTCTTTCTTTTCTTTTTTTCTCTTAGCAATAGACCACTGCAACTCAACTAGAGGCGATAGCGTCGGTATTGAATAAAGCCCGCCAAATTCAAATTGTCATGCGTTTTTTTTGCGTGAGCAGTGGCAATGTTTCTGTTGTTGTGTCTATGTATTTCAAGCATTATTCTTATTATATTATTTATAAACAATTTTGTTTTTGAACACGGGTGGGTTTTAGTCAGTAAAAGTCTGACATGAAAAACATTGTGAGGAAACCGGCATGTCCCAGAACTAAAAATTCGAAGACATGTGACATTCACCAACCCGCGCTGGGCCCGCGTGGTGGATTGGGGCTCACTCCCTCTCACAGAGAGGAGGCCTGTGTCCCAGCAGTGGGAATATTATAGGGTGAAGTTGCTATGCGTCTTAGCAATTTGATCTCAAAATGATTCGCGGCCCTATCACATATTTATTTATAGAATTATATTATCCTTGAATATCTTTTTGGAAACATCTCATCACACAGGCACGTGTATTAGTTATTTGATTTGCTATCGAGGTTTAGGCCGCAGGCTACTAACATTGAGGCCTCAAGATAACGGCATTTATTTATTTATTTCTTATTATTTACCTACTTTATAATGAAGAAAGAAGAAAGAAAGAAAGAAAATACATTTATTTGCGGCAAACATGACGCATAAAAAAAAAGAACAAACACACAAAAAAAAAAAAGTGGGGGGTAAACATGCGTCACATTCACGCAAAACGGCCATCGCTCAGCATAATGCTAAGACCCTATACGAGACAGATCCCCAGCGCTAGCGCGCGCGCGCGCGCTAATTACTAACTAACTACTAACTAACTTTTTCAAGAGATAATATACAGGACATTGACGCAAAAACTGCTACTATGAATTCAGCACATAATACTGAACCAATTAGCGTAGTTTATCGTCGGTTATCAAAAAAAACCGCGGTTTCATAGGAAAGTGCAAACCTACGCGGTCAAAATGTATGGAACACCTAATCTGTATATATAAAATTCAAAGTCCTGACTGACTGACTGACTGACTGACTGACTGACTGAGACATCAACGCACAGCCTAAACTGCTGGTCCTAGAGACATGAAATTTGGAGGGTGTATTCTTTGTGAAGAGTAGGTATCCACTAAGAAAGGGTTTTTCGAAATTCCACCCCTAAGAGGGTGAAATGGGGGGATTTTGTTTGTATGAAAAATCTTATTCCTTGAGTTAATAAACTTGAAACTTGGCACGAATACTTATCTAAGTAAATTATGAAGATGGGCATTTTTTGTTTTTATAAACTACCCCCTAAAAGGGGATTGGGGGGTTTCAAAGTTTGTATGGAAGAATTTTAGCGCGCGGTCCGATTTAATCGAAACTCAGTATTTATACCTAAAATTGAAAGGAAAGAATAATCAGGGCTTTTCGAAAATCTACCCCTGACGTCCTGAAAAGGGGTAGTCAATTTTACAGGGGAGGATTTTACAGCGTGGCTTGATTAACTCGAAAATTGGTATAAATAATATTTGAGTCAAGTTATGAACACATCCCAAATGATTTTTCAAAATTCCACCCCTGTGGAGGTGAAAAGCGGGGATACAGTTTATATGAAAAATCTTTTTCGTTAGGTTAATAATCTTGAAAATTGGCATGAATACTCGCCTAAGTAAGCAATAAAGTTTATCATTACTTATTAATATTTCAAAACTACCCCTCAAAGGGGATATAGGGGTGAGATAAAGTTTGTGTGGAAGAATTTGAACGCGCGGTCCGATTAACTCGAAACTCAGTATTGATAATTTCGACAGAAAATAATTAATAATAAGTATGTAAAGTTGTCGAAAATTGACCCCTGACGGGGCAAAAAGGGGTAATTCGGTTTTTAAGGGAGAATTTGAACTTGAAACTGTACGTTACATTTTCACGCCTAAACCACTAAACTTCTGATTTGGCAAGGGGAAGCACATACTTTTTATCGTGGTAGCACGTTCCCGTGGGATAACTTCCGACATCCACGCGGGCGAAGCCGCGGGCAGAAGCTAGTTTTTTTATAATAACCTACGGAAAATTTTGTCGCAGGGGGGTTCAGCATCATGAACTGCATCCATGGTAAAAGGTTGCGCGTCAATGTCCCTGCCACTCTGTATAACCCATTAAGCCCTAACAGCTTCACCAGCCACATGACCACCAGAACACTTGACATTTCAAGTCTAAAGTACTTACAGCGGCCTTTTCAAAAAGTTAGAGAGTACTTATATAACATGGGTTGTAGTAATCTAAAAGATCTCGACGTATATAAAATAAGAATCCTTTTGTAAAAGGAGGCTTATGTAGTTCTTTGTTGAAAACAATGAGTTTTCTCTGTGTAGTCGACAAGTCTTTGTTCTGGCGTCTAGAGGGCTTATCGGAAAGAGACCATGAAATAACCTCGTTTTTATGAACGTAAAAATCCTAATAATGTTATATAAATGCTTTGTAAGGATAGATGGATGGATGGATGTTTGTTACTCTTTCACGCAAAACGTACTAAACGGATTTGGATGAAATTTGGCACAGAGATAGTTTATAACCATGAATAACACATAGGATACTTTTTATCCCGATATTCCCACAGGATTGAAACTTATTCGGGTGCAACCGCTGGGTGCAGCTAGTAATCTACATAAATAAAACAAAGTCAAGAACCGCTGGACCGATTTTTATGATCTTTAATTCAACTCTT
This sequence comes from Apamea crenata, assembly GCA_949629185.1. NCBI lineage: Eukaryota > Metazoa > Arthropoda > Insecta > Lepidoptera > Noctuidae > Apamea > Apamea crenata. Next base: position 12,186,201 of record OX451371.1, read on the forward strand.
CTCGTCGTGACTAAAGGGCTGGCCTACAAAAAAAAAAAAAAAGGTCGTGCAAAATATTATTGAGCTTTTCCATTAGGAATTTCTCTACATTTCGCAGCCCGGAGTTTGGAAATTGGTGGGTTGATACCTTCGTGCCTCGGCAAGCACGTAAAGCCGTTGGCCCTGCGCCTAATCTCTCTCCGATCGTGTCGGATTGCCGTACCATCGGACTATGCGAGTAACAGAACAAGGAAATGCACAATGTATAAAGTTTGAAGGTTGTAAGAATAAAAGTTGATCAGGTCACAAGAAAAGATAAAATACTCGTAAGTATAAAAAAACTGTATTTATCAAAATGTTCTTTTATGTTCTCCCGTGCGTCATACGAGAGAGAAATTCTGATTAGAAGTGATGTCACGAGTGACGTCACTGGTCTCACTTTATCAAAGCTAAGTATTATATGGATGCAATAAAATAACACTCTCTTATCATATACACAAATCCTTTTATCGCCAACGTTTGATAAACGACGCTTTTAAGGCAAGCTTGAATTTTTAGGCCATTGTGTAATATGAATAATATTGTGGCTGTCATTCGCGGATCTTTGAGAGTCTAAGTCGGACAACTAGTCTAACCAAGGGGTATCGTATTACCCAGTAATTGGGTTGTGCAGGTCAGATAAGCAGTCGCTCAATGTAAAATACTAATATCTAGCGGCATCCAGTTAGATTGGAAGCCGACCCCTACGTAGTTGTGAAAAGGCTAGGCAGATAATAATGGTAAATATAATAATAACACATAACAAGTACTATAATAATAACACATCAATAATTTATTTTAACAATAAACTGCACCTAACCTATAATACTCAATGTCTTTATTGTTTTTAGATTTAAACAGAAACCGCATGTTCTACAGGCATTAGGATAAATGTTTAGTTATCAGTAATATAAAAGCAATAAGATGCTGCATATTGCATGGTTGTAAATTAATTTAATTGAGTGGGGCAAAGTTCTATAGAGTTTCTGGCATTGTCCTTTAAGTTCAGTGCATCTTTTTCTTTCTATTTCATTAAGAAAAGGACAGAAGATAAATATTAGTTTAGTCCTGTCAAATTAGTCAGCGCCTGACGTAAATTGACGCATTTTTAGTAGCCATGTTTTTAATATCACGTCTAAACTTGAGTATCCAAATATGACAGGAATAAATTAATATTTATCTTCTGTCCTTTTCTTAATGAATAGAAAGAAAAGATGCTCTGAACTTAAATTTAGTTTAGTTTGTGAACAAGGTAATCGGCGCCAATATGTCTGGTATTTTAGTACCTAATTTTGATAAAGAGGAAGTAGGTACCTACTTACCTACCTAGATATCTAAATTGAGTAAAATGGGTTCTAAATATGAAATCTAGTCTCAAGAGGATATTAAGTTACAAAGTTTTAATAACTTTAATTATATAATTCATTACTCAACAAAATGTGAACTCTACCAACAAAAACTTTGTTTTTGCCTAAGGTAAATATTTTCCAGAACACTTGCGAAGCTTCTTTATTTCACTTTCATACGTTTCCTCGAAAACCATTATAATATCGAAGAAAGTTTTCCGTCTATGCATGAGTAAATACAACCACAAATCTTATACAATCGCTTTGTATGTTTGTACCTCTTGGATTTGACGCCGTTAGAGTCGGCTACATATGCGTCACCGGGAAAGTAATGCGTTTTATCTTACAATACTTTTATTATTTTCTATGGTATTTCACGAAAGACTGTGCAGGCAAACCCATACTATTAATATTAGTATTATTATTTGAATTAGTTCGAACCCAGACAGGCGCTTTACGTGTGTAAATTATTTCTTCACCACTACTCTCAAAATGGTGAAGGAAAACATCGTGAGGAAACCGGCATGTCCTAGAAACATAACTTCGAAGATATGTGACATCTACCAACCCGCACTGGCCCGCGCCCAGTCCCTCACGGTGAGAGGAGGCTTGTGTGCAGCAGTATAGGCCGGTTATATTTATGTTATTTGCTGACTGTCTGCCTGTCTGTTTTAAAGACATATAGTTAACCTGTACAAGAGCATAGGCAGATGACTTGTTTTAAAAATAATATAATATAAAATACACGCAGACGAAGTCGTGGACAACAGCTAGCTGATAATAAGGTATTTTAGGTAGTAGGGATTCACTGCTGTTAGCTGTATTGTAATTTTAATTATAATAATACCTACGTTGAAAAGATATTTTCAAGAACATTTACAGGGTGGCGGGGACATTGACGCGCAACCTGTCAACATGGATTCAGTACATGATTCTGAACCACCCTGTGTTGAATTTTTTCGTCGGTTATTAAAAAAGTGCAATTGCTGTTCCACACATTTTTGCCGCGTCGGTATTTTCAGTTCTCTATGAAACAGCAGATTTTTTTTGTTAACCGACCTAAAATTTCTAAACTTGGGGTTCTGAAATCATGTGCTGAATTCGTGGTTACAGCTTGCGCGTCGATGTACGTCACACTGTATATACGATTAGTGCAATAGTTTATGGTGGGTGTTCTTATTTATTTACATTTCTATATACATAGTTCTTTTATACAGTTCTCCTACATTCTTTAATTATATCGTCATTATTTATTTATTCAGTAGTACGAATACATTTTACACATTTAAATTGATGCCCACATATTAGAGTGTTGCCGTGCACCAAAATCATCGACTATATAATTTAGAGTAGGTACTTAGGTAAAAAGTAACAACAAAAAATAAAATTACAACGGGTATAAGCGAAATATTATCTAATAATAACCAGCACACATCACTGACCAATCAATTGTTGGTTTACAATAGAGTACATCTTTACTTAACCCTCCGGTTATTAAAAGCGCGATGTTATGTTATCCGTCATAAATAGTTATGCAACAGGTAAGATCAAAGTAAAAAAGTGTTTTGATTTATTTTGAGTTTTATTTTCTTCTGATCATTATTTTAATCAGAAATGGTTACGTAAGGTAACCTTGGTTTTCAAAGTTACACGAAGTGAAAAATTTGAGCAAATACGTTTTTATTATGGCCTTTTAGATTGTTGAGAAACTTAGCTGAAAGTTAAAAGTTTACGTTACGTATTAAGGAAAATTTCGTAACTTTAGATTAGTACTAGCAGCGCCCCGCGGTTTCACTCGCATAAGTGTCGATCCAGTGGGAATATCGGGATAAAAAGTAGCTTATATATTATTCTGATTATACATCAGAATAATATATATATAAGGTATCCTATGTGTTAATCCTGGTTATAAACTATCTGTGTGCCAAATTTCATTAATTAAGGTAATGCAGGCGTGATGTTATGTGAATTCAATTCAGAATATTCAATTTCATAAACAAATAATAACCTCACACAATCATGATAACAACGTGTAGATATATCAGACTAAGTACACCTGTAAAGTAATTAGTTTCTGCTTCAAAGCGAACACACGAACATAATATTATTCTAACGATCGATCTATCTGTGTGCTGAACCGCTACAAACAACCCATTTCAATAGTGTGGCCGCGATCGCATCAGGCACGGTTCCGACCACAATCGTGCCGTTCCAACGTAGATATAAACAGGTTTATGTACATACAGACAAACAGACGTGTAGATAGATATGTAACCGCAGCTGTACGAGGAACGGACGGACACGATTATTTACCGATATTGGTATTATTGGGATTGAGGGGCTTGTGGCTACGTAATAACAGCCACACGGGTCGACCCACCAGGTTAAGCTACGCTTGCCGCGGTTGGTCCGTGGATAGGTGACCATCTTCACATACCAAGACTCCTCTGTGCCTCGGAAAGTACGTTACGCCGTTGGTAATGTTACATTACAGTTGTAAAGCTTCAGAATGCATGTTTAACGTAAAGCGACTGATGTATTCATATCAATATTTTCATTTAGAAGAGTGTCCTTGGAGTTTCTTGCCCGTTCTTCTTCATAGGAACCTACTACGCTTTGGAACGAGCAACTAGCTTCATTGTTCTAACTGCTCGACTCCTTGACAGTGACTGTAAATGGTTTAATTGTAAATTTAATTGTAAATAAACTCAGCCGATCGATTCTGTACAAATCTCACCGTGAAAAGTTAGGTGAAGTGAGCTTAGAGTGAGCTGCCCTAGTATTAGTTGGAATGACAGCTCACTCCACGCACACTTCACCTAAGTTTTCACGGTGAGATGGTTATAGAATCGCACTGAGTTTTTAATTTGCTAGACCAAAATGTCAGCTTACTAAACAATGTCATGTTGACAAAATAAAGGGGCAATTCATGAACGTTCATAGTCTCAGTCTTCTTCTTTTGACATTTGTTTGTCGCCGAGATGAGATTACGACTAGATTTTGAACGTTTTAAATGACGAGAATTATTGGCCTTCAGGTTGATCGGAGCTGTCAAAATGACCGCTTTTATTTTCTCAAACTCAAAATCAAATTAATAATCAGAGTTTAATTGCTTTGATTTTGAGTTTGAGAATGCAATGTAAATAAAGAAATTTGGACCGGTAAATCCATACTGAAAAACCACTTTTAGTAGGTAATCCTAAGTAGGTATCTGACCATTTTTCCTAGACGACCTTCTGTTGATCAAAAAATATGGCTGAAATATCACAGATAGATTTGGCAGAGACATCAAAGAAAACATCTTTATTCATTTCACATTTTTTCTAACCTCATCTATCCAAATAAATCCAAGACATGTAAAGGTAAGCTTTGTCTTCTTTTGCTTCAAAAATATATTCTACGTCAAAATCAGCTAATATTAGGCTCAATGGGTAATGGAAATAATTCCTCTTTTCCCTTGAGATAGCTTCGTAATTACAATGTTGAGAGACGTGTGAACCGACCTCGCAGCCTCCCAAAAGAGATAACGTTATGTCTTACGTCATATATGAAGATGTTATTCGCACTGTCGTGGAAAATAAGGGCGTTTACTTAGAAGAAAGAATCTACTATTACATAAAGTACGGCTACATACAAAGTCAAATCACGGGTACATATTATTATCAACTAGCAGCGTCCCGCGGTTTCACCCGCATAAGTGTCGATCCCGTGGGAATATTGGGATAAAAAGTATCCTATGTATTTTTCTAATGTATAAGCTAAGCTATATTACTGTAAAGTTTCATTAAATCCGTTTAGTCGTTTTTGCGTGAAAGAGTAACATCCATACAAACTTTCGCATTTATAATAGTAGTAGGATTCATTAATAATAAATAATAAGTATAATTAGTAGGATTAGTAGAACGTATAACGTTCGTACTGCCGGGACACAGATCTTCTCTCTGTGAGAAGGAGTGAGCATAATCCACCACTAGGGCCCAGTGCGCGGGTTAGTAAGATCTTTTAACTTCGTCTTTAAGTTTGGCGAACTCGAACATTTTCTATAAAAAATGAGTCGCGTAAGACCATAAGACAATTTGCCAGCCTGTTAATCCGAACTAAGAATAGAGTAAACATCGCAAAAGTACAATCACCAAAAGAATCAACAAGCAACTTGGCAAGATTAAGCAATAAATAAAAAGTCCTCTAGACCGAATTTCGGCCATGGAGACGAGTCTCAACGGAGACTAGCTATCAGCGAAGGAGATATTATAGTGCACTAGTGTGTGCGCAGACACAGGTACATAAGCGATAGTCCAGTCAAACAGACTTTTATCTTTTTTGGGTGGGAAATCATCAAATAACTTATCCCGCTCTGGGCGAAGCGGTATGGCGTGTCAGACTTTTACTGTCTAAAACCCACCCGTTTTCCTTCAGTTGCCTGTGCCAGGGTCCACGGTAACTATTTCAGACAACCCGCGATCCTGGCAGGAGTCAAACAGATTTACAAAGGTTTTTAGCGTGTGGCCCAAATCGGAACAAATGGTTTTTATAATACAATTTCTGCGACAATTTCACAAATTTTTATCAACCCCCCCTGTCCATGTCATTCAGGCGCGAAAGATCCTTATTGCGCTGTACCTACTTGTTGTTTCAATATTAACTAGAATGGAATAAATCACAAAAACAAACAAACAAAATACGCTGCTACAAATAATATGAGAATGTCTAAATGCGATCAATCTCTTTACACACGGGACCAATAGCGACCCAATACTCCAAAATAATTGGGAAATTGTGAGTGTATGATTACAGCTCCACATTTTCCTATGAGCCACAACTTTGGTAGGAACATGGAAATTTGTATTCTTAAAATACACGACACAGCTGTTCTAGAAACCCGTTTACTAAGTTAAACTCAACAAACATAGTTTCCTCTTGAAAATTCGTTTATTAACACTGAATTTCCCTGTAAAAATTAAATTCAAAATGTCTTTTTAAATCGCGTCATAAAGTTGCTCTTAAAACATGTTAGTTAGAAGCCAAAGGAACTCTATGAAGACAGAATATTCAAGAGGATTTGAAAGCGTCTTTTATATAGTGCCTTTGGTTGACGCTGCATAATAAATGAGATTAAAATTAAAATTCAGTCGTGGCATCGACACGAAGGAGAGAATAAATGAGATGACTACCCACTAGGACTAGTGGGAGAAAACATCAAAGACTTTTGTAAGTCTTTAATGTTTTGTGAATGAGTAAAAATTACGTTTTATTACTCGAGGGGCTCGTGGCGTAATACGCTTGCCGCGGTCGGTCCGTGTATACATAGTTTACCAACGTAATACAATGCTATGCTATGATTCCAAATGAATGTGGCTCGTTGCTAAGTAATAACAGCTGCTGATCAGGTTAAGCTAGGCTTGCCGCGGTTCCCCCCTGGTGGGTTCCCGCATTGTCGAGGCGGTGGGGCTCAGTAGCCGTGGCTTGGGGAGCCACGGTGAAGCCAAGAGGAACCCGAAGAGGGGTAGCTCGTCAGGGCTTTGCCACTAAGCCGACGATGTAGCGGCAAAGGTTGCGGTGCCGCTTGGGCGACATCGCAACTGAGGCGGGCCGCGATGTCTTACGGGAGGCATCGCAGCTGAGGGTTGGAGGCCGCAGCGGGAGAGGAGTGTCGGTATGACGTTGGCCGCTTTCCCTATCCTCTGCGGCCGTAGCCCCACACTAACACACTATCAATCACAATCTGAATTATTTTGAAGGATATTGCTAATCCATTGCCGCTGACTCACCGCGTCGCATCGCATCGCCTGCTATAACTTCGTTTTCGCTTAGCATTCTTTGTGACTTTTTTTCATTGTGCTCGGCTCCTTAGAGTCCTAGCGTGGTATTAACTAGCTTCTTGCCTTCTTTAAAAATTGGACTATCAAAAAGATTTTTTCAAATCTGACTGGTACTTCCAGAGACAAGCGCGTAAACAAACAAACTCTTCAGCTTCAGTATTAGTATAGACAGATAAGTTTTCTTAAGAAACAGGGTTCAAATAAAGGTTTCAGATGCGATGCGATCATCTTATCGTTGTAAATCAACACCTGACAAACTCGTAGTCCAAAAACAACCGGTAGATTAAAGTACAATCTTCTTACAGTTTAACCGTGATTTATCTACGTAGGTAAACAAAGGAAATAAATTGTGTTCTGCCAACAAAACGGCAACTTTGCCCGACGATGGCTGAGCTAACTTTGCTCGACGATCGCGATGGTGAGACCACTTTACATGCACAACTGGTGTCGCCACAAACTTTGTTAATTTCTAACTTGGACGACAAACTTGCTGGGCAGAGATGGTAGAGAAAAGATTTGATTGTTCAATGATTATTATAGTCTAGAAAAATACTGAAAGAAAAACGGAGATTTTAACTGCGTAATCTAAAAACTAAAACTGTTCAACTTGCCTCTTCAGAAAAGTAGAATAATGAATGGTAAGGTTATAAGAATTTATTAAGTGTTTAACGACTGAAAGAGTAAATTATTTCTTTTAATTTAGTTTCTTGCGGAGAAACATTGAGATTCAAATATCACATTAAAACAGTTAGTTCGAAAGTAATCCATACTTTATCTATTTATACTAATAATAAAGCTGAAGAGTTTGTTTGAACGCGCTAATCTCTGGAACTACAAGTCGGATTAGAAAAAAAATAGCAATTCATAACCAAATTCTTGAGGAAGGTTCACACCACGTTAGGACAGGTAGAAGCCGAGAAAAAAGAAAAAAAGCGAGAAGGAGGATAATTCATTTTCTGTATAGGTACTATTTAACCCTTCATAAATCATTGTACGGCCCATAATTCTAGTACATACTCGATAACAACCTTGTTCAAACCCTCTCACATAATAAGCTATCCATCTCGAGAACCCATCATATATTTTAATAACCATAACTAGCGTATCCATGTAAACCAATCACAAAGTTATAGGCAAACTTCGTTAAAACTAAGTGGTTTGATAGTTAAGTTAACTACGTTGGGTAAAGGCTCAGCCTCGGCAAGATTGCCCAGCCTCGATAAGGTTGGCCAACCTTGGGCAACATTGCGCACCGCGTAACGTTGTTTTAATGTTACCGTTTGACCTTTCTAGCGATTTGGAGTAGGGTCTGTCAGGTAAATTCGTGGTGGATGTAAATGTGATCTTGTTGGGAAATGTTGGGTTTTTAGAATTTAATGTATAAAATTTAGAACATAGTGTTTGCCAAAGATTTAAACAAGAATGGCTGCCCGAAATTGTCTACGAATTAGTGATGCGGTAGTATGAATTTTAAGTTTTGGTACTATCGATGTTACGATTTCTTTTTTAATTGTGTTTCTTCAGTATTTTTTATATTGAGTAACTTTCAAATTAAAAGCAATTTGTATTCCAATTACATTTAAATATGTTCATATGTTAAACCGTGAAAACGAACAACATGTATGTACTTATACTTATCATACATATATTTATTATCTCCCAAAATACAAGCTTGACTTAGTTTGGGAGTTGGTAGATGATCAATTGCGTGCTGCTGTACAACCATCAAATACCTTATTAAATTGTACTGTACATAGATTAAGCTTTTTGTTGTACTTTGTGAGCGAAATAAATTATTATTATTATTTTATTATTATACCAGAAGGCCAATTCTTGTAATTTAAAACGCTCAAAATCTAGTCGCAGTCTCATCTTTGCGACAAGCAAATGTCAAAAACTTGTCAAAAATGTGGGAAAATTAGAATTAGAGGGAAATAAAAAGTGCCAATTAGCTTTGGTATACCTAGAGTTTTGTTGCAGGTTCGATCTCAGATAGGCGCTTTTGCATAATCAGCCTATATTATTCCCACTGCTGGGACACAGGCCTCCTCTCTGTGAGAAAGAGTGGGCTGTAATCTATCACGCGGGCCCAGTGCGGGTTGGTAGATGCCACATGTCTTCGAATTTTTGGTTCTAAGACATGCCGGTTTCCTCACGACGTCTCACAGAGCCTGTGTCCCAGCAGTGGGAACGTTATAGGCTGATTATGTTATGTATATTGCCTCTTAAATCTTCGTTACACTATTATAAATTCAAGTAAAAGAAAAGAAAGGAAGAAACACAAAATCCAAATTAACAAAATAAAAATAATGTTCAAACAACAATAGTGCGTGCCTCACGGCTGCGCCAAAAAGGTTCATTTCAGCATTAATGCCAGACAGATGCTATCTGATGCATATTTTCTAATGAACCTGAAACGTGAAAACAAACTAGACCAAAAAAATCTCACTTTTACAGTGACAGTAGTTAATTAAATACATACCTAACTTGTCTTCATAAATTAGTTTAAGAGCTTTTAAATAGGAGCTTTTAAATTAAACTACACTGGCATTAGATTTAAACTAAGATAACTTAGCTGGATATTTTTAGTAAACAAGTGTAATGAAGTAATAAGTTACTGTAAATTGTCTCTAAGTTGGCTTGATGGAAAGTTTATTATGAAGTTAGAAATAATTATCCTTTTACTCTTTTTTGTGTTCTTAAGGTTGCGTTTAATAGATCGCTCTTAGCGATAAGACGGCCCATTGTGTCAACCTTTGCCAAAAAATATATTATCTTTCCTCGTTTTCCTAACTCCTTCATTATTAGCATATAGTCAAAACATGACTCATCACCTTTCTTTGTTCGTGAGCTCATAAGTTCGTGTATGGTCTTAATGTCAACGGTGTCTGGGAATTCTTTAACTATCGCCGCCTTTAATTCTTCCCACGTCTTAAAAGTTTTCTCAGCCCGTAGCCAGAGCGCTGCAGTACCAGATAATGACCGCCTCGCCATTAAGAGTTGCTGCACTGGAGTCCATGCAAACACCTCGGCATTACCTTCCACGTCTTCAATCCACCTGGCGACTGGATACGTCTTATCCTGCCCCGTGAACTTTGGAATAAGATCCTGCGTTAAGTGCAACATTGCTGTACCGCTCCGTGCTGACGAAAATCTCTCGTCATCTTCGAAATCCGCCTGCCGGCTGGCACGTCTTCCGTCTTTAGGCATATTCGTCGTAAATTCTATCGCTTACACGTCGTAACTTGGCTGGATACTTCTTTGTTCCACGTTGTACTTAGCTCGTCGTAGCCGTTGAATTCAATCTGAAGAATTCTCTTCAATCACGGTCGTGCCCCCAAAACTGTAGGTGTCCTCTTCAATGAAACCACCGTTTTACAGCAAAAAGAAGTATATTTTCCCAAAACCAAAGATTTCAACAAATAATTATTAATAAAGTAAGCGAGATCACACATTCAACGTCCAGTGCCTGTCTAGGTCTACTCGTTCTTCCATCCGTTCTCCCTTTTTCTCATTCATTCATTCCGTACATCCTAGTCACTCTTACATTCAATCCGCTGTCAATCCGTATTCGTTCCTACATTTATGTCTGTAATTTATATGGTCTTCATAATAATGAGTATTCTATTCTATCCTAAATAACATTAATTTTTAAATATTGGACTCAGCGGATCAAAGTTGGTAATTTAGTTTATTATTTAAATAACATTTTTACTGTAATTTCTAAGGGACCAAAAGTCAAACGAAACATAGAGTCAAGGTTGTAAAATTAAATACTAATACAGTTAGCAGTTCGGCGAAAAATGCGAGCAATTTTAAAATCTGATACAACATTAATTTTGATTTTCTAGAAATGCTTGCCAAAGGACAAAAAAAAGACTTTTAGTATTTTAAAGTCAAAAGCGTCAAAAATATGTATTCTTACTTAGCATTATCTAAATTAAGCTATAGGATTTTTAACATAATTTCTGCCAAGAAATATATAGGGCGACTGGTAAATTAGTGACCGATACTTAAACACATGATTGTACTCGTCATAACAAGCAACTTTCCCAAAAAAACGATTTTGTTTAATTTACCAATCGCATGACCCCAATCGCCCCAATAAATGTTGAGTACCTAACAAGAATAATACACCATCAGCTGTAAATTAATTTAGTTACTAATCCCTTTTTACAAACATCACTATTCTACTTTCGCAATTAATTATTCTTTTTAATTCATTCAACAGCCATAGAATTGACCAATATTGAGGTCATTGGGATCATCAATCAACTCAACCTATCGCAGTCCACTGCTGGCCATAGCTGGCCATGTTTGTTCTAGGACCAATGGCCGGTGGAGCAGACGAGTCCTGTAGTGGAGACCGCGTATTGTGGGCAAGCGTGTGTGGGCCACCCCCCAGCTAGATGGACAGTAGACCTAAAGAAGGTGGCTGGGACATTGGGACCATGCTCTTGGTAAATTTAAAAAAAAATCGTTTCTTTGGGATTTTTTTTTAATTACCAGTCAGCCTATATAAAACTCCCATCTGGTCGTTCTATAGATCATTTGATAAAGGGACATAACTTTATCAAAAACAGAACTTCACAGGCATTAATACATTGACAACTCCACATTCACCTAGTAGGTACCTTCCTAAGGGACCTGTCTCACCGCTGACGAGGAAGCGACTAGCTACCAACGACATTCTTGCTCAAGAAACTTACAAAATATTGCAGGTCCAGTGTAAAAGAGACACATATATTAATAGTTGATCGCTGTCTGTTAACACCCCGGCAATTACTCGTTTGTTGCAGCAACAAGAGCTGTCAAAGAGAGTACTCGCTCAGCGACGCTCGCTTGGCGGGCAGAACACTCGCTGAGTGACTCTCGCTTGTTATAATAGCCTCCCGACCGATTTCGGTCACGGTGGCCAATCTCAACGGAGATTAGCCAGGTACGCAGTAGATGTTATAGTGCACAAGTGTGTGCGGAAACACAGGTGCACTCTTTGTTCCTTTACTCTCATAGTCCGATGAGACGGCAATCCGACACGACCCGACCGGGGAGAGATCAGGCGCAGGACCAACGGCTTTATGTACTTTCCGAGGCACGGGGTATTAAACCGCCAACTTCCAAACTCCGGACTGTTACTAAGAAATTCCTAATGGAAAACCCAATAACACTTTGCCCGACCTAGGAATCGAACCCAGGACCCCACGCTCAGCAGGCGCGCTTCAACCACGAGACCAACGAGTAAGTTTAACCGAGAAGCGCTTGGTATATGGGGATACCAGCGAGTAATCGCTAGTCGCTGTCGCGCATTTTTTTGTTGCTCACCGACTCGATTTTCGTTGCTAGCTCTCCTCTCTTCTCGTTAATCGCCGGCTGTGGGACAAAGGCCTTAAGAAAGCGAGCAGGTGGTCGTTCCCGCATCAAGTCGTTATGACGTCACCCTTAATATTAAATTACGTCCTCAACCTTGAAGGAACACGTTCATGATACATTCTATTCACACGCACGACCTGAGAAAGTCGGCATCTGACACTCAGGTGCCAAGATTTATTATTAAACATTGTAATGAGCCCGTTTCAATGCATAAAGGAAAATATCTTTTATCCGTGGAAAAAAATGGACGTCTGACAGTTCTAGTATGGAAAAACTGTCAAAAATTCAAAGTTCTGGATGAAGGATGTGACTTATTCTAGGTATAAAAGTTTAGTGAAATTCGCCCTTAAAAGAATAAAATAAGTTGAACAATCGTTTATCGGTGTCGCTCTCCGAAAATTTGTATAATGTTTTTTTTTTAAAGAATATTAAAAACACCTGGAAATGAAAACACATTGAACAAACTGTAAACTAAGCCAAGTATTCAAAATCGTGTAGTTGTGGTTTTTCTAAAAAAAACTCGTCATTTGCATTGTCTCAAGTTTAAGATCGGCCGTTTCGTAATAAATGATAATTCTATACAAAATAATCTGCTTTTGAAACTTAGCATTTTCACCCAAAAGCTCCTCAATTACTGAATAATGAAGTTCATCAAATATGCACATGTATGAATACAAAATGATTCGGCGCGATACTGGTCTCAGTAGGGATGCCGAAACGAAAATAAAACTGTTTAAAAATACCTAGACTTCAGTTTGAGGCTGGGAAAAGGTCGTCGGGTGACAAAAAGATTGCTGCAACCTTCCTTCGAGAATATCTCACGTTTTTGTGGTCACATTCTTTTAATTTCTGTGACAACCGCAGGCTTGTCACTATGCAATTTAAGTTTGCCTAGAATTTTCTTAGTTTTATAAAGTTATTTTGAACTTAAACTTGTAGTAAATGCTTTAACGCTTGGTGATTTATGCTTGTCCTTTATCCTAAAATTTGATCTTACTTGACTATGGATGAAAAACTACGAGTATTTTACACAATTTGTAATAAAAATGTATTGGTAATATTCATTCACTAGATCAAAATGGTCTTATTCATTTGGTCACAGTATGGTGCGCCTTTTTTTATACCTAAATGCCGCAACACAAACGTCGTATTCAAAGTGAAATTTAAATCATTTATTTTAATTAGGACATAAAAAAGCGCTTTTGAATGTCTGTCATAATTAACAAGAAAATTGAATTGCTTCTAGTTGCCAATTCCAAAGGTATCGTAGCACTCAAAACTATAACACAAAACTCAAAAACTTTCCGTTCAACCCTAATCTTCCCACGTCACATAATAATCATAGTATGTACTCTCAAAGTGAGACTTTATATAGTTCATTGTCACACTCAAGAGTGTCTTGTACTTGTATAGTTCGGAAGATCTATTCACACCTCATACATACGGTTACTTAGCCGTAATTAACTATAAGCTTTTTTGGGCTAAGATGAGAAGTTTGTGCGTAACTGTTAGGTAACTTAGCAACTCTATTGATTAACCAAAGGTGGAAAAAGGTAGTCTCTCAAATTGGTACGAGCTATCCTAACTAATATTATAAATGCGAGAGTAAGTTTGTTTGTTAAGCTTTCACGCTAAAACGGCTGAACGGATTTGGATAGAATTTGGCACATGGGTAGACCATGACCTGGAAAAGGACATAGGCTACATTTCATCCAGGATCGCAGACGAAGTCGCGGGCAACAGCTAGTAATAGAATAAGTGACACAGTGGTGAAAAGATTCGCCGAGCAACAAAGTTGGTCATGGGATGGACTGCCTTTGTGTGCCAAGCGTATTTAATTACAGTCATAATTATGTAAAGGCTATTTTCATGTTTTTAATTTCAATGTAAATATGGTATACTACCTATTAATCTTTTATTAAACTTTTATCTTTTATTAAACCAATTCCAATGAACAAAAAACCTACCTAAAAGTAATTCGTAGCAGTCCTTGCTACGCCGTAGCCGCGTAGCATTCGTAGCATGGCTACAGCACATACTTTATCATTTTAGGACAAACACCGCAATGTTTGTACTGATAATACAATAACGTTGAAACTACGGAAGCAGAAGTAATATTAATACCAACGCGAATATTAGAACATTGGCATCATCACAGAGATAATAATACAAGACCATCTCATCAGCCGGCTTGAAGTAATCGGATTGAGAACTCGTGTATATATTATTAGGGATTACTTTACTCTCTCTCTCTCTCTCTCACTCCCTTTACAGAAGGTAATCATAATATTTTTTACAGGGTCTGTGTTCAATATATAATTGTGTTCTATTTTAGTATCAATTATACAAAAAAGCAGAGTGACATACTGGCGAAAATTTAGTAATCTTGTGTTAAAATCAACGTCTATGTACATACAAATGTTTATTAATAAAGATTCCCTCTCTATACATGTCTTAGAAACTTATTTTTGTAGCCAACAACATCGGGAACTTCTGATTCTAATAATATCGTACCTATCAGCAAAATTTCCTAGGTACACGCGCATAGTAACAAAAATAAGATAGTCGTAAATCATTTCGAACTGTATTTTCACTTGAAAAGCTTAATTAAGTAAATCTCGAATACACTGAGGATCTAATACCATTAACTTGAATCTTTCCTGATTAACTAAATTCAGTTAAATGATCTAATTGTTACCGTTCAGTTCACTTCAATTAAGATTCAAGGTTCAATTAGAGAGAGAAATAAGATTCACAGTGGTTGAGACTTTTTCACTAAAAAGATTAATGTGGTTACGGTTACGGCAGTAGGGTCTGGGTGGAGATGTGTCGAAAGCTAAGCTGCAACTCCTGTATCCCCTGTGTGTCTCAAAAAGCATTCAAAGTGGCCTCTGCGCTTCCACAGACGACGCCGTGGAAGTGGTGATGCTTTCGAAGGGCCCACAAGGTTTGAAATACTCAAATAACACGAATAATTTAAAATAATCTGATGTGTACACAATAAAAAAATATTCTTAATTGTTGAATAAGTATTATTTAGGGATATATAGTAGGTATATTTCCGGAAAATTATGGTTAAAAATAATTTAGTCACTTTATTTCTCTTAAAATTCAGTATGTAGTCAGCCAATGCCAATAACGTTCCCACTGCTAGACAGTGGGGTCTCTGTGAGATATGTCTCTCTCATTTCTGTGAGCAAGAGTGTGACATAATCCACCACGCGGGCCCAGTGCGGTTTAGTGGATGTCACATGTTTGCGAATCTGTTTGATAAAATTATTATCAGGAAAGGGAAAAGGCGTGACGTTATGTATGTAGGTATGTATCTGCTTGTAAATGCACATCATCGAATATGCTTACCTACCCTATAAACGATTTATTATAAATGGCATGACCACGATGACCCAGATATTCTGTAACCGTACATAATCATTTTAAAAGCATCCATTTTAAATCGGGTCAGACATGATAAAATAAATCCAAGCGCCTACATTTTATTAATAGAACTTTTGTTTGCTACTGTATCCCCTTACACACTATAATAATCAACTGACAGTTAACTGTCAACTATATGTCAAACACCACATGCCATCCCCATAGTCAACGTAGTTCACTCAAGTTACTATATTATTTATACCCAACTATCCTCAATAATAATAATAATAATGTCTAAATCACTCCTATTATTGAATTATTTTGTAGCATGCTGTCACAAGTAACTACTGCGTCTGTTGGTATGCCGAGTATATCACGTATTTCATTACTAGAACCTGGATCTTTATCAGAATAACTTCGTAGTTGGTTTGTGTGCCGTGTAACGATTGGTTCATCGTTTATCTACACCAAAAACCAAACAGCCGATCGATTCTGTTAAAATCTCACCGTGAAAAGTTAGGTGAATTGAGCTTAGAGTGAGCTGTCAATAGTGTCAATCCCTAGCATTAGTTGGAATGACAGCTCACTCCACGCTCACTTCACCTAAGTTTTCACGGTGAGATGGTTACAGAATCGCACTGCAGCCGGTCGATTCTGTGAAAATATCACCGTGAAAACTCAAGTGAAGTGAGCTTGTCAGTAGCGTCAATCCCTAGCATTATTTGGAATGACAGCTCACTCCGCGCTCACTTCACTTGAGTTTTCACGGTGAGATGGTTACAGAATCGCACTGCAGGACCCTTGATTGAAGACTTCTCCTTTCACCCACTTCTTCCCTCTTGTATAGTTGCACAGCCATACCTTATCCTTTAGTCTAAATGCACGTTAGTCAAGAAGGTCCTATTCATTTGTGATTTGGTAAGCCCCCAAGTGATAGCTATTAAAAAAAATATTTCGGCAAGGACTTCCAATCATACGCTTTGCACATTATAAATGAATATGTATGTGTTGCCGAAACGCTTCCTGTATATAGGTGGAATGATCAGAAAATAACATGCACCGGAGCAGTAGTGGCCCAGGGGTAACGGCTGCAACTTACGAGTTGTAGATCGTAGATTCGATCCCAGACATGCGCTTTACTTTAATTATTTAATCACCATTGCTATAAAAATGGTGAAGGAAAACATCGTGAGGAAGCCGGCATATCCTAGAACAAAAAGATCGAAAACATTGTGACATCTACGAACCCGCACTGGGCCCGCGTTGTAGATTACAGCCCACTCCCTCTCGAAGAGAGGAGGCTTGTGTCCCAGCAGTGGGAACATTATACGCTGATGCATGCACTGTTATATGGAGAATGCATATAGACCTACACAAACTGGATACAAGGTTGACGTACGATATAAAGTCATAGTACAAACACCACATGGCGTCCGATGATGGAAGGGGCTTGAGGGAATTAAATTAAGCTATTCGATCCATCTTTATTGTTATCAATATGCCTTATAAAGTGTCCATATTAAACCAATTAAAAACAATAGCTTCAGAAGACAATCAATCAAAGTAGGGGATGGAAACTGCGACCTAAATACAATGCATCGCTGCACGTCGAACATTAAGTGGGGCTTGAATGTAGGGCAGACCGCGGAACTGTGAAAATAACTGGTTTCTTTAATAGTGATGACTCGTTGTTTTTAATATGTTACTAGCTGACCCGGCAAACGTTGTTTTGCCATATAGGTACATTATTTCTAGGAAATATATATATATTTTTTATATGAAAAATAGATGTTGGCCAATTCTCAGACCTATACCCGATATACGCACAAAATTTAATACAAATCGGTCCAGCCGTTTCGGAGGAGTTTGGTAACAAACATTGCGACACGAGAATTTTATATATTAGATTTGTTGATTGTGCCATTTTGATGACAGAAATATATGGTTAGAATAAGAAATGAGTCCATAAGAGAGCGGCGGTGGTAACGGAGCCGACTTTTGAGTTGTAGGTCGTGGGTGGTCGTTTAACCATTTATTTTTGGCGTTTAAACGTCTCTTAACTTTAAGCAACGTTTTGACATGACGTCTAATAAATCGATGACCGCCGGCTGGATGCACGAAAAAGGATGACTCATTGTCCCGTTACGCGCATTGTACGCTTGCGCGTTTGCAATCATTTTATCAATGTTTTGTTATGACGTTGTCACGTTAAACTATCGTCCATAAACCAATGCCAATTTTTTTTAAATAAACTTCTAATTTTAAAATTGTTTGATCCTTTTTGCAATAAACGAACAATTATATAATAAATACAATGGATAATCAATCATTGAAAATTTCCCCTGAGTCCAATCACTCAGACGAACCAACTTACAATTCAAAAAGTTCAAAAGAAATACTTAGTTAGAATAAAACTTTCTCGAGGAGAGCCTCTTGGGAAAGTACTCGTAAAGTACCTTCTCGACCGAAAATAAAACCACCGCTCCTATATCTGCCATCAAGCATAATTTTTATGTTCTAATCTCATCATCTGCCTAGCCTTTTCCCAACTATGTTGGGGTCGGCTTCTAATATAACCAGATGCAGCTGAATACCAGTATTTTACATGAAGCGACTGCCTATCTGACCTCCACAACCCAGTTACTGGGTAACACGATACCCCTTGGTAAGACTGGTTTTCAGACTTTCGGGCTTCTGACTACCCGTAACGATTGTCAACTATCCGCGAATGACAGCCGGGACCAACGGCTCTCGGCTCGGGTTTTATGTTCTAAGCTGAAGGAAATTATATTTTAAGGGGGTTACGCTAAGGTAGCCTTGCGAAATTCAAATTTTCTTACGTTTTTTGCTTTTTACAGAACAGTGTCAGTTTGTATGGGTTATTCGCACTTCGTCCCATTCGCAATTCGTACCGCGTTCGCAGTTGGTCCCATTCGCACTTGGATCTTGATTAGAATATGATACGCGACCGTAACAAATATGGCTTTACAGAATTATAAATAAACATAACCTTTGTAGGTACTAATTTCTCTGTTCTTTTTTTCTTGGCTGTTTATATTTATGTGTCTACATAAATTGTTAAATCAATCAATCAACTCAGCCTATCGCAGTCCACCGCTGGACATAGGCCTCTCCCAGACTGCGCCACAACACCCTGTCCTCCGCCTTCCGCATCCAGTCCGTCCCAGCAACCTTCTTTAGGTCGTCCGTCCATCTAGCTTAATTAAATTAAAGTCCGTCAATCTACTAAATTGTTAAATAAATAATAATAATACAACTCCTTCAGTTAGAATTGGCCTCAAATGTGATGATTTCATGAAATAGTCACTCAAAATGAATTTAGGGAGATGTATTAATAATTCCTATGATTACAAAACTATAATTTTTTTTTTCTGCTGCTTGCCCGTTCTTCTCCATAGAGATCTACGTTTTTGGAATGGGCGACTAGCTTCAACTTTCTGACTAACTGACCGACTATTTAATTTTGACAATTCAAAAGTGCCTGTAAATGGTTTAATTGAAATAAATGATTTGAGTTTGAGTTTGCTAAGTCGAAAGCGATTTGAACAGTCTGAACAGACTTTCAATCAATTTTGATCAAAAACCATCATTTTTCAATTGAAGTTCAATCTCTGTGTGAGCCCGGTATTACCTACGATACGTAACATTAGATTTTCAAAAACCGCACAACAACGGACTTCCAAAACGCCCAGTGCGGGTTGGTAGATGTCACAAGTCATCGAATTTTTGGTTCTAGGACATGCCAGTTTTAGTGCGAAATGCCAAACTAATGCCATATCTAGCATACTAGCCGCAGGAGGGCCCTGGTGACCTGTAATACAGGTGGTTGTACATACCTACATCAGGCACCAGTCCCTCACAAAGTTAGCTCTAAATGTTTAGTTATTAAGTATTAAAAATAGCATAAAACTTTAATATGTAATATATATAATAGCATGAAACTTTTGTGATAGGAAAAAAAATAAAAAAAATATTATTATTATTAGTTTCCTTGCGATGTCTTCCTTCGCCGTTTTGAGAGCAGTGGTAATGAAATAATTTACAAATAATAAGTTCGAACCTACGACCTACAAGGCCTCGTAAGTCGTGGACGGTACCCTTGGACCACCACTGCTCTTAGCATAATATCATTGACCAACCCTGTTTCTGCCACCAAAGCCACATTGTAATATTCTGAGTAGAAGGTAACTTTGTAAAGAATGTCTCGATAACATTACAGACACTTGAAACATTCCAACATAGTTGTGAAGCTGGCTAAACATCTGCATTCTCCTAGGTAATGTGGGTAACCGTTACAACGTGCCATCAGAGTCGCCGTCCATACAACGCAGCAGAATTCAGCAAATGATTCTGAACTGAAAAAAATTCTACACGAGGGGCGCAGAAATTTTTAGACGATTATCAAAAAAAAAAATCTGCTATTTCATAGACATGTGCGATACCTACTCGGTCAAAGTTAATGAATCTGACCAACATTATGTCTGGACTTTAAAAGAGACTGTGACCTCTGAGTTTGTTACGGCCTTTTTTCTCAGACTAGTCAGATAGGAAACGCCGAACTCATCTAGTTTTTAAAATATTATTGTCGTGTAAAAGTGTTAGTACAAACCTACTTCCAAAATAAAATCATTTATGAAAAATTTCAACTCATTTCAGAACTCAATCCATGGTAACAGGTTGCGCATCGATATCCCCGCCACCTTGTATATATTAATTTCAAACATGAACTAGATTTCCATTTCGCAAACCACATCATCCTTGAAATACTTATGTACACGCGACTGACGCTCAAGACCTTTATACATATACAGAATCTACATTATCTTATTTACTCTCGATTGAATAACGATCAACCTCATCAATATATTAACATAATATGTACTTAAACGTGCTATTCATAATTGATTAAATTGTGGGTAGTTCAATGCCAAGTGTGTGACGTCACGTGGTTAGGTTAGGGTGATACTAAGTGACAAGTTGTTTACTAATCAATGGGATTGGATGTGCCACCCACATGTTCTATTAAAATCACCATGAATGACTTTATAGGGTGTGGGCGTCAACCATATATTTAGTTAATTTCGAGGGCACCTGTGATGGTCGTGGGCGAGTGTATGGCGAAATTAGACTTCTTTTGTTTCGGTTTTTGATGAAACTCCTACTGTGTCTACGTCATTTCTTCTCTGAGGATGGTTAACGTTTGTCTTAGTATATGGAAACTCATCCTGAATCTTTCCGTGGGTCGAGTGTGACATAGAATGCAAGTAGATAGACACTGACATTTTCCATTACGTCATGTAGGTATCTACGTATATTACACGATCTGGATCAATCGAAAATCTCAACGCAAAATACCTTAAAATATAATATATTGTAAGTATCTCATAATTTCTAGATAAAATTAATGAAAAGCAGATGACGGACTAAAATGTTAATAACGCCAGCATTTTAGACTTTTTATCTGCAAATTAATCTTTAAATGGCTCGTAATGAAGCGGTAAAAATACTTAAATCAAGAACAAAAGCCTTTAGATTACGTGCGTAATCATACGGCTGAGCCTGATTCGGCAGTAGACGGAATTGGGGAGCTCTTTTAAAGTATTCAGAAAGTAAAATATTCGGCCATCTTGGGTCCGACGCACCTGAAACTAATTTGAACGATTGATCTCTCTATCGAAAATATACCAAAGTACTTCCTTTGTTATTGAATATACTGTTAGTTGCTCGTAAAAAGTAACAATGAATAAATCGGAGCATAAGACATTACAGATTTTATTTTTCTTCGAAATATTCACTAAATGTGTAATAAAAATGCTTTCAATTTTAGGAGTTTTTTTTTTAATATTTAAGTCTTT
Source organism: Apamea crenata (assembly GCA_949629185.1). Lineage (NCBI taxonomy): Eukaryota > Metazoa > Arthropoda > Insecta > Lepidoptera > Noctuidae > Apamea > Apamea crenata. Next base: position 12,208,005 of record OX451371.1, read on the forward strand.
TGAAGATTTTATGGATTTTGGAGATGTTTGTGTTTTGGACATCTTGAGTTCTACGCGCACATAACTAATTGGAACGTTTGTTACCTCTGTCGAAAATATCGAAAAGTACTTCTTTTGCGATTTAGGTTACGCGTAAAAAGTCTGGCACTGAAAGATACGCATATATATATATATTTTGTTGGATATGCAAAAATGGATTGTAATATATTTTAAGCAAAAGTATTTCATCAAAAAATGCTGTGGAAGCAAAACAGAATATAATAGATCCTAGTCTTATTCAAAACATGATTATCATGAGTCCAATTACCCAACTGTTCCTTAGGTACTGTAAGTGATTTTTAAATAGCCTAAAAATTATTCAATTTCGACGGATTTCACCACTTCACGGTAGGCATACACATCGCCATAAAAACCCCCTTATCACGACAACAAATGCCTGCAGCTTATTTCAAAGAAGACAAATAGGTACAGTACATCCGGAAATAAAGTAACGACTAAGTAAAGAAGCCGAGGCCACCCATCGATCACGTGGCTCTGAAAGACGTAATGTAATAAAACACACGCGTCAACCCGACCATTTGTAACGAAATCTAATTTGGAAACCCATTTTACCGCAGGAATCGAAAATGTACTGATAATCGAATTCTCTTTAAGAGAACCCTATTAATGAGACACGTGCAAAAAAGGCTGAAAGAAAATGTAAATGTGTGTTATCACAATAAGGGCTGGCTGCTTTACCATCGCCACAGTTTTTGTATGAAATAACTGTCAAAATGTCCAAATTATTCCTCGAAAAAAGTTCATCAGATGATTGAAAAATCAGTTCTAAGTCTTTATAACAAGCTTTGTATACAACAAGTATTTTATAATTAGCCTATAATGTTGACACTGCAGGGACACCGGCCTCATCTCTTCGAGAGGGTCTGTAATCCACCACGCGGGCCCAGTGCGGGTTAGTAGATTTTTCATATCTTAGATTTTTTTGTTCTAGGACATGCATAAACATAAGCCTGTTATATTAATGTCCATCGTTTTTTTGGGATGGAAATCATCAAATGACTTCTCTCACTCTGGGCGGAGCGGGAGAAGTAGTTACTGGCCATGCTCTTTTACGTTTTTCTAAAATAATCTACAATCATCGACACGCTGATCAAGCGGGCCATTCTCGTAATTTTAAGAACGTTCACAGTCTGATCTCAGTCTCATTCTGTCAAAAATACCTCTAATTTCCCTACATTTTGACAAGGTATGACATTCGTTTGTCGCTGAGATGAAACTGCGACTAGATTTTGAACGTTTTAAATTACGAGAATTGGCCTGCTGGGTAGCAGATGGTACCCAATTTTGCCTGAGACTCGTTAAAGCTTCAATTCAAACGTTTCCTGCTAAAATTCCAGACTACAGCCCTCAAAGTAAAGTGAAAAGCATCTGAAAGCGGCTGAGCGTAGCGCTCGCTGAAATGGACGCCGCATAATTCGGGACTTTGAGTAGAATGTTACCAAAGGATGATGCGAAAATGTCAAATACCAAAAGGCTCTTTGCTTTAGGTTGTAAACGGAGTAATTTTCACATAATTATAATCTAAAGCCTTATTAAACAAAATGTTAAAATTATCAGTAAAATAATACATTTTCTTTTCTTTATTTTACGTTGAATTATAAGTACGTTAGCGAAATCGCATACCTCTTTATAATGTACATAAGTTAAATGATTTATGAGATAGGTAAGCTAAAGGCTACTTCTACGTGAATTCTACAAGAATAACAAATTCGCCAAATTAAGAAACAGCCTTTGATTTTATATTTAAGAAATAGTAATAGAAAGGAAAATAAATAAATAATTATACTTATCATCAAAGAAAAAAGCCACGTCCATTATAATTCGAAAATCCCTCAATTGAATACTCCCACTAATTAGGATAGGCATAATTGAGGCAAATTACAAAGGAAACAACATCGTTATCGAGAAAGAAATATTGTAATAATAGTATTTATGAAAATCTTCTTACGATTAGAGAGACGAAGGCCAATGCTTAATAGTAGGTACTGAACTTTATCAAACTAACTAGCTGCGCCCCGCGGTTTCACTCGCATAAGTGAATATCGGGATAAAAAGGGTTCTATGTGTCAATCCTGGTTATAAACTATATGTGTGCCAAATTTCATCCCAATCCTTTCAGTAGTTTCGGCGTGAAAGAGTAACAAATATCCATCCATCCATCCACACTTTCGCATTTATAATATTAGTAGGCCTACTTGTGTACCAAATTTCATCCAAATCCATTCAGTAGTTTTTGCGTGAAAGAGTAACAAAAATCCATCCATCCATTCATCCATACAAACTTTCGCATTTATAATATTAGTAGGATTATGTTCTAATCCTATTTTTATGCTAACATAGTCATTTCAAACAATCGTCTCTCAATAGACCCATTCTGCTACGCCGCCCGTAGCAGCGTAGCGCGTAGCAACTGTCTACGGTGTACGCTACCCCAAATAGGTACGTTGTGTAGACGACCCTTATTTGTCGTATAGACATTGCTATCTTTAGGGATGATATCATTCCGTCCTTATATAACCCTCACAAAAGATCTTTTGTAATAAAGGTTGGAACATTATGTGATGTTTCTTTACAATTACGTATGAGGTATGAATTGTTAAATTAAATCGTCGTTTTCGCTCGGCAATGCGAAGGATTTTTTAATTATTTTATTACTACGAAAACGAGTATCACTGTACATCGTTTGTATGAATATATTTTTGTTTTGTTTTATAACGCGACTTGGAGAGGAAGTTATCAATTTTCAAATAATTATTCTACTAAAATCCTACTAATAAACAAAACGAAAAAACGAAAGTTTGCATGAATGGATGGATGTTTGGCACACATATAGTTTATAACCAGGATTAATACATTGGGTACTTTTTATCCCGATATTCTTACGGGATCGAAACTTATGCGGGTGAGACTGATTTGACATAGATAAACCATTTATTTGGCGCACACAAAAGACAGCAAAACACAAAAGTATTTACATGAATATAATATAAACAAAAAACAAGGTGCCGATACAAAAAGAAAAAGAAAAACAAGTAAAAGTGACACAGTGCGGTGTGCGTCTCAAGGTTGCACCAAATGGGAGTCCAGCTCAGCTTGAGTCAGGCAAATATACCTGCCGCTGATATTCTGCTGGATCCCTGCAGTAACACATGGACATTGAGCAGACGAGATAATCGATTTGCCTGATACACAGAACGATGCCATTTTAAAAAGAAACAACGCATTTTATATTCTCCTGGCACATTGAACTCGCCCGCATAACATTATGTGATAACTATCTCCAGTTTAATCGGTCAACTGCGACGCATAGAATTAACACTGTTTTGAAACCTCGACATTGATGTTAATACTTTTGGGAACTTACACAAGTTAAATCAGTTTGTCACTTAACTTTCTTATTTTATTTATTTAACCACTAGCAGCGCCCCGCGGTTTCATCCGCATAAGTTTCGATTCTGTGGGAATATCGGGATAAACAGTATTATGTGTTATTCCTGGTTATAAACTATCTATGTGCCAAATTTCATCCAAATACGTTCCGTAGTTTTTGCGTGAAAGAATAACATACATCCATCCATCCATCCTGGCAAACTTTCGTTTCGTTTGACGATATTATATGATGACATATTATCCCGATATTCCCACGGGATCGAAACGTATGCGGGTAAAACCGCGGGGCGCAGCTAGTAGTTTATAAAACGTTTCGTATTTCTACAACAGGCTTAACATATTCGGTAGCATGTGAAAACAATACATTTTTGTCTTTCCTATCACCGTTTTCTCTGATAGAAAGCCACTTTATCTTGGCCCTCTAGGGTAGATTTCTTGCCTTTTACGACGCCTACCCAAGATTCCACTTACAAAACGCTCAAAGCGTGAACAAATAAATATATATTTTCTTTCGTTCTCCTATTGCTACCAAGTTCTGTCTATACATTTTTGATTTACTGTTCAAGAAAGAGAAAGAAAGAAAACATTTATTTAACACAGACTAAATGTATTTTCTTTCTTTCTCTTTCTTGAACAGTAAATCAAAAATGTCAGATAGGTTTCCAGAAACTGAGGGTCATTTAAATTAGAAATGTACTACTTCTGCCCGTGGCTTCAATCGCGTGGATATCGGAAATTATCCCATGGGAACATGCTACCGGGACATAAAGTAGCCTATGTCCTTCCTCAGGATGCTGTCTATCTCCTAGCCAAGTTTTATTGAAATCCGTTAAGTGGTTTAGACCTGAAAAGGTAACATACAGATAGACAGACAGAGTTACTTTGGAATTTATAATATTAGTATGGGAGTATGTATTTCAGCTGCTCCCTGAAAACCTACAAGCGTATTTCAAGTTCAAGGCTAAGCGAAGTGTGTAGCGCCCCGAGGCGAACTTCATAAAAACGCGGTATACTAATGATTTTTCCAAATATTATATAATAAAACTCTTTCAGATTACATCGTTTTTTATTTCACTTTTTTACATTTGAAGTGCATCTTCATTGCTTCAGCACTTTTATTCATTTCATATTCAGTGCTCGGCGCGCAGATAGTTTTAATTCGAAAATTTCATCTTAATTCGCGTTTTGGATTTGTTTTTAAAACGAAATTCTGTGTCGTATTATTTCGATACGATACGCTTGTCAGTGATTCCGACTCATTTTTGAAAAGATTGAATGATTTTTTAAATTATTCAATGCAAGCCTTTTTGGATAATTATAAAACAGTATTTATGTCCTGGTCCAGTTGAAAACCAGCGTCAGGCACTAGTTGTCTGGCATTTTTGCTGAACTGGGCCTTTTTGTCGCAGCCGTGACACACACGTGCCGGCCGTGTCGCACTTTCCTGCTAATTTCTTACATCAGACTTTACACTTTTTATTTGATTTTTTATTTGTTCTTATCTGGTGTATTGTGTGTCTTTAAGGGCTGATTTTTCAACCGACAGATAATTCTTATTCGTGGAATAAAATTGACGTCTGACAATTTTTGTATGGAAAAACTGTCAAAAATTCAAAATTATTCCTCCGATAAAGTTATCTGGCGTTGGAAAAATCAGCCCTTAGTATGTGCTAAATAAATGAATTTTATTTCTTTTCTTATTTCAGAAAAATCTTCTAGTGTGTCATTCATTAGGAATTTTGTTACTTAGCTATTTTTCGAACTAGGTTTAAGCGTTGTCAGATGGGTGATAACACCGTTTTTATTACAATCTTAATACCATTCGTGCGAGGAAGCTTAGTAGCTTCGCACGAGCCTTTTTGAAGCCTTTTTATATCTTGCAACTAGTAGACTAGTGTCTAGCAAGTTATCAAAAGGCTTCACGTAATTACTTCTACGACCGTTCTTATACCCACTTAAATCCTTATAAAAGTAAATCCTTAGTTTCCTAGACATTATCCACACCGCGATTACACAGGTGGACTTGATTACCCCAAAGAATTTCAGGATCATTTAAAGCTGACTTTGTGAGGCAGGCTTTAAATCCGTAGTTATTTTACCCATTGTTTTATAACAAAAACAGACTCCGGTATTAAGTACAGAAAATAACATACGGTGCGATCATAACTGTCAGGCTGCCTCATTTTTTGTGCGAAAAAATAAAGTAGGTATTTTGTATGTGCCTTGTTTTACATAAATAACATACCTGCTCTCGTTTCAGGGTTAAAAAGAATCCAAAGAATCCTGTTAATATTATAAATGTGAAAGTTTATATGGATGGATGTTTGTTACTCTTTCACGCAAAAACTACTGAACGGATTAGGATGAAAGGCACACAGATGGTTTATAACCAGGATTAATATATAGGATACTTTTATCTCCATATTTTTACGGGATCGAAACGTATGCGGGTAAAACTGCGGGGCGCACCTAGTATTTAATATACAAGTAACAAAGGACTCAAATATGTTAGTAACAATATTTTTTAACAACTATATTAGTAAAATTAACCTAACACAGCCATATAGTTATGAGAAACCCTGCTAGAAGCTCAAGACCGATGTGGAAAGCTTGCAGCAGCGATTCATACACAACCAGTCCAGTCTGCTCGCGATACACCACAGTACAATGTTAGGGCTGTTCTTGTTTTTTCGGTTGTTTCATATCACTACGTTGTGTTGGTAATTACGCCTAATTGATAGAATGCTATAATTAAATAATACACTTACAACAGAAAAGCAATATAAACGGCGAGTATTTACTTGGATAATATCTAACAACTTCAACTACTTGTGTCAACACTAATGATCTTTTGATTGAAATTAATGACCTTTGTATCAAAAGTTACTTTATTGTTACATCGTTGTAGCAAAAAAGCGGCCAAGTGCCCATCAGACTCTTACACGAAGGTTTTCGTACCACCACAAAGCAAAAAGACGCCGAAAAAAAAACGTGTCTTGTAAGAAGACCTCCTTTAATTTTCAAGTTTATTTTATTTTTAATATTTGAACCGGCAATAGAAATACACACTCTGTAAAAAATTCAACTGTGTACCTATTACGGTTCATAGATACAGCTCGCTAACAGACAAACGGACGGACGGACAGACGCCCGGACTTAACATTGCATAAATAATAAATTACATAATTCACAAATCCCCAAGCACCGAAATGCAATGATCCTGTGCCCCTGTCCCAAGTAGCGACATTGGCGCCACCATTCCTCCCATAACAATACAACAATGTCGTACAACTCTGTTACCAGGCAATTGAAACTGAATGCTTAATGTGGAGCCGGGAAATGACCTCGTTTAACTAAGATACGCTGTGCTAAGAATAGGGACAACGCTGGCGTGACATGGCTGGCCTAACATGGGTTATAGTGACCAGTTATATGGGCCAGTGTAAAAACTATGGGTGGTTGTGAGTAAAACGTTTTTATGGGCTTTTTAGCTTTTAATAGCTTACTTACTGCTGGGCACTGGCCTTAGCCATAATTTTTCTATTAACTATACCTTCCTACTTCTGTTGAAATATTTATTGGCATGTTTGCACAAGTAATTTATTTATTTTGACGAGCTCTCAGTAAAAATAAATAAATTACTCGAAGGTTTGTCTTATATAACTTCGATAATGATTACTAGAAAACCGTTCCATGTTTTAATAAATTTTTTGAAGTGAAAACTTATTTAGCGGCGTTGTGCACTTTTGTTGTGAATTTGTGATAGGTAAAAAATGTTAAACTCGCGTCAGGACACGTGACCTGATCGAAAATTCGTAGAACGGAGGGAGAGTCGACCGCATTCCAAAATATCATAAATGCACAACGTTAATATTCAAGTTTACACTTCTGCCGGCACTCCCGGAGTGCAACCCGTTAAACCCGTTACAGCTAATCTGACTAATTTCTACTGTTCTAATTATCATTCTCCTACCCTTATCCTAATTTATTTTTGGTCGACGCAACATGTCTTTTACTTCCACACTTCTCTATTAGTCGTCATCTCGGTAGTCAACCCTATTCTAACCATATCATCATTCACACATTCCATCCATCGTTTATTTTTTCTTCCCCTACTCTTACAGCCATCGACGTTCATACTCAAAACTCTCCTCACGACCTTTTCCTCATTTCTCCGGAACTCATGCCCATACCCATGACAAGCGATTTCCACACAACTACTACTACTGTTTTAATACAAATTAATGTTTCTCTTTTATTTGTGCCATCTACTTATAACGGACTCTCGGATGGTACAACCATTGTTAAATTACAGCTTCTACAGTACCTATTCCTTTATCAATCAGGGACTTTTAAAGACCAACAACACGAACATATTTATGTGTAGCATTAATGACATTAATACGAACACATTTGTGTTCGTATTAATGTCTGTTCTGTATTAGGAATTTAGAGATCTCTGTCTGAAGATTCAGACAGAGATCTCTAATTTCCAGAAGCAAAAAAGGCAATTTGTTTGTCACGTAAGGTACTTAGAAGTTGTGGTTGTTTTATAGTTGTGAATAAAAGAAACTTTTAAAATAGTTCACGTCGAAGAAATTCGCGTGACTTTGTTTGCGTCATTGTTCTCAATCTCTATATATCGGTGTTAACCTAAACGTAGTGTGTTAGGAACCTGTAGGTACACAATGTTATCGATTTCAGTCGTTTTTAAAACTTGTTCAAATATTGTCAAATACCTACTCATTCATTTAATTTCTTCCAGACATGGCCCTGCAATATTAGACTCACATAAAATCCTAATAATATCATGTTTTTACTATAAAAAAGTCCATGTACTCTGAGTTTGTTTCGGCGTTTCTTCTCAGGGATGAATCAGCCAGGAAATTCCGGCGCCATCTAGTTTGAAAATATTGACGTGTAAAAGTGTCTTAAAAGATCTACTTACAGAAATAAACATTTCATTTCATGATGGCGCGGGGACATAACACCTAAGTATCGCTTTGTCCATTTTCATTTAGTATTTCCGTTTTTTTTTTTTACATGGGTTCGTTTAATGAAAATCTTAATACAGTGTTTCGTCTTTTCTCTGAACTAAAAATAATTTTGTAAAAAAATATACGCAATTACTTGAGGAAAAAAAGGTGGAAGAATTTTTTTCGTCGGAAAAAAGTTTACAGCTTTGCAAAAAAACCCTACAAAGAAAAGTTAGGTGACTGACGGAATACGACACATTTATCCTTGCAGATACATTATTGAAGCCCTGTTAGAATTCAGACCTTGAACATAATACAGATTATACCGTACTTACCTACCAAATTGTTTCATAAACATTATTGATGCGCTGAACCCAATTCAATTGTCTATTAACCGGAACCTCGTTACAATGCTGCGGTAACAATGTTTACATTCAGCGGTTCTGAGCGATTCGCGCGCGCCGCCGGCTCTATCAAACATAGCCATAATGGAGTTAGTGCCGACTAGTTGTTTGACCAACGACTATAGCAACCAGTTAGCGATACGTCAACGCAACGATATTCTATTGAAATAATTCCTACGCTACAAGAATAACGCGCGAATCTATACGGCACATGCTCTTTTCCTGAAAAAGCAAGTTCTTTTTCTAATACGACGATCAAAACTAACGACAACACATAAATAAATGTCTTTATTTCTCCAATTAACCAACCAACGATGCTTGAAGCCGTTATAATCAACACAACGTCTAACAGCCACATCACAGTTATTAAACATCATCAATTTACGAAGGACCTCGCCGCAATAAAATTCCAGCGATTTGGGCGGCTTAGGGATATTCTGGGGATATAAATCAAGTTATACTGACGCAAATATGAGTGCCTATGGCTATGTTTACGTATAATCACGTGGTCACCACTCACCGGTCCGAGGCTGTCGAAGCCGTGGCGCAGCGCTAGTTGGTGAGCCTCGTCGTGTTGCACCGAGCGCTTGAAGCGCACGAGGAACGTGTTGGTGAAGACCTCTCGGGACGCGGCAGCAGCGATGAGCAACGTAGCAGCCAAGCATTGCAACCACATGTTCGCGCTGGGACCGACGGCGGCTGACTGTGGCCCTACCGTCACTGACGTCACCACATATCGACCAGCCGCCCGCGCATGCGCCAACCCGACCATTCACGCTCCCCTCGCCGACGTCCAGCCTTTTCACAGATTATGAAAGGATGACTCGCGCCGCCACTACCATTGTTTTGGATGAAACAACCTAGATTCGTGCTGTTCCGTTTAGCGCGACCCCATCTTGAAGGCGACCTTGTTCACGGTAATAAGGCTTCGAACTATAATTTACATTAGGGGCCGTCTGAAGCGGTAAGTGTCCTAAAAGCTTTGCGTTGAAATCGCTTGTAGAGAAAAGAGGTTGAGATGTTTGAGTGCCTACCTACTTGACATTATTTCGATATCGATATTTCGAGATAAACATGATAGATACATCATGTAACTTATACCCATAGTAAGCTTCGACTTTGCAAAGTTGAATTGAACTTTTCTAATCTCGTTGGAGGGAGTCGTCAGTTAATTAAGTTGATGGACAGCCAGTTATGAGATCGTGTCTCGTGAGACTGCGATTAACGCTTCAAGGCTTGTTCACTGACAAACTTTTAAGAAATTACTTCATAAGTACTAACAAGGGAAGTTTTGGGACCAGAAAAGTTTGTAGGGCTTCCTAAAAGCACAGTTCTCCTTTACAGTTACTTACTATTTTACTTACTATACACTTACTTACAGTACTCCTTTAGTAGCACTTATATAAAATTGATATATGAGTAACTTTTAAGAATGAAATATTGTAATAGGTCCATGCTCTTTCGAATGCGATTTATTTATAAGTACCTATTACCCATGGGATCCATTAAAAAGTGATTCAGTGAAAATTCTTGCAAGGGCTACAAAATGGAACTTGTGTATTAATATGTAGGTACTTGCAGCTTTGGACAATGTAAGACCCTGAGATACCTAATGTTACCCATCGTTATTAAAAACACAATGAAAGGTGTCGTGGGACACCCGCGGGGTGATTGCGTAACACACTATCAGTAGAATTGCTTTCATTTTGACAGTTCAACAAAATTCGTTGCGTTATTTATACGTTGTAGAGCAGATACATTTTACGAACATATGAAGCAATGGATTAGCAATATCCTTCAAAATGATTTAGATTCTGCCCCCCAATTGCGTAACACACAATCAAGCGGAATCTGAATCATTTTGAAGCAAAATGCTAATCCATTGCTTCATAAGTTCGAAAAATTTGTCTGCTCAACACGTACCTAAATAACGCAATGAATGTTTTTGAACTGTCAAAATGAAACCGATTCCGATGGATCGTGTGTTACGCAATTAGGGTGCTGATTAAAAGTGTGTTACGCAATTAAGGTGCCGAACGAAGCACAACTGACTTTTGTTACAGAACAAAATTGTTAAGGGTCAAAATGTTACACTTTATTCGTTCTAGCTGTCATTCGCCTTGTGTGCAGTAGAGTAGGCATTACGTGCGATAAGCTTCAAGCCAAAATTAAGAAAAATTCTCGTCTAAAATTGTTTTCCTACTTACCTACTGCCTATACAAGTGTTCTTAATCCCCCGAGACATGAAATGTGTTTACCGCGCATTGTAGCCTTGAAAAACAGCTAGCAATAAAAATCCAATCCAATTGCGCAATTTTGATATCCCACTAATAAGCAGACGTCAGCCTGTAGCGATCGTAAATGTTAATTAAAAACGATAAAGTTTAATAACCTAGCCTACATGAAGTCAAATGGATCATAATGTTTTTTTTAGCCAAGTTTCACATCGTATTTTCGCTTGTGGTTATGTGTTGTAACTCCAAAATGGAGCCTTTTGTGGTGGGTGGCGTGTATACGACTATAGGGGACTATCCACATTGTATCTACTTGGCCATAGACTGCTCTAAGCCCTGGATCTGTGGTGCTTCAGTCCTGAATCAGAACATTCTCATCACAGCGGCACATTGTGTGAACGGCTGTGACACGATGAACCCTGACCATTTGATAGAGGCTTTCGCGGGACATGAAAACTTACAAAAGGTGGAAGGTTTTTTTTTCTATTAGTAGAGCTCGTGACTCGGAATACTATAATCAGATGGTTGCGCGTAACAAACAGCTGATTAGGTAGGAAGGTACTTGCTAGGTTTATGTATAGGTACCTACCTATCTATATGATGTAACTGCCAGTACCATGTTATTGAAAAAGATGAATTGCTGTATCCGTTTTTATTTACCTTACAATAAGGCGATGAGTAAATAATATTTATCTATGGAGATGGAAGCTGTAGCATATTTTTTAGCCTGTCTTGTGGAGAAAACTGAAAGGAAAAGGGGCGGCCTTTACCCAGCGGAGGTTCCCTCCGCTCAGGCGTCCAGTGAGTGACGATCTTTGCCAATCTATCCGGGTGCATTCACGCCCGGCACTCTTCCACTTTAACCTGGCTGTTTTCTCCCCAACATCCGCTACTTGAGTTATGGTACGTAGGGTGGTGTTTCTAACTCGGTCCGTACGCTTGACCTTGTACCAATAAGGTTTGTTAATTTAAGTAGGCAGCCCCGCCACCAATCCACTTTTACAGTTTAAATCATTTCAATTTACTTTTCTTCAGGTTAAATCTAAAAGAGAAGCTGGTGTTATAAAAGTTCACGAAGAATATGACGAACATACAGCTGCTAACGACATAGCGCTGGTCGGCCTCAAAAGGAGTTTATACTTAGGACACAACATCAAGAGGATTTTCATCAGTCCACAGTTTCCAAACGTGCGGAGAGGGGAAGTGGCTGGTTGGGGTATTGTAGATGTGAGTTCACACCAACTAAAAAAGTTTAGATACATTAGGTAGGTTGGAACACTACCATTGCACATCGAGGTTCAGAAAAAGTTCGTCTTAGTAGTACCTAGAACGTCAGCGTCGTCCCTTACCGTTACCTGGGTACCGGTTCCAGAGGAGAGAGGGTAGTCTGGGTCTGGGTGGAGGTTCCACCTAACAAGTACCGGTATCAATATGTTACAGGTCTGGTACCTGGCGCGTAACACAAATATCATATTTGTACGAGTAACCCCACACGGTTGGCAACCTTGATTATATTTTGCCAGTGATTATTTACATCCTTCTTAATTAGTAGATACATCTGTTTTCTTACTCTAACTTAGGGAAATATTTGTTTGCCACCGGTTTTGGTACCAGTAGTTACAGTACCGATACTGGTTGGAAATATCAATAGTAGGTACAGATACTACTCTGGTACCGGTATCACACCAATGGTTCCATAAAATACCAGTATTTCAAGCCCTGCTCGTAGGGAAGCGATACACCAGCCGAAATGACGCGATGAAAATGTATTTATTCGATTCTCAGACTTCAGCCTCTACTATGGGGTACCTGGTACTAGGTACATAAATAACCTCCTACGATTAAGAATTGGGTACCTCTATTTACTACTCTACATCATAAGAGTGCTGCTCCGCCAACACGATCGGCCTTGATTGGGCCTAGGCGAATTCGGCCGTAGAACTGATATCCGGAACTATCAGCATATTTTAACGATCGGAAAAGCCAAACAGAGCCGATCGAGTTGGTAAAGAAGCACCTTTAAGCGTATACTAACATTTCTTTTTGTAGGAAGAAAGAGAAGACACAGGGACAATCCTGAAGTCTGTGCCACAAAAAATAAGGTCAGCACGAGTGTGCTCACAGGTCGGGAAATTAGAAGCTGGCATGTTTTGCGCTGGAAGCACGAAGGAAGATGGACACCATCCAGCAGAGTAAGTTTTCATATCTTACAAATAAATAAAAATTTTGTATCTGCTTGTAATGTCAAAATAAAACCTTTTTACTAATATGAAAGTATATACCTACGGTAGGTACTTCCTACTATGATATTATAAACGTGAAAGTTTGTATGGATGGATGGATGTTTGTTACTCTTTCACGCGAAAATTACTGAACGGATTTGGATGCAATTTGGTAAACAGATGGTTTAACATATAGAATACTTTTTATCCCGATATTTTCACGGGATCGAAACTTATGCGGGTGAAACCGTGGGGCGCAGCTAGTTTAACAAAAAAAGATGTTGTCTGTCTGTTTGTTCCGGCTAATCTCAAAACAGCTGGATCGATTTTGATGAAAGGTATGGCTATACTTTGAACCCTAGGGAAAGGACTACTTTCTATCGACAAACCACGCGGGTGAAGCCACGGGCGGAAGCTACTGGTACTTACAATATAAACCCACGCCTCTTATCATAAAAGGGGTAGTCAGAGGTGTAGGCACGCATATATTACATCCACATTTCGTCAATTTTGTTTTAAACCTATAACGTAATAGGGGGTGGCCTAATGATGTGATGGTGCATCGTGAATCAAAACTTTTAATTTGGTACCTCGATTCTAGAGTAAGAGCGAGATTCACAGACAAAACTTTTAAAACAGCGTTTCATACGAATATCAACTATAATGTTATATTATGTATACAAATAATGTTCATATTCGTTTATGACGCTTACTTAGCAAAGTCAAAGTGCGGTAAGCGAATTTCAACAATTGGGCGCAGTCCTTACGATTGACTATCGACCGCTCACCCAGGCATCGGATCCTACCTACAACCCTATTGAAACTTTATGGCAGCTCGGAACATGAGGAGAGTCGCTGCGCAGTAACAAATTCTTGGGTCAGCGGGGGTGGGGTGGAGTACTGCGCAGCGACTAGCGCACTTCAGAGCCACCATTAGAGTTTGACACGAACTATAGTTGCTTACAAATGGTCTGTTTATCAATACTCTCAAATCATTATTCACAGTGACATGTCTGTTTTCCTTTTACAGTGGTGATTCTGGAAGTGCTCTTATCACTAAGGACTACAAAGAACTGGGACTGGTTTCCTTCAGATCCAGAAGATTGCCAGCACTGATGGTGTACACTAATGTCACCTACTATTACAAATGGATCAAACATAACGCGAGAAGGCTGTACTGCCAGATATTTGAAAGATACCTGGGACCTGGGACCTGGATACCCGGGTAGTAAAATATAATGTAACTATGAAGTAAATTATTTCTTTGGTTTTGTTTCCTTGTAATTACGATTTGGACTCGTTCTTGACCGATTGGCCAGAGAAGGCACAAAATAAGTAAAATTGGAGAAGATCTTTGCCCACCATTGGGACAGAATATGTAATTTTAAAAACTGTTTCTCCTATAAAGTTTATATTGACTGTGTGTCTAGAAAACTTGATAAATATCTTAACAGAATCATGTCATCTATGATGTACCTGAATAATAAATGATGACAGATTGATAAATTCGGAGAAAGTGATGTCCAGTTTCTGGACCAGCCCCATAACAATACCAAATTTTACCAAACCCGCACTGGGCCCACATAGTGGATTACAACACACTCCCTCTTACAAAGAGGAGGCCTGTGTCCCAGCAGTGGGAATGTTATAGGCTGATAATGCAGAACCAAATTCTTCATCTATAAAAGCACTAGCTAAACCATCCATGCAACTACATAATGCATAATTAAAATTTATTTTATATACAGAGAATGATGTTCAAGTGCCCAAAAAGTCATATGAGTTGGAATGAGATTCTGAATCAATTAAACTAGAATAGAATGCACCCTGCATTCTATTCTAGTTAATATTTTGGAGTTAGTAGTAGAAATAAAAGAATGAATAATTGAAAATTAAATTATCGCTATAAAATAAAATACAATTTACTATATAATTGTAACAATGAGTAAGTTTTCTTTCATTTCACAAGAGTCTAGCACTGAATTCACCAACATAATTAGTACAGCTGCAGATGCGGAGGTAAAGTCTTTATATATCTGGAGCAGGATTCAGGGGCGCTGATGCTGGGGCAGCTGCTGCACCTGCTGCAACCTGCTGTTCCATAGCATGTGATGGAGGATGCTCTAGAACATTGTCAATTAGCCCGAAAGTCTTTGCTTCAACTGGGGACATGAAGTGATCACGTTCCATTGAAGTCTGCACTTTCTCCAGGGCTAATCCAGTATGTCTGACATACAATGTATTTATCTGTGCCTTTAGCTTCAATATCTCCTCTGCTTGAATCTGTATGTCTGTAGCTTGTCCTCTCACACCACCAGACGGCTGGTGGATCATGATGCGGGAATTGGGAAGCGCATGTCTCATGCCGGGTGCGCCAGCCGCCAGAAGTAATGACGCCATGCTGCAAGCCTGTCCAACGCACCACGTAGCCACTGGTGGCGTTATATACTGCATTGTGTCATATATTCCCAGCCCAGCAGTTACATTTCCCCCTGGAGAGTTTATGTATAGGTGTACGGGCTTTTTACTTGATTCTGACTGCAGAAAAAGTAACTGGGCAACGATGAGTGAACTTATGTCGTCATTTATAGGTCCCATGAGACAAATGATTCGTTCGCGAAGAAGTCTGGAGTATATATCGTATGCACGCTCACCTCTACCTGTTTGCTCCACAACTATCGGTATCATACCGATCCTCAGAGGTTGACTGGTGCTTATCATTCTCTGGATATTACTAGATCTACTCCCAATCAAGCACGCAGCTTGCGCGATTTTTCGAACGTAATTGAGTGCCATTTTTGGCTATAATTCGATTCGATATTAAGGTACTGAACTATATTTTATGTAAAGTCGTTTTATCTCTAAACATGCATCTATGTGATCTAAATTTATCTTTATCAAGTAAGCAATAAATAAATGACGAGAAATTAAATTCAATTTACTGTTACTTCACAACCTACAAAAATATTATTTTGACATTGACAAATGACAATGACATGACGTGACAATTTCGTTAGTTTTCCAACAATAATACCTCAACAGCTCAGCTCTGACACCATGGGTTTTCATATTATAATACTGGAAATCCGGTCTAACCGGATGTAGCTGTATACCGATATTTTACGAAGACCGACTGCCTATCTGACCTCCACAACCCAGTTGCTGGATAACACGATACCCTTTGGTAACACTGGTTGTCAGACTTTCGGGCTTCTGACGACCCGCTTGTTATCGTATGTATACAGTCAACAAAAGAGATAAGTATGCAGCATGAAAAGAACCATGGAAAATAAAAATCTGTTGTTTCATAGAAAAGTGCAATACACGGTCAAAATGAATGGAACAACCATTTTTATTTAAAATAACTGATGAAAAATTTCTATACTAGTGGCTCTAGAATAAAATACGCTGAATTCATTGTTATAGTTTGTGCGTCAATGTCCCTGCCACCCAGTATACGTACCAGTTTATCAGACATAATATAATTTATTGTAGTGTGTTATTTTGATAATAGAGATACGGAAAGTATGTACAGTCAACAAAAGAGATGTATGCAGGGTCGTCGGATATAATTGAAGTTTAGTAAGAAACTGATTGGTGTTATCGGATAAAATTGTATTTAATTAATAGAAAACAAACAGATAATTTATCAAACTAAATTTCATTCGAAAACATGGAAGTTTTAGTTTAAGAAACCGATGATGGATCGGTTTCTTATATGATAGTATACTATGATTCCATTGTATTACGTTGGTAAACTACAGTGTGAGAAGCGCTATTTAAATCACCTGTGAAACGAAAAAGGCCCTTTCAGTTTGTCTTGGTGTAAAGCTAGCACAGCTACCTATTCACAACCACTCGATACGCTTCCGTACCTATCGAACATCACTGTTATCGTAGGAGTCGTCTAAACGCTGTTCACAGGTTCAATACCCGAATTATTCTTCAGTTTATGGGCTAATTTTTCAACAGTCAGATATTTATGTATAATAGACGACCGCTAATCTTCTGACAGATGTTTACTGCCGGGAGTAAGGCAAATCAGATTATCGAAATGTATCATTTTCCATAGGATAGCCTGTCTGTCGGATAGTTGTGAATAGTTATGATGAAGCGAATAAGGTGTCCAGCCTCCTTATTCACTTCACTTTTAGGTATAATGATGCTGATGTTATTGAAAAATATTATATCACTAGCTGACCCGGCAAACGTTGTTTTGCCATATAAATTATTTCTAGCTGCCCGGCGCTACTTCGTTCGCGTGGTGTCCTACCCCCTACCCTACTCCTACTCCTACACTACTGTCTACTTCTACCCTACTCCTACACTACTCCTACCCTACACCTACCCTACTCCTACACTACTCCTACCCTACTCCTTTTTCGATATTTTCTGACCGTTTAAACCTTCCCTGGACTACGACAAACATTTCAAAATCAAAATCAGCTAAATCGGCCCAGCTGTTTTTGAGTTATAAAATTACAACGAAAAGTGGCATTGATTTTTATATACATAAATATAGATTGCGGTGTTTTGAAATAATGAAAGAATGTAATTTATAATCTTATAGGTTCAGTAATCTTAGCAGGTGTGTACCGAAGAAGCATTTTAGTCAACTTTTGATGGAGGATTTAATAAATGAGACATAAAACAGTTGATTTATAATTTTTATTTAAATGGTTTTTATCACGCTTGTGGCTAAGTAATAACAGCCGCACGGGTCGATCGATAAAGTTAAGCTACGCTTGACGCGGTTGGTCCGTGTATACCCATATACGGACCAACCGCGTCAAGCGTAGCTTCTCCAGCGTAGCATACCATCTTCACATACCAAGACCCCTCCGTGACTAGGAAAGCAAGATATGCCGTTGGTGGCGGCTGTCATCCGTGGATCTTTGACAGTCGTTACGGGTCGTCAGTAGCCCGAAAGTCTGACAATCAGTCTTACATAAGGGTATCGTCTTACCCAGTAACTGGATTATGAAGGTCAGATAGGCAGTCGCTTCATGTAAAATACTGGTATTCAGCTGCATCCGGTTAGACTGGAAGCCAACTCCAACATAGTTGGGAAAAGGCTAGGCAGATGATATTATCACATGGCAATATTCAAAAATCACTAATTATGCACATACTAGTCTTATTTAAAAATGTAAATCAAACAGAAACATAATTTTAATTACAATATATAGACCAGGGTCGATAATTTTTAAAACTAAAAAAAATAATAGTAGGATGAAACCCATTAGAAAAGGAGGGGAATATCATAAAAATGAAAGGAAAAATAATTTACGGGCGATCTGAGGTCGGGAAGGGGATGGGGGTGAGCTTTTAAGGGTAAAAAACGGTTTTTCTCGATTTCCGGCAAAACTAAAAGTCCTATCGAAAAAAGTCAAATGGCAAAGTTGTAGGTAATAAAAAGATCTAAAACTTTTGTATTAACACTTTTTTCACATAACTTCAAAATTTATATGAAAAATTAAAAAAACCAAGTTTTTGGTTTTTTATTTTTATCTTTTACAAAAATCTTTTTTTTTTAACGAAATTTGGGGAAAACTTACCTTTTTATGTCCCAAATACGCTGTAATTTATTTGATTAAAAATATTTATTATTTCACCTTATTTTGAATTAATATCGAAAAAGCACCCTAATTTTCAATCGAAAATTCACCCGTCAAAATATCAGCTTTTTTCAAAAAGTTGGTATGTTTTCTGTTCGTTGAAATCTCTATTTTCCGATGGTGAAAAAAAAATATATGTTACTGTAGTAAATCTTCTCAGAAAATGCAAAAAATCGAAAAAAACTCGAATTCGAAAACTGATAATCTGAAAAGACAAAATCGAATTATTTACCACTGAGATTTTTTTTTTTTGCCTTTACTATTTTATCGTGAGTATACACCCCCATGAAAAAAAATTATTAAAGAAATAAATGTCAAAATGTATAAAAAAATTATTAAAAATCTATAATAAATGTATAAATATATAAAAATATGTATAGTAAATATATTTTTAATAACTAACTTTTGGCTGATTTTCATGTATATTTCATATATTTCAAATATATTTCAGATATATTCAAAATATATTTTTTTTATATTTTTAGCTATGTTTTTTATGTCTTTTAAGATATATTTTGAATGTATCTAAAATATATGAAATATACATGAAAATCAGCCAGAAGTTAGTTATTAAAAATATATTTACTATACATATTTTTATATATTTATACATTTATTATAGATTTTTAATATATTTTTTATACATTTTGACATTTATTTCTTTAATATTTTTTTTTCATGGGGGTGTATACTCACGATAAAATAGTGAACGCATTAATAATTCGATTTTGTCTTTTCAGATTATCAGTTTTCGAATTCGAGTTTTTTTCGTTTTATTGCATTTTCCGAGAAGATTTACTATTGTAACATATTTTTTTTTTTTTCACCATCGGAAAATAGAGATTTCAACGAACAGAAAACATACCAACTTTTTGAAAAAAGCTGATATTTTGACGGGTGAATTTTCGATTGAAAATGAGGGTGCTTTTTCGATATTAATTCAAAATAAGGTGAAATAATAAATATTTTTAATCAAATAAATTACAGCGTATTTGGGACATAAAAAGGTAAGTTTTCACCAAATTTCGTTAAAAAAAAAAGATTTTTGTAAAAGATAAAAATAAAAAACCAAAAACTTGGTTTTTTTAATTTTTCATATATATTTTGAGGTTATGTGAAAAAAGTGTTAATGCAAAAGTTTTAGATCTTTTTATTACCTACAACTTTGCCATTTGACTTTTTCCGATAGGACTTTTAGTTTTGCCGGAAATCGAGAAAAACCGTTTTTTACCCTTAAAAGCTCACCCCCATCCCCTTCCCGACCTCAGATCGCCCGTAAATTATTTTTCCTTTCATTTTTATAATATTCCCCTCCTTTTCTAATGGGTTTCAATCCTACTATTATTTTATTACACTTTTTATTATTTTTAAAGGCTTCTACCCTGGTCTAATAAATATCAAACTTAGTATTAATAATTAAATCATTTGCTTTGTATTTGTCGGCGTCTTAATTTCATCAAAGCTTCTTGTCTTTTTTTCTCGATTATTGACTTTAGGTCTGAAGCATTATTACTAGCTTTTTGTTGACAACTTTGAATAGAATTATTCTGGACATTTACTACATTTTTATTCTGGACATTTACTACATTTTTATTCTGGACATTTACTACATTTTTATTCTGGACATTTACTACATTACTCGCAACTTTAGGTTGAAATTGAACCTTCTTCGGCAGAATTGTTTCTGATAACTTTTTAGGAAATTCTTCATTTATTTTTGACCTGGATTGTTGACTCATTTGTGTATTCGGGAGGGACTGGGTAATTTTCTGAGATGTAAATGGTAGAAGCCTCTTTGCTAACAATTTTTCTCTTGCAAGCTTATGTTTCTTTTTTATTTCCTCCGGAGTGCACCTTATAGGAGAATCTCCAAGAGCTGAAACAAGATTTAAATAATACAGTAAAGGTAAACATTATTGTCATATACGAGTATGAATGTCTTTTTATTACAATTTTTTTTTTTTAGAAAATCACTTTCTTTTACAATGTTTGTAAATATGTGAGCACCATGATTACCATGAATCTATCAAATAAATAATTTATCTGTCATAGCATTTTTACTTTTACCTATTGTGGTATAGTATTAATATAATATTATATAATTTTATTCTAGGTTCTTCACATGTAAGTATATAATTGATGTGTTTTATTTTTGGCCAATGTATCAGCATTGCCATACAATGTGGCAATTGGCATTTTGACCATATCTGGATTGCACTTTTTTATGAAACAACAGATTTTTATTTGCCATGGTTCCAGAATCATGTACCGAGTTAACAGGGTGCTCGCCGATGTCTCTCCCACCTTGTATTGTACTGTAATTTGCATCTATTATCTTGGCCAGATATGGCTGTTATCAATGTAAGAATTTTATTAATATTCTGAATTCTGAAATAAAATAAATCCATACCTGTTGTGTCTTCTGCATCATTGCCAAAAGGCATTGAGTTATATCTCCCAAAAACCATTCCACTTGTTGATGGTTTATTTATATTGGTTACTGTTGGAGACACTGGCATCGAATTATGACGACTAAATATAGATTTTGAAGATGGACTACTCTCATGAACAATTAATTCCTTTATTGTCCAGCTGTTTCCATCTTTTGAATTATTTAAATTATTTTTTCTTCTTGATATGTCCAATTGCACTGGCATCTGTGTTAGCCGGTCCAGAGCACTATCATTTAAATTACCAACCAAGCTATCAAATGAATCATTATTCAACTGTGGGGAAGCACATTTCTTTACATTCTTTACAATTGGTGAATCTAATTTTATACTGTTCAGTATGGCATCCATAGAATCTTGATCCATTTTGAATTTTGAATGAAGATCCGGTGTTATTAATTTCTTTTTCATATTTGTTTCGTAACAGGGCCTTTTTACAACTGGTGCTTCATTGAGTATATTTTCTTCTACAACCTGACTGGCTTTTATAAGGCACTCGTTCATAGAATCATCAGATTCCAACGCTGTTTCCGGATCTGGTTTCACAAAGTTAGAGCTCAGTACATTTCGTCTTAAACATCGTGAACTACTTCTGACTGTACTTTTAGGAGAGAATTCTGGTGATTCTGTCATGAAGTCATCTTCACTTCCTGAATTCACTTTTTCTGTACATACTGTGTTTTGGGGTTTCTTAGACATCAACTCGACTAAGTTTTGATTTAGTTCTTTCAGTTCTTGAAATAATTCAGTCTTTTTGTGTGAAGTTTGTTTAAGTGCTCTTCGTTTTGGAGGTAGCCTTTCAGGTATTTTAGGCTTTATTGTTCTTTTTGATTTTCGGCTCACTGGCGTTGAATTTTTGATACGAGATTTTGCTGCATTGTCCGATTTTGGCGTATAGAAGTTCCAAACAACATCAGTTTCTCCTTCTGCCCCATCCTGTGTGCAATAAAAGGGAACTGGGCTAGCGGCTTCCGAGTCGCAGATGGAGTCACTGTCCCTAGATGGTGATTCTGCCCGATGCTCGGGTGTTGAACAGGATATTACTGAAAGCAGTAAATTTTTCTAAATGAAAGCGCAGTTAACGCCTGTCTGGAATAAACTGGTTTTTATATTTATCTCGGTATCATGAAAACACCCGCTTATCACAAAATGTGATATCATCTATATCTAAACACACAAAATGCCTAGGTAAGTAGAAGTTACCTTTATTTTTATGCTTCGTAGCCACCATTTCGTTTGAGTATCTCTTAACTTTGTTGTTCATAAGGATAGCTTGAAGTCTTGGCAATAATTGCAATATTGTTAATCATAAATTATTGCGTGCAATAATACGTAAATTTTATTCCCAAAAAAAAAACAACACCGCGAACACTTGACATGTCGACAACACAGCTTGACGTTGACATTGGCTTGACAACTTATTTATTGTTCTTGCTTGCGTCGTCAATGACATTTCATTTAGTGATGCGATTAATGAATCTAATACTAAATCAATCGACTAAAATGTACCATAGTTAAGAAATTAGGAACACTGGTAAACTTGGCCCGGAATATTAAATAAATTAGATTTTACTGATTAAGAGAGGCTGGCTCATGTTAAATATTGTTATTCAGCTGCATCCGGTTAGACTGGAAGCCGACCCCAACATGGTTGGGAAAAGGCTCGGCAGATGATGATGATGAGAAGCTGGCTCATCAGGTATTTACAGACGCCAGCACATCAAGCTACTGCAATCTGTCAAATTTCTTTAATAGATTTTCAACTTTATCGTTAAATCATTGAGGTTCAAGGTTAACTGGGAAAATTTGACAGTTTCGGGTCGCTTGACCTGCTGGCGTGTGTACACACAATGTTGGTTATGGTCTTATGGTTATGTATAGCTTGATGCGAGTTGATCGCAGTCGCTGCTTGTATAACTTACATTTGATTCCCAAAATGCAATAGCTTAATATAAGCTCGTTACCACTACACAATCACACATCACTATTTACTAAACGATAATGTCAAGTCAGTGCTGCCAAACCTACGAGTTTTTTAGTATTTCTGTGTTTATGAACGTGTACAAAATATTCAATTTATGCTATGTCTAACAAACAAACAAAGTAAGTGAGCGTTGCATATAATTATGAGTCAAAATTTTTAGAGGTGCCGAATCATGCCATGGAGCATGCCTTATCTGTATTATTTCAAAGGGACTGCTCTAGAGTAAAACAAAAATACTGAAATAAACCTTTATCCTTTCCTAACCCTTAGCTTACGATCCATGTTATTAGATAAAGCTCAGTTATTGTATATTCAAAACGGGTGAAAAATATACTTTTTTATTTTCATATGAACAACAGTTGCCGATATGGTAATTGCTACCAATTTTATTGGTACCCAATTCTTTGTGTTCATTTGGTACGGCATTACGGGCAATTACGGCAACACCAGACAGTCACCAATTCAGTTGATTGAAGTCTGGCGAGTTTGTTGGACGTGCGTCAATAAATTTTAACTTTGTGGTCGCAACTCGCGATGCTCCTTCGGAAGTGACATTATTTTATTGTGAAGTGTAAAAGAACTTGTGAAACATGTTGGCGGACGGTGAAGTCGTTGGTGATGGGTCGTGGAACCTCACGATCCACGTCACAGACCTGAACGAGAAGCGGACTATGGTCGTGAAGGGAGACATGCACATTGGAGGGGTTATGCTAAAACTGACAGAGAGCTTCGGTTAGTACACAGATTGTTTATCTAAACAATAAACTACTTGCCTGTACTAATCATTCTTAACATACCTACTTATGCTACATTTAAAATTCGAAACTATTTTTACGTAGTGTTTTAAATGTTGACTCATCTGTATTTTGAGGCGGCCTTGCTTGAGTTTCGGCGGTACATTCATAAATGTACATACGGTTTGTTTATATTCGTAACTAACCAAAAAAAAAAGACTAATGACAACTTTTTGTTTCTTTTCCAAATTATGTATTTAGCTACAAAAACTATCTTGAACTTTGGCCAATATTCTTTTTAATTGCTTGTCTTCAAAACAGGCTCTAAAACTTAACAAATTGCCATAAAATGTGTATAGACAAGTGTTGCTACACTTGAGATATTGAAATGTTATCTTTAACAGAAGAGCATACTTGAAATAATGCATTCTTTTGATTCTTGGATAATAATGAACAAGACTATTATTTTTGAAATATCGAATCACTATATGCGGTGGTTTCTCAGTTAATCCTGCATGAATGCAACATATGTTATTTTTAAAATTTTTCATTACTTGTATTATGTACAACTGTACAAGTAGTACTTACTGCTAAAGTTTATTTTTCTTTTAATTCATTAATTTTAGCATGCAATTTAATGAGGTAGGTGTTAGAGCATTAAAAAAACAATCGATCATTTGTTACATTGGAGTATTTTCAAAAATTATCCTCTGATCATTTTTTAAAATACTCAAAAAAACTGTGAACATTCTTAAAATTACGAGAAGTGCCCAGAGAGGCAGTGATCTGTCTCAATCTGTCAAAAATACCTGTCATATCCCTACATTTTTGACAACATTTTGACATTTGTTTGTTGCCGAGATGAGACTGTGACTAGATTTTGAACGTTTTCAATTATGAGAGTTGGCCTTCTGATTTATACCACTAGAAAAAGATTTTAAAAAAGTTACTGTTAGCCTGAAACATTCCACTGCTCCCCATGACTTCCAGCTCTTTCGATCCAGGGCTAAAGTGGAAAAGAATGAATGAGTGTGTAAATGAATTTTCAAATAAAAAATTGGAAATGGTTGGTACACATAGGACAGGAACTTACTTTTTTTTCAGGAAAAAAAACTCAACAACTTACTACAACAACAACAACTTGAAAGAAGACTTCAATAAACTAAGGCTAAATGACAATAATTAATTTTAGATATTCTAACTATTATTTTGTATGGAGAAGCTTTATTTATTTTACCTTTAAATAGACTAGCATACAAATGGTGCAAAAGAACTTAAAATGTGACCAACATGCTTAGACTATGTAGGTAGTGTAGGTACAGACATATTATACATACTGAATAAAACATTATACCATCTAGACATAATTTCCATAAATATTACTTTATGCAGGGCTTACTCAGACAACCAATGTGACATTGAGGGCAGAATAACATAACTAAATATTCTATTTCTATGATTGGTTCTGAATATTTCATACAGTGCCTTGGATGTACTATTTCTGCCAGCTACATCATACATTGCATTTTATGAATCATACATTTTGAGATCTACATTTATTTCTCAAACCCACAGAGCAATGAACACCAAACTGGCGAAATTATCATCTAGTTAATATTCATAATATTCATCATTCTTCAGAAGCCAGTTTGGTTTGCTGACTGGTCCAGATAGTAATAAAAGCAATACCTGTCTGATTAAAGAGCAGAGTGAGCGAGATAGAGCTGCACGTGAGAGAAAGACGGAAGATGCGCGTACGCAAGCACGCGTCCTTCGCGGCCGATTATGTCGTGTGGACCGGGTTTTTTGCCCACACAAGTGCGCAGGTGAACTACCGAGCAGTTATGTGTTAGAGTATTTTGAAAATGAAGAGGTTTTATGCGAGCGTCCTGTGGAGACGAATACGGACGAAACGAATAAATCAACACAAAGTACTATTGTTTTAGAAACAATGTAAAAATCTGCCCATTTAATGACTTTTAAAACAGGTTTACAGGAAAATATTAAAAACACGATCCATGAGCAAGCAACTAGATATTAATAACTGTACATATTTTCCTGGTTAGCTCAAAAATTATCACATCTCTAGAACGTTAATTCTCATGACTATTTTCTCACTGAGCTCCTCACTAACTGCAGCGTCGAATTTACAACTAGTCGGGTAAACATTATAACTAGTCGCGTAAACAATTTAAAATTCTCACCTACGCCAAATAACTCATAGAACTTTCAAAATGGCGGCTATTCGCCCACTTGACTCCAAAACTCGAATTATTATTCAAACCTATCTTGCCCCTGTATCTATTGCGTAGTAATAAGACAAGTATGGCGTTCAAATAGTTACTTAAATTGTTTACTTTAAGACAATAGCTTCGTTACCGAAGTAATAACTATGATTTAGGGACAGTACTTACAGTCGTTTACTTCGGACAACTTCATAATCGTGGAAAAATACCAGGACCCGAATCGATTAAGGAACGTCTGACAAAACAGTGGAAATATTTCCGCGGAAACTCCAAAAGCTGTTGACATTTTCCTATTTGAACTGTCACGTCACATCAAATTATGATTTTAAATTCTAGTGATCCAAGTATATGAACTGCTATAACGATTTTATTGACTAATTCAACTACCTATGACTTATCATAAAAAATAATCAAGTAATCCCTTAGGAATACCAAAATGTGGCATCATAGCTGAAGTGGAAATTGTCAACTAACTTTTGTAGGCCATTGTAATATATCATCTACATAGGGCAGCGCAATTGTAAACATACAAATACAGCCGCTTTTGACAGGTAAAAAACTGCTATGTACAAGTTGTAAATCATGAGAATTCTGTCCATCGTTCAAATAAAGAGAAGAGAGCTGAATAACGCATGCAACTTTGTGCAAATCCAGTTTAAGCACTGCAACATGATTGCACAGCTAACCTAATTCATAATGGCGCCAATAATCGCTGTCATTTCCAAGAAAATGGTAACAGCCTGAGCGAGAATTTGCAACCAAAAACATTCTACATTACCTTTTTTTTATTATACCTTTCCGTGTAACGTAATAAATGACAATGTTAGTAAATTGGTTACATCCAGTCAAATCAATGGCTTCAGCATGCTACTGAAATCTGGAAATAACCTAAACATATGTCTTCGGAAGAGTTCTAAACATATGTCTGCCAACATTAACCTAAAGAGCAGTGAGTTGATAAAGTTGGACCCCTCTGAGATCATAAGTAAATAAATGCTACGTATAACGAATTATAAATTGGCGCAGAAGTAAAAAAAGTAAAGAACACTATAAAAGAAAACAAATGAATTCCAGAAGTTAATCACATCCTCGTCGCCAATGTGTTGTTCACTAGAATCACTAGTTAAGGGCCTTGGGTTTAGAGTAAAATCACCGAATTATCAGTAAGTACACAAAAACTCAAAGGGTACGTGTAGTCGTCATCGCACAGGGGATAGAGCGGAATTCTCTTGAGGCGCGATTTATTATCTACGCGGACGAGTTCGTTGAAGCCGAATCTATAAGAAAGGCGAACTAAGGTTCATATCAATCAACACTTAGTGCCAGTCAACAAAGTGAGGGCACTAATACAGACTGCATCGGTAGATAAAGAATATAATGAATGTACGCCAAAAGGAAACAAAATGACGCCGGCTGACACCAATAGAGTCTCATTAGTCAGTCGCCAACAGACAGACGTGAAAGGAACACAGGCCTGCACAGATATGGGATAAGAATACCCCTTTGTGAAGAAAGTCACCTTTCATATAAAGATAAAATGAAAATAACGCCCGAGTGAAATGTTCAAGAAGATTTTGTTCGAGAGTGTATCAAATCTCGAAAAGATAATGATATCTTTTTATAAAATGTGTAAACATTTTCTCTGGTAAAACAAGCTTGGTTTCTATTTCGAATCTCCGACTCGAGAACTCAGTATTCATAGCTAGTAATTTGGAGTAATTCAAGGCTGTATTTGATTGTACCATTTCCCAATTCTTCTATTATATTTATTCCAATACACACCTTAAATAACTTCAAATAATTATCAGCCTCTGTTCCATTACTATCTTTGGCATGTTTCGTAATCTTGCCTTGAATTAGGTAAGTATTAACTAATAACGGTCTTGCTGTGCGTGAACAAATCAGCACCCAGTGTAATGAATGTCATGCAAATTATTTCACTATAGATAACACTGTTACGTTGTCTGCATAATCTGGCTTGCCTATACATACCGTACTCGAGGCGATAAGATTGTCTATATCGTTTACATAATGCTGAAACGTATCGCGAATCGATCAATAATAACAATCTGCATCAAAGTTAAGAGAACAATTACAAATTGATACCATTGCGAAATCGTATTAGGTCATCGGACTAAAACGTAGTTTTCTTCACTTTCGAGACGGATGCGCGTACGCACGTTCCGAGAAGCCGCCATGTTGAGTCGTTGTATTTCCGGCGCCTCCGTCCCCCTTCCCGGCTGGCGTAGATAACGCGTTATCATCCGCTCATTGTTCCTCCATGCTGATGAGGTACTTGACCAATCGCACAGTAGCGCAGGGCGTTGACTTGCTTGATATTTTTAGCGTGCCAAGTAAATATTTTGAAGGGCCCCCACGGTATTATGGCAACAACATGGAGTCAATGCTCAAGACGAAATGTGCACTCTTAACAGAATAAACAAACTATTCACTGCTCTTTTGCGTGGTCCTGCAAAAGGAATGTCAGTTAGCTAAACATCTGCATTTTTCTCCTAATTTAAGTCCACCTCGCTTTGCCAAGCGTCCTTTAAGCAGAAAAGGCAAAGCTTAAACCTGTCCTAAAATAGTATGTTTACTAATTTGGAAAATCTACAGCCATTGTGTTAGACGAATCAGGAAACTAATTGTATTAATTGTTATCTAGGAGTATTTATAATGTACATCCTGGGTAAATTCCACACCGATTCATTAGCGAAGAGCTTTGTACATATTATTTTTATCGGGATGTGTCGATGTGTGCTACTCGGGAACGTGGGCTATCTACCGTGAGGTGATAAGTGCGACATCCTAGCTACAATGAGAGCCTTGTGTCAACATGCCCTGACATTGATAGGCAGCACAACTTAATTCAAGCGGCTGTGCATAAAAAGAACTTGGTGTCACGTACTTTTGTGATAATTGGTGAACAATCATTATTTTGTATGAAATGGAGACGCACGTTTGGCCGCCTTTATTTCTGTCATAGGGACGTATATATCGTAGGGTATCCGTAATTTGCCCGAAACTAACCAGAGAGAAATGAAAAAAATGCACGTTTTTATTAGGTATGTGATATGATGCAAATGCAACTGGCCAGTTACATCATAATATCACATATTTAAAAATAACAAAAGCATGACGTAACGTCACTATTCGAATGATAACAGCCTCGCCCACATTATCGATGTGTGATGTGTTGTACAGAGGATTTTAAAGGCAGTCGTCAGTCCATAGGACGCTGGTTGTTCCTGGGAGTGCCAACTATGGCACAGGCGGACGCTAACGGTCGCGCGCATTCTTGAATCCCACAGTCCGATGGCTAATTGCCGTGATCTTACAACGACACTATGCGAATTGAATAATATGCATTAAGTCCTTTTAAATATTAACTAGTTAGTCACTGAAGAATTCACAAAGTATCCTCCAACTTTGTTTTTCAATATATGTTGTTATATGATTTCTGGTTAAACAACTAAAATTATGAAGGCATGCAGCACCTGGCTCCCTTAAAAGCTTGAAAAATTAAGACAGCAGATGTTTTGTATTTAATTTAACTTGATTCTTGCATTATCAATGAGAGAATATTGGTTGCAAATAACACAATAGCATGAACACAGCACATCCCCAAGTCCATATTTACAGTCTCTCTATCTATGGTAGTCAATTTCCCTTTAAAGGATCTGTCCTAAATAAAATTACTATAATCATTAACTGGGCTCGTAATTGTCATGTAAGATTTACCACGTATTGCTTCACACAGCTCGTTTGCTTATTTGCAATTTAAAATAACTTGCATAAATTATATTCAATGAGCGTAGCTAAATAGGCATAATAAATTCATGCGAGCAGCTCTATGCAGCTGTTGTTTTGCAAATAATTATTTCATTCATTTCAAGTTTCTGGTATCATTGGACGATGAATTTCGTACGTGCCATTTTTCAGTTATTAATGGCTAGTCATTGACTTGCACGTAATGTATGTCGCAATAGACAATTAGCAATAAACACCGACTACGACTGTTAAAGCCAGACTCCACTTGGAATTGAACTCGTAAACGTAAAACGATATTTTTGTCTTCCAAGACAGGATTGCGATCAAGATGACCATGTAACTTGTGATTGATGACCATAAACGGCAGAATAACTGGACCAGCAAGTCCTCAGAGATGTGATGTGATTCCTTTTTTTTTAATCCTAAATAGTTCTCAAGAAGTTGTAAGTCATTCACCAGGTAAATTTCTGTTTTCTTTTTAATTCCGCAATACATAGAGGTTTTCCTTCATACCCACTCGCGAAACGGAACAGGGGACGCATTGTTCACGATTGTTATGCAAAGCTGACACGCGCTCGGTAGTTTACTCGTCAATTGAATATGACACATAATATAAACCATTCACTACGCCTTCTGAATTCTAAGCAAGCTACGACAAAGAAAGCTTTTCTTAAGGCAGAGTTTCTGCTGAACTTTTGGAGAATTTCAAAATATGAATTTAAGTACTGTCATTAACGTTGAAGCAATACGGTTGCACAAGCGCAATGGAATATGACATACAAGACAAACCGCAACATAGCCAACGTGATTCAAGATAGCGGATGACTCCGCAGCGGTCATGCATGATTCCGACCGGTTTTTCTGCAGCGTTGCCTCCTGACGTCACCTCGAGACACTGAGAACAACCGATACTTATAAGGCAAAAAGCCAAATGAAAGAGCTGCTTAATTTCTTAATAATATGTTCTTGGAAATTTATTAAATATCAGTTACTGAAGCGGTCTTAAAAGATAAGCTTTGACAAGAAGATGTAAATGACGATAAACATTTCTATATGGCCCCTATATTCATAAGAAAGTTTGCAGATGTAATAAATTATTGTCTGTGTTTATCTAGGATATAGCTGCTCATTAGTTAGTAACTCGAGGTCACAAAGTGCAAATGAATTTATCCACATTACCAGTAAGTAGGGAAAGAAAATACTTGGTTATTTAGAAAAACTGAATTGTTGAACATTAAACATTTATTCCCACACATTGGCCGACGATAAACAATCGATTTTGTTAACAAATTTCAATTTGTGGTAACTTTATTGTTCTTTTCATTCCACAACGGGCCGAATTCTCTTGTACTTTTTGTATATGGAGCTTGTTGGCAATAAATCTTGAATCGAGGCGTAAAAATTATGCTCAATACTCGTTTCAATTCTCTATTTATAAACGTCTGACTTCATACGAAATGAGGTTCGTTTAAGAAATATAATACGCACTGTACGATACGTCTACGCACTATGAACCATTTAGATCTTGCCAAATGGTCATAAATAATCGTCACAGGTAATGATTGTAATGAATGAGTTACATTATGCATTATTTTGGTGCTTTGTGTTGAACAATGGTACTTGTTAGATCCATAGTACAACCTGCCTTCAGCCGCTCAATCTTCCCTGTTGCATCACTGGTCTTATTTATCTCTATAACTAGTCTATAAACTGGCACAGCGTTATTAAAATTAATTACGTTTTAAGTTTAGTTTGCAGTCCTTATTTTATCTTTTAATATCTTCGTTACGAAACCCTTCATATAAACAATTTCTTATCGCGATTGTAGCATAGATCTCCAGACTTATTCAGGTCAACCTATCTGAAAGAGGTATTGTTACATACACATTATAAAGCTGTTAGGGCCGGTACTTGTTTAAATCGACTTCTCCGTAGTTTTTTCATCATCTGAAGCTATTCCACAGAGAACCTTAACCTTTGCATGTGGTTAATTAAAAAGTTCGTGAGAAAAGTTTTAGCAGATGGTAATCAAATTGTACTCCTTTATGTCGTGTTCTAGTTGTTGTTTTCTCTTTAGGCCAAGGTCTCCTGCCGGGTGTGACACCGCGCCTTTATTTACACATCCATTAAACGCAAATGCTCACTCTACCGCTTTGTTCTTTGTTTTTATTTTAAGTTTTATGCCTTCTACAGTTTTGTCTGGCTTGTTCGCAGCCTCTGAAGATATCAGTAAATCTGTGTTCATTTATGGGGATGTGAAATGTACTTCGCTAACAGAGTTGTTTGGTCTCGACACGCCATAATCATCAAAGCCTGTTCGCCAGGCATTTCTAGCAACATCTAAACATTCGTTTACACATACTTGTGATATCTTATCGTTAAATAATTTACTTACGACGACAGACTTGTTAATTTTGTGCCCATTTCGTTTACATTTCTATTTACTTGTATCATTTTATTTGGACTTTCCTCGTTTACTGCAGTAAGTGACGTCACCGGCACATGCGGTGTCTCTTAATAACAATATTCTACGTAATCCATTATAATAAACGTGGCATCATGTCGTGTTGATCATTAGCAGTTCTGTGCCAAGGTTACAATAATACAGCATAACTGTCACGCTGCTGGTGGACCGTCAGTTGTTATAATTAGCGATTCAATATCCAAAACAACTGTGCTTATTTTGATGAGCAGTTGTTGCCATAAGGGCGATGGTGTAACTCAATAAAACTGATAATACATCAGATACAGAAGAAATATTTTGGAGCGGTAAAGAATGGATGGCCTTCTCGGCTAATACCTATATTTGGTTGAGACAGTCTGTTTATTATATTTTTGTAAGGGACGTTCGCTTGGCCTTTACAAACGTTGAGCTGACATTTCCTTTGGAAAAAAAGAGACCATTCATTTGCAGAAATGACTGATGGTATCTTTGTCTGAGTTAATTTCCTTGCCAATGTTTGATTTAGCATTGTTTTTCTTTTTAAATTCGTATGCTTGTATATCTCTGTAAAAAGGTTAACTACAGATAAATAAAGGTTTATGTTGTTAAAGTTTTTTTTTATATTTTTGCAAAACTTTAGCTTCGTTTTGAAGCATACGGTTATTAATACAGTTAAGTACTCAAGAATTGTTAACTTTATAATGGTAACTATTTAAAACTTTAAAAAAGTATTCTTCGATCACAAAAAATTAAGAAACCCCGAACCCGTAACGCCGTATTTGAATTTCTTGGAGCCTCTCAACTCTTCCGAAGACCAATCGTGTGTCACCATCACTATGAGACACGTAGTATTCAAAATGAAAAAGGGCTTATTCACAGAAATAATATACGTACGTGTTTACCTGACGTATATTCCATGTTCTCCCATGTTCTATGTGCAGGAATTTATCCTGTTTGTCAACTTAATCATCAGTTTTAAGGAAAACCACAAATATTTTTAGAGGAGGCTCCTTATTAGTTAAGTCTGATTTTCTGTTTAAAACCTATTTGTATAATAATGTTGATGATGTTGTTCTTTAATATGGTTAAAATCAATTAATATTTTCGTTTTTATTATAGTATTATTAGGAAACGAAGCAGTAACACGAGTTCTGTTTCTCGTTTATTATAATAATAACTGTACATTCAGCCAAAAAAGTATCGGGAGTGGATGATTTGATTATGGTTCCATATTATTTTTTTATATTATTTTTTGGTTGTTAGATTGGCACAACTGTTTTCCATTTTGGCGCGGAGTTTGAGTTGCATCTGTTATTTAGATTAAGTGCAGTGCTGTTTTTTGTTACATCATATCTAGTGTGTATTGCGAATTTCATAATGGACAAAAAAATCGAACAAAGAGTTTGTCTTACATTTTGCATGGCTAATGGAATTTCGTGTTCGGATTCACTGAAAATGTTACAGAAGGCTTACGGTGAATCGACTTTATCAAAAACACGTGCTTATGAGTGGTACAAAGTGTTCAAAAGCGGTCGGGATTTGATAGAAGATTTGCCTCGCTCTGGTAGGCCATTAACGTGTTCAACTGAAGTTAACATCGCAAAAGTGAATTGTGCATTGCATCACGATAATGCGCCTTCGCACAAGGCCACAATTGTGAACGAATTTTTGACCAAAAACTCAACAAATACCATCGAGCAACCACCTTACTCACCAGATATGGCTCCAGCCGACTTCTTTCTTTTTCCTAAACTCAAATTACCACTTCGTGGCACACGTTTTTCTTCGGTAGAAGACATAAAGGAGAATTCGCGGCGAGAATTGAATTCAATTCCGGAAAAATCAATTAATTTTTTTTTTTGATGATTGTACTTTTCGTTGGCGTAAGTGTATCGTTTCTGAAGGAGCATACTTTGAAGGCGATATAATAAATTTGGATGAATAACTAATATTTTGTGTATTATTGATCTTTTCCCGGTACTTTCTTGACAGAGTAGTATATATACATAAATGGGATACGTTATTATTTAAATAACCTCTAGGTATTTAACAACCAGTTCACCAAAATTTTCAAGTGCGTTGGAGTTTGGTGTTTATTACCATTCCTTTAGTACTCTTGTGTTATAGTAAAAGCCAAATTTGGAAATAGCAATAAAAATAAAATTAGAGACGCTAGCAATATTCTGAATATGGTCATTGAACACATTGAACATCCTTGTGTTTGGAAAACTTCAATTTAATTTCTGCTATTTGTTGCGTATTCGCCAACGAATAGAGACATCGACTTCGACTATTGATTTAATTCGAAGCGATTTGACGAGAGATGATAATCTATTTAACGCTGATATAAAAACTAATAATAAAATTACCAATATCTGCAGAAAAACGAAGTGATGGAAAGCTTCCGCCTGAAAATAAATTGAGTGTAGATAAAGATATTAATTTTTAGCAGCCGAAATAACTACATTCTTAATACTATTGGAAAATTCACGTTGCCATTTACAAAGCGATAGGCAAATCCATTCATCATACTAAAGTGATTGCCGATATCGGTAACAAAACAAGATAACATTCTCGTAGTGAACAAAATGATTCCAAAACAGACAATACTCAAGGAAATTATAGAGAAAACGAAAAGCTACTGGATCTGGTTTGATATGAAGTTCATCCAAAGATTTTGGAAAAACCTATTTGGTTGGTGTTGTGATGAAGCAACCAAAACTCAGAGCTGCCTGTGTGACCACGTGGTGCTTCTAAACTACGCAACGGATTTTGTTGCGGTTTTCACCATCATTTAGTTAAGGAAGGTGTGTGTATTATACATTTATATTAAACTTGTGGTGGATTACGGCCTACTCCCTCTCGCCGAGGAGGCCTATGTCCCAGCAGTGGGAACATTATAGGCTGATTATGTATGTTATGTATTAAACTTACATATAATAAAGAAATTTCGGTGTCAAAATCGTGCGAAGCAGGGCCAGGGCGCTAGTCAGTAATATTTTAATTTCGAAAACCACAAGATGCTATTTCTTCCAGTACCGCAAATAATATTTGATCCATTCCAGCATAACAGCCAGAACTTACCGAGCTGAACGAATTATAGTCACAAAATGAAACGGGAACATTGTGCAATGGTTCCCAGTTTCCAGATGTTACTCATTGGTTAGGCGGCAGTAACCGAAATATTTACGGACGCTAATGGTCACACACCTATCAAGTTACGGTCCGTTTAGCTGGAATGTCTCTTTCAAAATCGATTGAAATCTAGCCAAGAGACATATAAGTTAATAAATATATCATGACGATATAGTCCTCTGAATTTAGATTAAGCGTCGATTTTGTTTCATTCTTTTTGGGGAAATTTGTGTGATCGTTACTTTTAAAAATATTTGCTTACGTTACCTTAACAGACTTACCTATGGTTTAAATCACTTACCTACAGCCAATTTTAACCTAGATTTTACATTAATGTTATTTCTGTCCATTTGGTGTTTTCCTTCTCATATCCTGCCGATGCCGATTGTTTATCCGCGAACCACGATGTAGGCGCATACTGAATGCAAACATCCATCTTGTATATTATTGTTTGCAAGTATAATTAAATCAGGAGCCGAATCGGCTTATGTTATTGTTGAACAACTATTTTCAGATGTACTAGACTAGAAACAGCCTTTGTTATCTGGTTTTATTGTAGTGAAGTGGCTGTAAGCTGTAAGCTGTAACTGTTTCATACTGTATATTTTATATCACAGCAAATTGTTTCTTTGGTCGTTCCAGCTCGGGCATAACTACGTGTTTACTCACTGAAATGCATCTCTTACTCAAAGTGCATATCTAATTCAAAGTCTGTTTTTGTATCATCTAGTTCAGAAACTATAACCAAGGCGACCTATTAGTGCATAATATATTGTTGCTGATGAACCGTGTATTGAAGGACTTAAGGTGGATGCTCCAAGGTAGCCCGCGAAATTCAAATTTTCTTACGTTTTTTGCAATTTGCTGGTCAGTACTGAGTTGTACGTCGATTAAAATATGGTTCGCGGCCGTAACAAATATGTATTTACAGAATTATAATCATTAAAGTCATCAACACAACTCTCTAAGATCAAGTAATCCTACTGAATGACTATTTCATTAAATCTTGACATTTTAGGATTATGCTAACTTAACAAGTAGTATTACTGATTCTAATGATTATAATTCTGTAAATACATATTTGTTTCGGCCGCGAACCATATTTTAATCGACGTACAACTTAGTACTGACTAGCAAATTGCAAAAAACGTAAGAAAATTTGAATTTCGCGGGCTACCTTGGAGCATCCACCTAAACAAAAACTTACCTCGTTAATCGCTGTCAGCATTTGCAACAATGTTACCATTTTCCATGCATACCCTTTTGCTGCAGACGGTTTAAAAGGGCGTCGGCATCCAAAGGGCGACATCAAAGGCGCCGCCCGCCCTGACCAGACACCATATCTTACGTTCATAATCATTGGAGCAATAAATTGATCTGTGTGCGTTGCTATGAACTGAAATATATAACTCCAATAGTCTGGGATTCCTATAAACATTACTCACTGATCTGATCTGATTTACCAATGGGGTATGATATATTTTATAGTTCTTCTTAACATTCCGAATGTTTATTCGTAAATCGGCAGCCATTAGAATGAAGACTGTATATGTATAATACCGAATTGTAGAGACTAGATTTTAGAACGGTTATTTACAATATGGTTGAGTCTCTTCCGAAAGTCTCTTGATAAACTTTAAAACGTATTCGAAATGGATATGATAAGATGAATAATGTGATCAGCAATTCATTCATTTAGTCTTTACTCTTAAATCTATTATATCCAGACCCAAGGCTGGCTTCCTTGACTAGAGGCTAAGTATTGCCATACAAAGTGGCAATGCCGTCAGTCTCTTGGGCACTTTACCAGCTGACAGCGATGCGGAGGAATTTTTATTCCACGCCATATTTATCTTATATTCTTCTTTGAAATAATTCTTCTAAGTTCATGTAGCCGCTTTGTATTTATAAGAGCAAGTTTAACACCACTTGTTCCAACATCCTCTCCTAAGATCTTTAATTTGTTACCATAAGCCCATTAACTTTAAATTCGATAACGTATTGAACTTGGTCTAAGAGCACTACGTTTTGTTCTTTTAATCCGCGATGATGACCCCCGGTCCCCTCTAAGAGGTCGTTGGCAGTCGGATCGGCATACCATAGGTGTTGAACGATCGATACAGGTCTTGTTAAGCCGATTTTTACTTTACTAAGTATCGATTTATGTTGTAATTCGAATTGTGATGCTTGAATCTAGTTCAATTTTTCATTTTATTAGCTGTTATCGAAATCAAGAAGTCACGGTCTGGTTGCTGTATGGATATAAATTAGTAGTGTATAAGAACTGTGCATTAGTCCACATCTATTGCTCATTTTCTTTTCTTCAGCAAAAATAAAGTAACGTTGATATAAAAGCTTTAGCAGCCCTTTGTCACAGACTACTAAATAGTTACTCCTTTGTGTATATACACTTTTGTAGACAACTATCTTGTTGCTAATATTATATCGTAACACTATATCATTTAGTTATGCAAGTAACGGACGTAGACTATCAGCTACGGGTTCTATTACATCCTTTTCTGCTCAGTTTTCCTTTGCTTTGGCAAATATACCCTTGCTGATTATCTTTTTTCTCAGATCACAATCAAAAACGTTTACTTCGTAAAGGGCTAGTCGTTCTGTGTCTGAACATGACTCGAGCTTAATTTTTTAATGGAATGAAGAGCGAAAAGCACGAGTCATTCCACTGTGACTTAGGGCTTCATTGTCGAAATTGAATCGAGATTAACCCTATTATGAGACCACCCGCATGCGTCCGAGTACCGATTGTTACAATGATCTATATGCATTACTAAACTTGGCTTTAGAATCTCCAGTCACTCACAATTTAACTTCATTCTATTAATTACTCGTGACTTGTGGGCTGTTTTTCATGTCAGTCAAATATTGGAAGAGCTTGAAGCAAATGATGCATGCCGTTTACTCTTCTCTTTATGGGTGGTCTCGTCATTTTCCATTCACAGTCTGAGACAAAGCCAGTTTATGTTTTCTCAAGTTACTAGACATTTTATTTCTAACACTTACTGGGATTCCTCGAAAAGGAAAGTTGTCGGACAACTTGTGGCAGACGTGCTAAAATTCGACTCTGGGAAACAAGCCTGACATGCCTCCGTCTTTACTGATGCAGTATTTTAAATTCGTTCAATTCTGGACTTTAATGCTCTGGAATAAAGGAGTTGGTGAAGGATTTATATTTCTTCATTAGCATTCGTGTTCGAAGGAGTATGTTCCCACGCGAAAAGTGCTCATTGGTGGCGAGTTGGGAGATAAATATTTGTATACTACACTTAGCACTCGGCTCCCTGACCTTGGCAAAGAACAGAGATTGTGTAAACGTTACGAATTATTGTTTTTATCAACGTTGAGCGAGTGTTTTGTTTATACACACTAATGAATGTACGAGTATACCAAAATTAAATTCGATTGCGAGCTTTGACATCTTCGAAAGTTTTATAGTTTGTAAAACACTACATTGTAAAAAAAAAACTTCGTAGGTAGGCTCAAGCAGGCTGTAAAAAAAAATTCGCAGGTAGGCTCAAGCAGGTTGTGTGTGTCATCAATTGACAATAATTTTCCAACTCATCGTGTAGGTACTTTGCAGTGTAAATGTACCAGCCCTTTTCGAGTATGATTCAATATGTTAAGAATTTAATTAATTTCAACGTGGAGTCCCAGACGACGGCGTCAGGCACATGGCGGGCGCCTGGGTGCTGTGTCCCGACCAAAATAGATGGCGGCTATTTATACGAGCCGCGTATCCGCCCGGCACACGCGCACCGCCGTATCCGCACGTTCGACACACCGCGTGAATATTCCGCCGTCAACAACCAACAATCACCTCTATCAATAAGGTATCTTTTGAAAATAGGTAAACGACGCCAATAAATCAAGAAGCTTTCAACGAAACCGGTAATAGCTCATCAATCATGAAGCAAAATGGCGATAAAAAGGGGTGGGACGTTGTGATG
Source organism: Apamea crenata (assembly GCA_949629185.1). Taxonomy (NCBI): domain Eukaryota; kingdom Metazoa; phylum Arthropoda; class Insecta; order Lepidoptera; family Noctuidae; genus Apamea; species Apamea crenata. The sequence goes on from OX451371.1 coordinate 12,247,640, forward strand.
TGAAAGGACGCCGATTCACGGCTTAATGCAAGATGTGTAATCTCCGTCTAGTTATACTTCTAAATAGTTGATCGCATCAAGTCTCCTCGCGTGAGCCTTTTAAGGCCGAAGTTCCGCTGCCAAGTTAAAATGTTGTATCTCAAGGTGATATGTTTATGTTACCAACTGTTATGGCAGAATGTACACAAACAGGTCGCACCCAGCCAGTGATGTAACTAAGGTGATGCTATCTGTTGTTGCTATTTATAAATTGCTCGAAAAATTCATTCCAGCTGCTTTAATTTTTGATGCAGCAATAAATGATGACATTGACGGTAGTTAACGAGTTGGAAGTGATGTTGGTATTCGCTTTATTGATGTAAATTCAGCTACCGAGTACGGTAGTAAAAATAAAATTTTCATCAGTGATAATTTAGTTTTATGGATGTCATCATAACACCGATGAAGCTACCAAAGAGTGGAGATTTCGTGTCAATTAATGAAACCCAAAGAAACAAACCCTCACAATATAAATATGACAGCAACGTAGTCGATTACACAAATTCTGAGACCGGTTAATGACATTGTGTAATTGTTAAAACGCCACACAAACGAGTTGCTAGACGACCTTCGTTAATTGGATAGATGAAGAAGATTACTATCGCAGCCAAACTTAACATATTACACACTCGAACACACAAATACAGTGTAAAGTATGAATGCCAATTCACGAAGAGAGATGATCAAATCTGTGTACCTATTAATTTTCGTATGAATGTTTAGTCACGTCCACGTGATTCGCGTCTACAAATAAAACGTGATGTGGGTCATGGCTTCCCGCAAACCTTGTTTGATTTCATACCCTACATATGAATTGGCCTTAAGACTTGATTTTCCTTACTTATGATATCATCGGGTTCATCTGAAGCCGTTCATCAGATTCTGTAGAAGGTTTATATTATATAGGTTTCTTCATGTATCTTTTATTTATTGATATGTCATTTTTCTTGTGTTAAGAAACATCTGCCCTCTGGCCTCATATTTTCGCAATTTTGTACTATAAACCCATTTGGTTAAATGTTTGCATTGGCATGTACACTGCGAACAGTTATAAAGACTAATAACTCTGAGCCGAGATAAGGTTAAGTGGCACAATAGTCGTAAATTGGTACATGCGCTGACTTAGAGATGAACTGGGGAATTCCATCTCTTCTTGCCGTATTTGATAACGTATAACCGGTTGATTCTTTAACGTCTTTAACCCAATAATGGATCATACGAATGGCCCCTTTTGCATATGACAATAACAATCGATTTATTATACATTCGTTGCCTTCACAAAAGATACGGTTCAATTGATGCTTTGCTTTCAATGAAATTGTCTTCGGTAATAGGATCCGCTGACGTATGATTATCGAGATACACCATACATTCATAGGGGTCGCAACTCTTAGCATGTTCGTGACTTCGGGTCGTCAAGTTTACATCCCGTGGTAAATGCACAATTACTATGTAGCGTGCCACATCAATCTTCTCACAGTGTTTATTAGAGAGCTGAAAGCTCGACAGTTTATAAATATCTGTATTTTATTCGATGAAGTTCTTAGACGAGAAACCTGATTATTTAACAGCATACTGAAAATTATACTCCCCATTAGGTATACCCAAGGGCGCGGAACCATTTATGTGCTTATATGGACTAAGATGGAGGGAGTGAACATCGATAGCAATCATGTTATCCACGTCTTAATTGCCGTTATTTATTTAATTGCTGCGCAGCCTCTACTATAACATTTTCTCCGCATATGCAAGTAATGCATTAAAATCTCTACTCGTATTTGTAAATCGCCGTCTCGCTATATCGGTTAATTGTCGTAAATTACAGGCCATTGACAGTCAAAGAGAACATTCAATACATTACTGAAGTTAAAAGTCACATTTGATTTGGTCGGCGCCTGCATTGCACGCATAATTAATTTGCGCAAGCGCAGGGAATCACAATAGCAGATGTTTGAACAGCTGGTGGCCATATTGGATTTTATATACGTAAGTATGTAATGTCAGAGTACTTTGAAAGTGCATGTTTATAAGTCATGTGACATGCTGGACACATGTTAATGTATATCGCATATAAAACATTGTGCTGTTAGCATTAGATGAGAAAATCCGGTGGCTGTAATAGAATTGAAATTCTCGAAATATTTAAATACATTTGGGCTGCATCTCACGCCTCTCGGAAGTTTTAGATGAGTCTACAGTACTCTGAACAAGTGTCCAGTCAGGGGTTAACGACTTGATTGGCCAAGATGGCGATTCGCGAACGTGCTAAGTGGATGATGACGGCTCGCTAAATCCATTTTAGTAACAGGTCCAATGGATTATTTTGAAATAACTTCTAAGAATTTATAACAAAGAAAATCTGCTACCTTCTTATTGAATAAATTTTGATTTGAGGTCGTTGACACATCTGGAAAGAACAAACGGGTCAGTGTGAGAAAAACAGTACCAGTGCAATGCGTAGATAAGATACATTTTATCAGCACTAACAAGTTACGGGGTGCCACGTTCTACCTACGCTACGCTGTCCTAAGCATTTTATCAGCTGTCAAACATTTGCGTAACCGAGATTTCTTCTATAGCTCCTATTAGCTACAATATTACTGAACACACAAATTATGTCCTAATGAAAATGCACGGTTCATTGAACCTTTTTTGTGTAACACAATTTTATTGATGGTCGAATGTAGAAAGCTTTTAAGCCAATTTGGACGGTTCATATATGATCGATACTTAAATTATTTAGCCATCATTCGCTAATGGCAGAGCCGGAATCTAGAGGCGCACTAATTGTTCCAGTAATGTTAATTGCGGTTCTCCTCTGTCGGTATCTAATTCGTGCCATGGTCCGACCTGCCCAGACACGTTAATGGGGATATTTATTGACTGAAACACGGTTACCGGTAGCCAGTGTACAGAGCTACAGATAATGATAGTGTATCACACTGACAGATTGTTTCTAGTCCCAGCTAAGGGATTCTGCTCGGTTTTGCTATCAGTTTTTCTTGCTCGAATTTATCAACGAAGTTGTACCGCAGTTACCTAACTCGTTCCTGTTATTTATAACGTCGGATAAGTGGTGCTTTTAACCTATTAAAATTCATAGCATTTGAATTTTATAATTTGTCTCCTGTTTGACAGCATATGGTTTCAACAAAAGTCGTGTTGATGGTAGCTGTTTAGTCAAAGAATGATTGGCTAATAGTTTATGCGTTGGTTTTATGCAACTGCATTACAATACCGTTTCACAAGTTACTAATGCGTAATGACAGCTATTCATTTGGAGGACCACTTTCACTGAGCGCCCACTAGTTTTTCTGGAGTGGGCGATAGGGAAAGCAATATGCTAATCCAACTCATCTGGATGACACTTGAATAGAACGTTTTAGATGTATTAATAGTCACAATAAATCGTTTAATAAAAATCTTAACACTTGTTTATTTCTGTTTACAGGTAAAGGTGAGCATTCAAGTTCTTATCGTAAGTTGATATCGAAGGTAAGTGCAGTCACAATTTGGGTGGAACATTAATCGTTCCAGTCATTGGTGAGATAACAAGGCTGGTTGATTTCCATGCTCTAATTGGCGTTGTTAACAATACCAAATTAATTTGTAGAGCGAATGCAACTGATTAAAATGACATAAAAGTAACGACTGGAGATTTTATCGCGGGTATTAAGTTTTATGAGAGAACTTTACTGGGAAGGAGTAAATGAGAGTGAAAGTAAGGCCAGTATAACGTGAGTATAACAATAACAAGACAATTTTCCCAGTTCATGCGTGAAATATCGCATCCGATACGCGGAGCTGAGCCGACGTGTATAACGTCTCCTATCTTATTAAGTAATCATCATTCTTCAACAGCTTTCTGATAACATTCTGTATATTGTTGGATATGTTTCTTCACAATCATTTTCGTTTGTAGTTTTATAATATCAGTTGCCCTCTTGAGCCAGTTTGGCACAAAAGAAAGCTTTAACATCGACACTTGGATAGCTTCCGCATCCCACACGAATTAAATTGCGTTAAATATAAACTGCCTACGCCGCATATTTTAATATTGTAGTAAAACTTGTAAATCATATAATATTATGATACCAGGTCGTAGGGCCACTGCTGAATATCGGCCTACACCATGGACCGTTATATCGAACCTTGCTCTTATAAATATGTCATACTTGGGCCACATAACTAGACCTGACACGGAGGTTGGTGGCCGTAATTTTCCCGCTGATGTTAATGTAAATATTTTTAAGTTTTAAAACGACAATGGAATTTCGGTAATTGTCGTTGGTGTACATCCTAACTTCCTAACCTAGTATTTGCGTTGATAGTTAATATACAGTTCTCAGTTAATATACATAAATTCTAACAGCACTGGAAAAAAATGCTTTTGAATTCTTCTTCCCTTCTATAAACAAAACAAACAGTTATCTAATTCGCACTGATCCAGTTTCAATGAAAACTTTTACTAGCGGTGTCTTGTCAATGAAAATCATTTTATCAATGGGCATACCTGACGCACTTGGCCCTTTGATTTCTAATTCCGTGTGGGCGTGGAATTAATTCCACCTATTCGGCTTTCTTAAATTCATAATCATTCCAGCATCATTAATCAAATTGTAGTTTTGCTACGATAATGTTATTTTAAATGCCATGTTTGAGCGTCATTACCATTTTGATGTGGGCATGTCATGTCATTCTTGCGTTATGCTGCGCTATTTAATGAGTGTCCCACGATTTTAGTTTGTATGTGAAATGTTGATTGGCACGCAAAGCTTTAAAGATATTAAGCTGTTATTTCAGATGTTTCCTGCAAGAGATGAGTGACTAGATTTGTTATGCGGGTGTCGTTTCGCTAACGGTGCGTCCCCACGTGTTCCATTGTTCCTCGGCTCCTCATGATTTCGTAATTCACTGTTGCGTTTCACGCTTTCTTCCGTCTCTGTCATCAAACAATCATGTTTGTTTATGCGTGACTTTGTTGACATATTTTGACCAAGAGTTTTTATAATAACTCTCTTGTCTGTTCTCACCGAATAACGATTTCATGAGTCGTTTTTATTTCTGCAAACAATAACTTACTGCATTATCTTATTTTGCGTGTGCGGCTAATTGAACTCGACGTGGGACGAAATTGACCACGTTAAGTCACTTTGAAAACAGGTCAATTTAACCCATTAAACTGAATCGATTACGATCTGAGAGTAGATGCCTACATATACAATGGTATAGCGGCTGTGCAGACCGGTAACTGCTGCAACCTTCGCTGGGAACGTTAAGTGCGACACCGGACATTCGGTCTTGAAGCCAGAGCTATAAAATCCCTAATTTATTACTACCATTTCAGGTAAGTAGTACGATTGTCCGCTCGTAAATCAACAAATATGAATTCAACCTCCTACAGATAAGATCTCTTCTCACATGCTCGTGCGAGAGATGTATTTATCGATAAATATAATTTATTTATGCTCTGAGTACTGTTCAAATGTATTGTGGTTTATTGATCTCGGTTTTTTCGATTTGTCTTTTATTTCTTTTTACTTATCTCGATTGTAAGGACAGCGTAGGCTCGCCTACTTATCTGTTTTTGTAGCAAGCTGTTGACATTGCCATTCAGGCTGTTTCAATATGGTCTCCTATAGATTTTACAAGGTCTTATATTTAATCGGTGTATTTATATTTACCGAGATTGGTTTTTATTTACACTAATTACAACTATACATGTTTAGATTTCTAGTTTTGTGAAGTCGCCATAAACTTTATTCCTGATGTGAACGTTAGTACAACAGCACATAGTCAACACAGCCATGAGACCGACATTGGAATTTAAATGGAATCGTCCGTTAGATTGGCAAATTAGTGTTCGCACAAGCATTTCCGTATGCGTTTACATAGATTAAAAAACGAGGAAATCGACAAACAACTCATACAACCTTAAAAGGCAAACAAGTTTATTTTTACATGCGTTTTATTAATCACTAGCTTCTGCCCGCGGCTTCGCCCGCGTGGATGTCGGAAGTTATCCCACGGGAACGTGCTACCAGGATAAAAAGTATGTGCTTCCCCAGGATGCCATCTATCTATTTGCCAAATCAGAAGTTCAGTGGTTTAGGCGTGAAAATGTAACATACAGTTTCAAGTTCAAATCCTCCCCTAAAAACCGAATTACCCCTTTTTGCCCCATCAGGGGTCAATTTGCGACAACTTTACATACTTATTATTAATTATTTTCTGTCGAAAGTATCAATACTGAGTTTCGAGTTAATCGGATCGCGCATTCAATTTCTTCCACACAAACTTCAACACCCCTATATCCCCCTTTGAGGGGTAGTTTGAAAAACTTATAATGATAACCTTTATTACTTACTTAGGCAAGTATTGTTGCCAAGTTTCATGTTTATTAACTAAATTAATAAGATTTTTCATATAAACTATATCCCCGCTTTTCCCCCCACAGGGGTGGAATTTTAAAAAATTCATAAAAATTCATTACTTGACTCAAAGATTATTTTATTTATACCAATTTTATAATTAATCAAGCCACTTATTATAATCCTCCCCTGTAAAATTAACTACCCCTTTTCACCCCGTTAGGGGGTGATTTTCGAAAAACCCTCATACGTGTTATTATTTATTTTTGTCTTAAGTACACTGAGTTTCGTGTTAATCGGACGGCGCGTACAAATTCTTCCACACAAACTTTAACACCCCTATATCCCCTTTGAGGGGTAGTTTTGAAAAACTAATAATGATAAACTTTATTGCTTACTTAGGCGAGTATTCATGCTAATTTTCAAGATTATTAATCTAACGAATAAGATTTTTCATATAAACTGTATCCCCGCTTTTCACACCCACAGGGGTGGAATTTTGAAAAATCATTTGGGATGTGTTCATAACTTGACTCAAAGATTATTTATACCAATTTTCGAGTTAATCAAGCCACGCTGTAAAATCGTCCCATGTAAAATTGACTACCCCTTTTCAGGCCGTCAGGGGTACATTTTCGAAAAACCCTGATACACATTATTCTTTCTTTTCAATTTTAGGTATAAACACTGAGTTTCGATTAAATCGGACCGCGCGCTAATATTCTTCCATACAAACTTTGAAACCCCCCAATCCCCTTTTAGGGGGTAGTTTATAAAAAAAAATGCCCAACTTCATAACTTATTTACATAAGTATTCGTGCCAAGTTTCAAGTTTATTAACTCAAGGAATAAGATTTTTCATACAAACGAAATGCCCCCATTTCACCCTCTCAGGGGTGGAATTTCGAAATACCCTTTCTTAGTGGACACCTACTCTTCACGAAGAATACACTCTCCAAATTTCATGTCTCTAGGACCAGCGGTTTAGGCTGTGCGTTGATGTCTCAGTCGGTCAGTCAGTCAGGACTTTGAATTTTCTAGGCGCGAGACGCGTCGAGCGTGATTCAGTATTCACGCGCGATGGCTTATTATTAGCGTATTTCATGTATAACTTCGGTGTTTCTATACCGATTTCTATGATTATTTTTTATGGAATAGTTAATAATGTTAACTTTTTTAATTAAGAATGACTGAGAGTGTTATACATGTAAGAGTAGACAAATATAATCAGAAAGCTTCGAACTGCTAAGCTATCGGGAGTTACACGTGTTATTGTGAGTCAACCATAAAAGATAGACATATGCTGTCGTGGGATATTTTTTATATAATTTTAAGGAGAACATTTCCGTCATACATGATTTCTGTGTAGCTTTAACCATTAAGGTTGCACACGCGACGGAAGCGTAAAAAATGGAGTAACTTCTCCCGTTTTCCCAACATTTCCCTTCACTGCTCTGCTCCTATTGATTGTAGCGTGATGAAAAGTATACTATAACCAGCTCAGGAGTATGAAAAATAATTGTACCAAGTTTCATTAAAATCCGTCGAGTAGTTTTTGTTTCTATAACGGTTATACAGACAGACAGACAGACAGACAGACAGACAGACAGACAAAAATTTTACTGATTGCATTTTTGGCATCAGTATCGATCCCTAATCACCCCCTGATAGTTATTTTGGAAATATATTTCATGTACAGAATTGACCTCTCTACAGATTTATTATAAGTATAGATTAGCTATGAACTGTACTATTGTAAATTACTGCAATAGCTGGCAGGGCCGATTAAACTTATCTAAAGCAACAATGAGTAATCCCACTGATTATATGGAAACTATTCGAAGAGTGCATCTATTAACTATGGTGCCTGACGCAAACATAGTTGCTAAGAGCTCATTACGTCAATTGTAATAACAACTAACGTCAGTATAATGCTCCGAGATTATAACATTAAGTATCACTTCATCCTCAATTGCTGTCATAACCGCAGACAGGTTTCCAACTAATAAGAGCCTTCCTCTCCGAGAGATGTTGCAAGATATTTCATTACAAAAGTGGAAATAGAACGCATTAGCGATGTCTGTGCTCAACTGCTCATGGTAAACACCCACATGCTTGTCTGTTTCATCAATCAATCAGAAACTAGCAATCAATGTCCGTATCAATTGTCTTCGTCGAGTTTTATCCATTGGTCCCTTCCGACAATTATCCTTGAATTTTAATTATAGCGCCGGTCTTGTGGCTATCATCCTTTGATTAATTACTTGGGTTCACTATAGTTCATGTCGTAGGAACGGTTTCTTTTGTTTGCTATTGGTATCAAATTTTCGGTGCATTGATGATTGAAGTTTAGTAATGGAACGTTAGTTTTACTGTCAATAATCTAACTACCCTGATAAACTTTACCATGTGATTGCTACACAATGATCAGGTGCTGTAACACCGCCTCCGCGACGGAAGCGGTGGGCGGTGACCGGGGCGTGCGCCTACGCCGCTGCGGCTCCGATTATGTCACCTATATCTTCTCATCATATAAGGACAGCTGTGCGGAATCGTACAACTCATTATAGTAACACACCTATAACTAACATTTCATCACCCAATAGTTCCTCATATTTTGAATTCTTCATTCTTAGAAAGACGTTAAATCTTGTTACGGGTTATTTAAGTTTAAAGCCGTTAGTTCACATAATCCGTTCCACGTATAGCCAGAAATATTTTTAAAGGCCGTTAATTTTATCTCGGTCCCAGTTTTCCATGATTTACTACGTAATAATCATCAAATAAACTCTGGTACAGCACCTGACAACAGTATACGGGGCACGTGTTTACCATGGGGAATAGTACGAATAGCTATTTATATTCATCAAGCAAATGGATATGCGCTTCATCCATTAAGCAACAGTAGCGGACTAGCGGTGTCTAGTAAACAAATAACAGAAACATCTTTTGACCTATAGCAAGCCTTCACCATTCTCAATCAGAACCCTTTCGGTACAGAAATATGGTTTAAAATCAAAATTCTGTTATAAAACTTACGCTGTTTTATGTGTAAGCTGCTTACGGTTACTGCCATAATCTCAAAGCGGATCTCTGTATGTCTTGTGTAAACCCGGGCTGTAGATCATAAAGTGTACCGCAAGGAGTGGACGCGGGACCTTCACTGGTGGAACCGTCTTGACTAGGATATATCTTATAATGTCAGCGGATTTATGTGCATTGTGCATTTATTTGGTTCTCTTTGGGATCTAATCGCCATATGGATAAAAGGCAAAACACAACCAAGAATCGTTGTGTACTTTATAATCGCATAAAACTTGTTAATGTACTCGTAGTCGATGCTTTCTAACGTGACAGTATTAGAATTTATTATCATGTTAAAACGTGTCATTACGAATATAAAAAGTTACGACAAATAACAAACATTTTTGTTGTATAATACTTTCTAACTAACAGCTGCAAAATTCCCCAATATCTAAATAAACATTGATTTAGCAAACACGCTGTCGCATTAAAATTGGTAAACCAACGTAAATCATTCAATATAAACAAAGCGTTCTTCGTCTGCGCGTGAGCTAGTGTTGACTCCGTATTTGTTTTACGAGACTCCAAGATTTATTTACTATTAGTAAAGATAACGGTTAGTTTAATTACTTTGCCTGTTTTATGTTTATCCTACTTGCTGTTTTCTGTAAACTTAAGCTTCTCGCTAAGTCGTGTTTAAACTTGCTTTGTACGTGATGTTACTTCAGTGCGGATAATGCCAGCGTAATATTGCATTTGCGGTTTTATCGCACTCGTGTGTTCATCCATTGGCCCAGTTTCATTGGGTGCACAAACTTCCTGTTAGCTTTGCTTGAACCCAATTATTGTAAATGGTTCAACCTACACATATTTGTACCTTGACTGGTCATTCGCAGCTACTTATTCAATTGAATATAACTAGGGGATTTACATAATTTTGTTAGCACTTGTCAACATTGTAATGTCTAAGTTATTTGTAAGGGCGTAGTCGAAATTGTGTAACACCTGTGACATAAAAATGTTTTAATTTGGAAGATGTGATGATATACGTAATACATAGTTCGTCATAGATATAACTTAAATAAATGCAATAGTGAATCCATTAATAAAGTTTGCAGTACACAAAGCTCCAAAGAATTTAGTAAGGCAAATCAAGCGAAGCATGAGAGCGATAAAATTGGCGAGGCGTCCTACATTCATAATTTAGCAGAAGCTATCGTTCCAGTTTCTGGATCGCATTAACCCATTTATTAAAAATTAACATTGTATACAATGCATTGCGTACATGCTCGTTACAGAAATTGAAGAAAATATGAATACTTAAACAAGTCCATCCATTCCAAAGCGATCAAGTCCATTGAGGCACACCTTCATTAAGCTTATCTACTATTTTAACACCTGATCGAATGTCTTTTAACACCGAGCTAGCCTCACGTACTCCCAAATTATTGCTTTAATGACTTAATGTTCCGTTACCAACTTCTTTATGACAACTTAATCTTGATGCATCGGCTTCAAACACGTGTGATGTGAATGTGTGAATTTTTAAACTACTCTATTTCATATACGATTCCAATTATGTTTATCGTTTTATCAGTCATTTCAGATACTGAATTACTTTCACTTGAACTGCTTTCGCCATGTTGGTGTTATTCAATACTATCTTATCTCGTTTCTTTGTACGCGTGGTGCACACGTTAATATTTTGTTACGCTGAGCTGTCAACATATTGTACTGTCGAGACGGCGGCGCAGAAACTGTCTGCCACCAGAAATAAACTATCTTGTCCCACATAACTGTCGATAACGCTGAGAATAACTTACCAATTAGTAGGGGGAGCTTACGAAACAATGTGGTCATAAAGAACCGCGTTAAATATTACAAAACACAAAAATACATAGTCCCGTTTTGTTGTGTGAACATTGCCTTTCCACATGCATACAGCTTATGTTTTTATTCATAGGATCATCAATTCGTTTTGTCTAGCCAATGATAAAAAAGAAGCATTGAACGTGCGAAATCTCTTTAAGACGTTTAGTATCCTGTTATCCACATGTTCTTAGAACGTATTTTCTTATTGATGCATCGGAAAAAATCGATTTACAGTCGTCATACGCATTAAGATCTATATCGAGTAAGGTGGTATACTATAAAGGTATGGTATCGGCGCCTCAACATTGGCCACAATCGCCCTTATAAGGAGCAACGCGAGTTACCGCAGGAATAATTAATTGATCTTTAAGATCCTTGAGAATGAATACGATTAAATAAGTGATCGTTAAAATATTTTGAAATAATTACAAGATATCTCAACTTCTGCATTGAACCGTTGCGCCTTGTACATTTAGCTATCGGTTACTCTTATCTTCGCGAGAATTATCTCAAATTATAAACATTGCATTGGAATTGCAAATACTTTATCAGAATTTTGTTTGCGTAGTACTTGCGCACATCCTCCTTATTTGAGTGCGGCTTCATGCTTGACGTTCTCTCTTTTGGATACAACAACATTTTAGCCAAGCTTCTTCACGGTATAGGAAACATGTTTCCAACAAAGGAATTTTAGAATCCCAAAGTATTTCTTGGGCAAGAAATCACGCGACGTGATCGGGGTGGTAAAATCGCGAAAGCGGTGGATGCCAAACGCGTCTATCCAACTTATCCGCGAACAAATATGGCCATAGACTCCGCAGGAGCCGAACCTGCTATCTATGTGCATTGTTACTAGCAATGTGTTTACACGACGATAATGATGAAGTATGTTTATAAGTTGATGCTATGCGTTGAATAATGCATAAATTAAAATTCTAATTGGAAGCGAACTCGCTGTATCGATGTCATATAAACATGAGATGATAATAATTATGTTGGAATTTTTCTAGGAAGATAAAAACTTCGGTTCTTGTTCAAGTGGCATTGAGAACAAAAACGCCGAGTAAACAAATTCATAGTTGCTGACTGCATCGCTTTACTTCGCAGATGCACATTTTGACATTATGACTCACACGCTGAGTACGGATTATGCGGGCCATATTGCTACTCAACTCATACAATTTAATGATCGATAGGGTGACGTCACCGCTATTGGCTCATTATAGTAAAACGTAATGACCGTCTGTCACGTTTTTCCTAGAAATAAAATATAACAGTATGAATCAGTTTCCCTGTACCTTATTTCTAGCTTCAACTTGAACATACAGATTTTGATTTCTCTCTTTTTCATTAGCGTCTACTAAGAAATCATTCAAACATTTAGAAATCATTGACCTCCTTGTGTGGACCTCATTATTGTCTGTTTCGTTTATAACTTTTGTCCACATTTGGTGTTCGTTCTCATTCGGTCTGACTGTCTGACGTCACGTCTGCACTTAAACCTTGACACGAACTGACCAATATTTCCAATTTATTCTCGTCTTGTCTTTCCCAGCAATTTTATTTATAGCAACTGCAACACAATTCATCATGTTTATAAATAAACTGTTCTAGATACTGAACAATGTTGTTGATGCAATTTCTTTTGCTTTGAAATAGAACCATTCAACAGGCACCATAGGTGGTAGTCATAGATGGCCTCAAACTTTACGAGTGACAGTAAAAGTGGTCATTATAAAGCTATGAACGCATTCTAATCGGCTGGGAATGGGAAGAGTTAAGAGTTCAGTGGTGCTCGTAATTTCTTTTATAATATTTCTAGTGTTATTTATGTGTTCTTTAGCGTTTATTGAATAAGGCTGGTTATTTACATCGTAGTATCTTATTAGCTTAGGTTATTCTGCTCCACCTTGTGCATATCTACATCATAAGTCAATGAAGCGATTGGAATCTGAATACTGCCTCTACTCGTACTAAGTGTCATCGTCTGCCTAGCCTTTTCCTAACTGTGCTAGAGATTACATGTAAACTAGCACGTATTTATTTATTAGTCAACTTTGCTATCATGTAGCGTACCTAATAACGGTTGTTGGCAAAATATATTTTGTGTGTACATGTGACTACCTACCTAAGCAGGTAGTGTTGTGGTTAAATTAACGGGCAAAAACTACAGGATATAAAATAATTTTTCCTCTACCTAAACTACCAATAGACGCAACTTCAACATCGGTACCTAATATAATAACAATGCATACCCAAAAACTCAATACAAAACAAAATGAATCGGTCCAATGAACTTCCAATCACAGCACACCTTAAAAGTATAACAATTTATAAGGTTTTTCTAGCAATGACTCATAGCAATTAGATGTTATAGTTTGTTCGTCTATCCTCGAACCAGCTAACGTGACTCACGGTTCAACGGAAGCGAAACAAAATCGACAGCGAAAACCAGTATGTGTGTACCTCCCCTGCACTTTCATCTTGCGGTGTAAGGGGTTCAAGAAGCTCTACAATGTTTTACAGTTCATCCGCTCCTACAGGCATGACGTCACTACACTGATCGTTTTTTCGTCCATGAGTTCGTTCGCCAGATGATGAGATTACTTTTTTTTTTTACCTCTAATGACAGCCATGTGTACTTGAGTGCAGGGTTAGTACTCAAGTCTGGTTCGTCCATTCAATAATTTTCTTGCGTACTAGTGGAAAGGTTATTCTTAAGTATCTACTTACTTATTTTTACTGCTAGTTTCACAGCGCTTTCTCCATGTTTTATTTTATTGGAGTCAACATGGTCACTATGTTTAATGAAGAAACTTGTCATTTGTTGAAGTACTTGCTAACTCTCACAACGAGTCATTAATCTTTATTAGGTACTTTTCTAATGAAGCATATAGCGTGTATATGTGCGCAATATACTCTTTTAACGAATGATTCTACATGATGTTTAAAACTCGTTAAAGATTATGAGGTTTATTTATAAACGATGATAAGTTATGTGACGTTTAAACGTCAAAAATGTATAGTTAAACAGTCGCTAATCACTACTTAACTTTAAGCAACGTTTATGAGTAAATGGGTACTTATGTGATTAACTTGAAATATTAAAATAACATAATTTTCTTCTTCCAGAATTCAAAAAGGATTGGTCAGACCATGCTCTGTGGTGGCCCGCTCGCAACAAATGGCTATCCCGACCCAAGCACACACTGGACCAGTATGGCGTCCACGCCGATGCCGCCCTCCACTTCACTCCTATGCACAAACCCATCAGAATCCAGCTCCCGGACCTCAGATTCATTGACTGCAAGATCGACTTCTCTATTGACACCTTCAGCGCCGTTGTTCAGCTTTGCAAAAGTCTTGGTAAGTTTAATTGTTATTTTTATCTGCTTGACTGTGTATAATTTGGTTAAGGAAATGATTAGTGGCTTGATTCAAGATTGCATTGTTTAGTGTAGCCCTAGACAACAATAGATCGTTTGGCAATGCGAATATTAGCATAATATCTATTAGTTTTTGATGTGACGATGTGCTAGATTTGGCTAACAGCACTAAGAAATCTTTCTGACCTTGGGCTTTGGGTCAGCCAAAAACGAAATAATAAATTGTAAGAAGTCTCAGTAAAAATGCAGATAAAATTACAAGATACAAGAACATAAATTGGGCAATTTAGATAGGCATTTACGCCCAAAAAACTACATAAAACCATCTACATCGTTATCTTGTTTTCCAATATCTTTCTCTCTGCGCAAAAGATCGTAAAGGTCATATTTATTTTTATAGCGAAACTTCTACGTTTCAACACTTTGTATGTAACGGCTGTCGATTTACGATCTGACTTTTATGCCTTATACTGCATCACAAGTTCTAAGTCCAACCTCAAATGTAATTTATCTCGTCCAAATGTTAATGCTCGTAAAGTTGATCAACTCGTAAAAGTTGAATGTTTATTCTGAAGGACCCATACATACGATGGGGCGTGTTGCTATCGTAATATTACCACTATTTGATTTTCGTTCTTATTATGGGAGCAATTACCCCCTGGTGTTTGATGATAGGGAAATTAGCTACTGTAGCGATTCGCAAACTTGTAATCTGTAATTATTTTGCGCGGTTTAGCATCATCATCATCTGCCTAGCCTTTTGTCGGCTTAGCATAATCAGCATATAATGTCCCCACTGCTGGGACACAGGCCTCCTCTCTGTGAGAGGGAGTGGGCTGTAATTCACCACGCGGCCCCAGTGCGGGCTGGTGGATGTCACATATCTTCGAATTTTTTGGTTCTAGGACATGACAGTTTCCTCACGATGATGTTTTCCTTCACCGTTTTGAGTGCACGGTTTGCACTATTGCCTAACATAGTTTTGTTCTGCCCCAGGTGACAAGGCTAAGGGTCATAGAACTGTTGCCATCATATTTCAGACACAATAAAATTGTAATTCGATTCCTACAAGCTTCCGATTATGGTATGGTAACCAAAATGTATGTAACTGCCCACTCTAGTGTATCTATAAACTAAACGTGATATATGACTAGCAATAAAAACATTACAACTACATGTTTCCTAATTCTTGCAGGTATACGACACCCAGAAGAACTGTCTCTCTGCTATCCCTTAGAGCCGTCCCACCTCAAGCAGAACTACCAGAACTTAAAGGAGGCTAAGAGGATAAAGTCTTCACACCCCGCAGACACCAACACGTTTATAGCAGCCACTAGAGGCTCATCAAATAGTTTGGACAGGCCCAACGGGCTGTGTCCTGCGACACCACCTCCTCCAAGGTCGCTCTCTGCTACCCCTGTGGCACAACAAGTAGGTGTCATAATATTATATTTGTTAATTTCAAACCGAGCTTCATTCAAATAAATAAAATCTAAAAAAAAACTGTACCAGTGAAGTCAATACAGCATAATCAGTCCTGTAACTTTCCACGTGTGGGACATAAGCCTCCTCTCTACGAGAGGGAGTGGACCATATTCCACATGTCAATTTGTGGTTCAAGTGAAGTCAATACATACAAGAAAATACTTAGACCCAATGGTGACCCTTGTGGAATCCACTGAGTTTATTCAGTTTCAATTCAAATAGCACGTGAACGTTCTTAATCGGTTCCGACCTTCTGCAAAGCAGCAGTTCTCGAAATTGGTAAAAAAGAAACTAAAACGTTGAATGTGGTAATATGATCTGGAGTTATGAGCTCACTCATTGGTTAAAGATAATTCAGAGGTTATTTTTAACATTTATTCGTCAGCTAACAAGAATGGTGCAGGAAAATGCATCTGTTTCACATCATACACTGTTTATGTTATATGCATAAGGTTATTTAATAATAAATTATGCTGGTTTTGATCGCTTTTGCCGTAACTTTTGACTTGGAGACGAAACAAAATGGTTATATGTAAAACATACTATTTCAAGTTATTTCGTCCTACGTACGACAAAAACTATGAGATTTATTAACCACGTCTACACATCAGCCACCCTTTTCTTTTTTCTTAATCTCCCAATTTTCTTTTCCTCAGAACGGCACACTCCGTCGTTATGGGGGTGTATATAGCACACAGAGCGATGGCTCAAGCGACGGCGGGTACTGCGGTACCCCGCCCCGGGCTGCTTCCTTGGACGCCCTCGACTCCCTAGCAGAGTTGTCCCTAGCGGATTCTCCTATGGAACCAGACAGCCAATCACGAGAGTCCCTTCTAACGCCCAAGTCTCTCATGGAACGTGCCAGAATGAATGTTGGGTACGTATTTGTTATTATAGGTTATGAAAGCATAGTACTTATCTATTGGGGTTATCCCGCTAGTAGAACAAGGAAAAAAGTATACTCTAAAACCCATAATAGGATAGTTATTTGTTTGCCTGTTTTTGTTGTATTATCTAATTTCACGACAATAATGGAATTTTTGTATAGGAATGATGTTAATGTATTTTTAATGATCACTTTACCGCATAGTTTTTTTGATGATTTCATGTGTTCCGTCATTGTATTGGAATGTTAGTTGCCTCAATAATATTGTTTACGACGTTTTACCAAAATTCACATCATCAATAATATTCTGCTTCAATTTTTGCAAAATTATCATTTTAAAATCTCGTTTAGACCGCTCGAAAACCTCTTTCTGTTGAAAACATCCCGTCGAAAACAATTGACAGAAATTGTTTGAAGCAACAAAAGGATATTTGATATTTTGTTTAAATATATTTAGCCCTGAACGAATTCAGTGATTTCAGGGCCTTGAAATACATACAAACATTGTAACTATAATCTTCTCCCCGCAGTTGGCTCGACTCATCCCTCTCCATAATGGAGCAATACGTTCGTGAATGGAACACGCTACAGCTCCGGTTCAAGTTCTACTCGTTCTTCGACCTGACAGCGCGTGCGCAGGACGCGGCGCGACTGAACCAGCTGTACCAACAGGCGCGCTGGCAGATCCTAAACCAGGAGGTCCAGTGTACAGAGGAGGAGATGCTGCTGTTTGCTGCGTTACAGGTAATTATTTCTTTTTCTCAGTGTGTCTATGGCAATCTATATTGGGTTGACCCAGAATTTTGTTACTAACTACTACGGCTAGACGCTTAATTAGTATTATTTATTAATTTCCAATACTTCGCCTGTTTTAACCACAACGAAAGCCTCTCAGGGATCATCCGTGTGCTGACGAGCCGTTCATTTAAATCTTAATTACTACAATGATACGTACAGTATACTTTTTAATTACTACTACACATAAAATTACAAGCTCAGAAACAGAGAAAAACCTTTTTTCAATGGGGAAGACAACTGTCAAAGTGGCGCTCTAAACGATTGTTCCAAAGTAGCTGACACATTGTATAACTTAATTAAAAGTTGATCACAAATATCGTAAAAATGACTTATTAATAAATAAATAAAACTGAAAATCCTTTAATATAAAAGTATTCATTGACAATTGCAGATCTTATCAATATGAGGAAACTGGCTTCATATCATTTCTCTGATGCATCTGTTTTTTTATTGAATCTGCAAAATGACAGAAATATCTCCAAGTTGAGTACATTTTCGCGTCATTTGGTCAAATAAAAACCACACTAATCACCCAAAATGTGTTTTTTCTTGCTTTGTTTACACACTTCAAGAAATGTCAAACTGAGGCCATTGAGAACAAACGCACACAGCGCCATCTGAGATTAGCTTTATCTTGCCATCCCCATTAAAAGTAAAGAAAAATTCATTTATTTTCCACACTAATCAAACCATAATACTGAAATGATTAGAATCAATTCCAATCAATCAAATTCAAAATCAATCAATTGAAATGCAGCTGAATCTTTTGTGTAAAAAGCTTGACTATCCTCTTGGACAAGCAAAATAGTGACATTTCTGTATTTGGACATTCCTCAATTGAATTTGATGGGTCAAGTTCTATTAGACAATGAACCACACACGGCCAGACAAGACAAAAGTGCCCATTTAGCACCCTTTTTCCTATTTGAATTAACCTGACATTATCAATCTTCCAGCTGCAAATCGAACTACAAACGCTAGCAGGCGGCAGCCTAGATGCACCGGACGGTACAAATGCAGCGCCAGCCAACGCGCCCGAGGATGAGATCGACGCAGCGCTGTCAGCGCTTCAGAATCAGCTGGAGGGCGGGCCGGCACCGCATAATGACATCACGCATGTGCCCGAGCTTGCGTCTTACCTCAAGTATCTTAGGTGAGTGTTATCTGCGTCCTCCAAGAGATAGGAGGAAAGAACCTTTTCTCAATGGGCCTCTTTTTCAGTTAGTTTCGTCCTCTGCCAGCATCGGAATTCCCTTCCACCTATAGCCCGCCAGGCTTCAAAGCAAGAGTGAACAGCACCCTAATTGCGTAACACACTTCAACCACAATCTGAATCATTTCGAAGGATATTGCTAATCAATTGCTTCATATGTTCGAAAAAATTGTCTGCTCAACAACGTAAATAACGCAATGAATGTTGTTGAACTGTCAAAATTAAAGCCATTGCTACTGTTGTGTTAGGCAGGCGTCTTCTGGGCACGCGCGTTCCATCGTAGACCTACCATCCTTTCATCAGGCGAGATCAAGACACTTTTTTCTTGACAATTTTTTTAGGGCCACTTTCGGTAATTTAAAAATAAAGTTGGCGAATCTTCAAAGACGTGTTGTTTATAAAAACCGAAAAACTTTTGTTGTTGCTGTTTTATTGCTATTATAATACCGTTTTTTACCGAATTACGTTTCGCCAGTTCATTTAAAAATGAACTCCATAATTTTGAAGGCCTGATATCGCGTCAGTAAATGAAATTGATAGAAATTAATTTATTGGAATTGGGGCTGGGAATCCCCATGTCAACTATTACGATTGTTTACCGAAGATTCATCATTCATCAATTGACACATAATTGATCTCAATTCATATTGAATGGGGAAGTTTTCAGTAAATATTTATATCAGGAAGTTGTTGATGTTATGACGGTATTAGTAACCCATTCAGAACCTCATCATGGAGCGTGTTGTGGCAAACAACGACGTGTTTTTTTTTTTAAACTTCATGTCGTTGCCAGGTGTACTCTTTTATTTTTTCATTACGTGTTTATTTTTGCTGTACTTACTCCACATCTGCTCATAGTTAACAGACTGATTGCAGATCAAAATAGAGAAAAAAAATACCTGTTTATTTTAATTAAGATATTTATATATGTTTGTTTTGTTGTAACTTATCGTCTGTGACAGTTTATTTTGATCAGTATGATATTTATGTATTACTGCTTCTGCCCACGACTTCGTCTGCGTAAATTTCCGCCCCCAACCCATCGCGTCTCATCGCATACTATTACTCCCCGTGCTACTACTTCGTTTTTGCTTAGTGTTATTTCTGACTTTTTTTCACTTTGCTTGGCTCCTACTGGTCGTAGCGTGATGTTAGATAGCCTATAACCTTCCTCAAGAATTACGCCATCAAATGCAATAAGATTTTTTTGAAATCTGACTGGTGGTTCCGGAGATTACCCCCTACATACATACAAACAAACAGACAAATTTTACCTCTTTATAATATTAGTATAGCAGTTGAAAACCAGCATCAGGCACTAGTTGTCTGACATTATTGCTGAACTGGGCCTCTTGTTGCAGCAGTAAGGCACACTTTCCTGCTATTCTCGTACATCAGACTTTATAGTTTCTATTTGATTTTTATTTGTTGCTATCTGATGTATGCATCTGGTGTATGATGTGTCTTTTAGTATGTGCTGAATGCATGTATTTTGCTTTCTTTCTGTATGTATGTATGTGTTCATCTTAGGGCTGATTTTATCGGAAAAATAATTTTGATTTTTGGACAGTTCTTCCATACAAAATCTGGGCTGATTTCACCATAGTCAGAGGGGCAATTCTCTTAATTTTAAGAACGTTCACAGTCTGATTTCAGTCTCAATCTGTCAAAAACACCTCTAAAATCCCTACTTGTTTGACAAGTTTTTCACATTGATTGTCGCTGAGATGACATTGTTACTAGATTTTGAACGTTTTTAATTATGGGAATTGACCTTTCCGTGAAATAAAATTGCCATCTGACAGTTCTAGTATGGAAAAACTGTCAAAAATTCACAAGTTTATTCTCAGGATATGACTTATTCTAGGTAAAAAAGTTTGGTAAAATTCGCCCTTAGTCGTAGGTATTTACTATTTTATTTATATTTTTTCTAAGTATGTATTTACATAATAATTTTCTTTCTTTCATCTCATGTCGACCGGCCAGCAAGTGTAACAACGAATACTGTGCTTTCGCGTAAGATCTTTGTAATTCCCCCTCATACCACCAAAATAACTTAATTGTTTTAACCTTGTTGTAAACACATGTATTTAGTTTGTACACAAACCTATTTAGTAACCTGTAAAATATATATTTTCGTATTTTTTAATGTATCACCATACCTATCTCTTGTTACTATTGCGCACCCATAAAAATAACTGTAAAACCTCCTCCTTTTTTGAAGTCGAATAAAAATAATATTAACGTCTCCGAAATGTCCATAAGGAAGGGCCAGGGTAGCCCGCGAAATTTAAATTTTCTTATATTCATATAACCCTATTAAATTACTATTTCAAATTGTTACTATTGCGCACGAATAAAAATAACAGTAAAACATCCTCCTTTTTTAAGTTTGATAAAAATAATAAGCGGGCTACCAAGCGCATCCCCCTTATTAGTTTATAAAATAAAATATACCATTCATTACCTACTGGCCTCCAAATAACGAAACTAGATAATATGTTAGTCTTCCCGCTTAGAACTCTGGCCACACTGAGACGAATCCCTCGCGGGATACGGGACGCGATTGCGAGCGTCAATCGTTTAATCAATCAACTTTACCCTGAGCGAGTAACTCGGGTATACTACTACAAACTTGAAGGGACTGACAAATTAGCCCAGCTTTGAGCTTGACGAGCACTGGCTTACCCCGAGGCGATGGACCACTTAATGATTTGGAAGATTCCCCTCAATTTGGCCAGAGAACTTTTAAATCAATGTCCACGGTTTACCCAAATTATTTTGATTATGCTATCGTCCTTAATAATTCTTTAGTGACATCTTTCTTCTATTTATTTCATTACGATAACATTAAATTGTTCTTTCTCAGGCCGAAACGCTTCACTCTAAAGGCATACAAACGTGGCTGGGTGTCATGTCGCGACGGCGTACTGCGCATACATTCGTCGCGCGAAGCCGCTGGGAAAGGAGAAACTCCTTCGTATGCTGTTGAACTGCGCGGTGCTGAGGTAGGCACAACTAATTTTTTTTATTTTTTTTTTTATCGTTGTGTCTTCTGGAAATTGGTAACAACGAAAATAGCTGTCAAATATTTCGCTGTTTTGATGAAAAGTCGCTCTAAAATACACTAAAATATTGATTAAAATAACATTAAAAAAACATTTGGAAAGTTCCAAAGGATTTTTACCCCTGAAACTATAACTACCTATACTCATTGTTACAACAATAATGATTGCATTTCATAATCAATTTTATTATGTACTGTTATATAATATTACATAAAATACACAAATAATAACTTAGTACCGGTCTAAGTTGTTAGTTTTTTTTTATATAAAGAACTGTATTTCTATCACAGTTACGATCTTACTACAAAAACTGTCTCGATAGTTTCAAGCAGGTTTTTGAACCGATACCGGTTCCAAATTCGGGTACCACCATACAAAATCTCGTATTTGTACCTTGAAGTTATTTTTCAAATGCCTATTAACTATCCTTTTTGCTAACTCTGTAAGTATCTGTTCTAACTTACGAAAATATTTGTTTGTACAGTACCGATACTGATTAGAAATACCAATAATAAAGGTACTATGTCTGGTACCGGTACCACACCAAGACCAATGGTACCGGTTCCCAAAAATACCGTTCTCGTTTCAACCATGACCAAAAAAAACCTTGTTTTGTAACAAGACCTTAGCAGTATTAACTTTGTTATTGCACAGGTGACTCCCGACGCTCACCCCGCGACGGGCCGCTACAGCATCAAGCTGGAGATTCCCGCAGAAGACGCCATGCACGAGATGTGGCTCAAGTGTGAGAATGTAAGTGAAAACCCTTGTTATTTTCGTAGAAACAAATATCAACCTTGCCACTGTGTCAGTAAAGTTGATTTCAGAATGACTAGTACTATTGTAAAGGTCATAAAAATATTAAAATTGCAGTGAAAACTAAACTTTATGTGAAGGCACAAAAGTTATGTTTTCGAAATAACTTCACAAATGGCATGTTATAAAGCTCATATAAGGCTTTTTGCCATTAACTGGGCATAAATCTAGACTCTTGAGCTGTTACTGAGAAATTCCTAATGGACTAAACTAAAAACGACCCGGGAATCGAATTCAGATTCGATTCCCGGAAAAAGTTCAGTAACTATTTCCGTTTTTTTTTTTCATTTCCTTTATTTATGTCCTAGGAGGACCAATATGCCGAATGGGTCGCCGCCTGTCGTCTAGGATCGCGCGGTCGATCGCTAGCGGACGCAGCGTTCGCGACTGAGGCGGCTGCGGTACGGTCTCTGCTCGCGTTACAGCGACCGCAGCCCGCAGCTGCGCTCAACCAGCATTCACTGCCACATCTAGACCATCTGCAGCCTGATAACTATCTAGCGCCACGGTTCCTTAAAAAACTTAAGGGGAAGGTGAGTTTTTGGTCTAAGGCTCTGCAAAGAACAGAGTTTTCTGATGTCATTGGATAATACCCCATACTATAATCAATGCTAAGTTCAAAATTGTAACATTGATGCAGATACCAAACGAGACCTCAGTCGTTATTTTTTACGCGATTTTAGAAGCACGTCGTTTTTGGCCATCTGACAACAAAGACAAAGTTTAGCTGCAGCGTTATTTAGCGTTGCAGCTTACTATTCAATGACATGTCTTTCAGGTTCAGTTTTTTTTTTACGTCACAGTATTATGAGAAAACTTTTGTATCTTTCCAGTTCACACAACGCGTATTAGAGAGTCACGCCAACGTAAAAGACCTACCGTTGCTCGAAGCCAAGCTGCAATACATCAAGACTTGGCAGAATCTCCGCGACTACGGACAGACCATGTTCGTGGTACGGTTCATGGGTCACAAGAGGGACGAGATCATCAGCATCGCCAATAATAGGATCATGCGACTTGACCCCAATACTGGGGACCATATCAAGACGTGGCGGTTTAGTACTATGAAGGTGAGCGAGGTTTTGTTCACAATTTTTTTTATGGATAGAATACTCTACAGGGTCAAATTAAATTGGCGAGCGAAACTCCGCAGACGTGATAATACAATTACATAAACTGCGGTCGGTGACTTCATAAAAAAAAATGACAAATTATTATTTTTCGGTTTGATCGTGTTTAGATACCGATACCCATCACGTCTGCAGTTTCGCTAGCTAATTTAATTTGACCTTGTATATAAAAACCAAGATTACTTTAGACCAGAAACGATGAATGGACTGTGTGAAGGATGATATGGCTAGAATGGGGGTGACTGCCGAGATGACGACTAATAGAGATGTGTGGAAGTAAAAGACATGTTGCGTCGACCCCAAATGTATTCGACACCAACTAAAGGGAAAAAATGATTTAAGAAAATGGGCGGTCTGTGGCAGTTTACCATAGTGTTGTCTGATGGTCCCAAAATTCTTGGTTGGATTGTGAAAGCCTATGTTCTTGCTTACTCTTTCCGGGACTAGCGGCGTTTTGTGGTTCTTTAGCTCAAGTTCAACACGGCATATTCAATACATGTTATTGAAATAAATGGTTTTTAAAATCCAGAAAGAAATTCCCTTATTTTTTTTCAGATGTTTAATAATAAGTTAAGGAAACAAGCATCTTCTGGGCACGCTCGTTCCATCATAGACCTCATCTATCGCTTTCCACCAGACGTGATCGAGGTCACGAGCAGACCCATTCGGCAATAAAAAATAAATTGTAGCTAACAAAATTATTCCTTCATTTCAGGCATGGAACGTAAACTGGGAGATAAAACACATGATGGTACAGTTCGAAGAGGGTAACATAATCTTCTCAGTTCAGTCCGCTGACTGCAAAGTTGTCCACGAGTTCATAGGAGGCTACATATTCCTCTCGATGCGCTCCAAGGATGCCAACCAGACCCTCAACGAAGAACTTTTCCACAAACTCACTGGCGGGTGGACGTAAATACTTCCACCAACGTGTTAGTGAAGTAAGCCATACAATTATTATTACTACCCATTCGCGCTCAGTTTGCCGGTCCGTGGAATAAGCGTTCCCTCCCCCCAATTGCCTACCGCACACCTGAGTCGCCCTCTCAGTACCGTAAGCAACGTCATCGCAAGTGCGTGATTAATACATACTCAGCACCGTAATATTCTTCAGTTTTTTCGATATTTGCTCATTTTGCTGACGATGAGTCATACTTAGCGCGAACGGGTCGTACTGACAACCCTATCATGGGTACTACGGAATACTACATAGTTTATACGCGTTCGTAACAAATAAATAGTGCAAGTTTTTAATCTAGTGGCAAGTAATAATTATATTTTTAATTTTTTTACTATCTGTACAACATTGTAATAATTATTTAATTTTAATGTAATGGCGAATGGATGGCGCCTTGAATCGTGCCTTGATGACGTGCTAAAGTTTTGATAGTGTATAGCTGATATTTTTGTACCAAGAGAATGCATTCATAATTTTCTATTCTACACAAAACATTTACTTTATATCTTATATGTAGTGCTTCCAATAACTTCGTATGCAGCGATCTTGTAAATGCCAAATACATCTTTTGATACAGAATCTTGATAAATGAAATGCTTCCGTACATTAATACATCACTTTATTGTTTATATGTAATTCTAGTTATAAGAAACATGCGATGGATATGAGCTTTTAAATAATATGATAAGTAAGTTTTAATGTTCATGTAATAAATAGTAATATTGGATCCTCTGTGTAGTGCCAGCAGTGTACAGATGCTAGCTCATCAAGCTACTACAATCTGTCAGATTTCTTTAATATATTTTCAACTTTATCGCTAAAGCATTAGGGTCAAGGTTGATTGGGAAAATTTGACAGTTTCGGGTAGCTTGATGTGCTGGCGTCTGTACTTGACATAATAACACCTCGAATGTGTGCCTATGATCCATTTGGTGCTGTATCATTCAACAAGTGTGTGTGTGTATTCATACATAATATTGAGTGGCCTTAACATACTAGAGATTTATCGTATTTTGTTCTTTATTCATTGTAAATAACATCGGTTAATATTCAGGGTCAAATTAAATTAGCCAGCTAAACTCTGCAGACGCGACGGATATCGAAATCACGATAAAACGAAACAGAAATTAATCTTACGATGTATTTTTGTGTGGAGTCAACGATTTCTTGTAGTGTTGTTATTGGCACTATGAGTTGAGAAAATCTGTTTTCTTTTGTTTTATCGTGTTGAGGTCAGGCGTGGTCCGAGCGGGGTCGGGGGTCGCGACCCAATATCATTCAAGCTGTCGAGAGTCTGAATGATTTACGTGTCTTACTAACTGAAGTTACCACCTTACTACTTAGTTGGTGACCCCCCCCAAAATCTTGGGCTGTGACGGCGCCTGGTTGAGATGTGGATGTCCATCACGTTTGTGAAGTTTACACAAACTAAACTGTAGCTCTACCACGAGTTTGCACAGCCAAAACTCGCTATCGTCTCCGTAAATAATATCTATGAAAGTACAGTGCCCCTAGCGGTCACTGAAAAAATTTAAATTCGTACCATGATCACTATAGATTTCGATAGGTAGCAAACCTAACGTAATATATTCGATAGTCACCACCGTTACTCGATGACACAACAGTGACATAAAAAGAAAAAACAACAACCACTAAATTACCTTAAGTAGTTCACTAACCACCAACCTTTCTATTTAGTCGGATTATTGACTGTCATAACATTTTTAGCAGGCATTTTTCAGAGATAGCACTACATTTTAAAGCATAATCTATATCTCTCTATCGAGTTTACCTTAGCGCCTGCGTAAGACTCCGTAAGGCTGCGGTTCCACTGAGGCGGAGCGGAGACGAGCTGTGCCGCGATTCACCAATCACATGGCTGGTGCCATGCCAGGTGCCATGTGCCAAAGCCATGTGATTGGTGAATCGCGGCACAGCTCGTCTCCGCTCTGCTCCGCTCCGCCTCAGTGGAACCGCAGCTTCAAACTCATGCTCCGTCAAACTTACACGCTAGCGAGTTTAACGCTATAGCGTGTAAGTTTCCGATAACAACTCATGGTAGACGTACTGATATTTCAAGTGTAGTCACTACCTGCGGTCGATGACCCAACAAAAAACATCGTCAAATTAATTTCTTTTTTGTTTTATCGTTATTAGACATCGATACCCAACACGTCTGCGGAGTTTCCCTAGCTAATTTAATATGACCCTGTAGACACATTAATATAAGTTATTTTATACCAGTGACAAGATAATTTTAGATAAAAAAAATTTGGCTTCATGTTGTATACCTATTAATTGCAAAGATTATTTTATTATTGTTGACGACTAGTCTCATTAAGATCGCATATAATGCTGTCACTTTTATTTAATTATCGTAATTAGAGTAATATTATAAGTATTAACAATTATCTGCCTTACTTTATTGTGGAGTTCTTGTACAAATTGTATGTACTTTAATTAATAATTTTGAGTATGTTTGTAAATGAATGACGTAATAAATGTAAATTAATAACATTTTTGTGTTTGAACTTAAACTTTAAAACCCACATTTTAAAGTTTACCCTGTTCCATACATCGTGAGGTATCGTTGGTGGAAAGTAGACACGTCAGGATTCGCGGGAGGCATCACCATCGCTACTGCGCAAGACCCCGCAGGATAAATACCAAACACCCAGTTAGCCTGTGTCCAAAGAATCTTTATACTCTGGTGGAACTCGTCGAAGGAATGGATGCAAGGGCAAATGCAACCTGCATCCTGAAATTCTTCCACATTTATTAAATCTGTAATTTCATCAGCTGTACCAGTGATAGCGAACAGCGTGTATCCTGCAACATAATAAAATAGACTGTAGCGTCTTGTACTTTTCGTTTTCACCATAAAATAATAATGACGTAATCAAATTTCAATATGCCGTAAACTCGCCCTTCAGGTCCTTTACTCGGTTAATTGCCGATGTTCAGTTAACACGGTCATTAAGCACAATCAGCCAATAATGTTCCCACTGCTGGGACGCAAGCCCCTCCCCTCTCGGTGAGAGGGACTGGGTCGTAACGTAACCCAACACGCGAACCCAGTGCGGGTTGGTATATGTATGACTTGATCCCGCCATTTTGACGCTCACTATATTTCAGTTCTTTTTTTGTAGTAGTAGTTGGTAGATGGATATGCAGGTTTCTTTCGCCGTTTTTAGTGCAGTGGAGATGTAACAATGTACACAAAGTAAAGCGCATGTCTGGGTTCGAACCTACGACCTACAACTCGTAGGTAAGTCGCGGCCACCACCACTGCTCATAGTCATTATAACATTACCAAATGCAAATACGTAAAGGTACTTGTAACAGAACATCGAGCATTCGCCGTTTTATAATTTTATCGAACCGCACTTCGAACACGACCTGGCTGCTGGCTGCGTACGAACAGGGAATGCACGCGCGCAGTTCGTAACCGGCTCGCGAGCGGCGTATTCGCCAGGTCTGGACGCACCTTTACAGTACATGGAAATGGTTTTGGAAACTGAGCTTTTGCCTGTATTGTACAGACGCCAGCACATCAAGCTACTACAATCTGTCAAATTTCTTTAATAGATTTTCAATTTTATCGCTAAAGCATTAGTTTCAAGGTTGATTGGGAAAATTTGGCAGTTTCGGGTAGCTTGATGTGCTGACGTCTGTAGTATTCGTAAAAACGTTACATTATATGGAAATGTTCGAGAAAATGCTCTAGTGTATTAAGGACATTAAGGTATGCTCACCTTAAGTGAAACGATTACATAAAGTATGCATTACTCACCTAAACTGCACATAGCCATAGGAGGCTGTTTAAAATAGGCGATATGTTGCAAAGCTGTATCTTTTCCTGGTCTGAATCTATACAGATCACGAATGTAATTCTGAGCCACATATATGTAACCTTTGAAAGAGACCAGGTAACTGGCCGTCATTTCTGCGTCTACGACCATCTCCCACCATTGATGTTCTCCAGTGTCTTTAAACTTGTAAATGTGTTTGAGCCCAACTACATAAACCTCATTTTCGTGGGCGCATACTGCGGGCCCCTGTAATGCGTCAGGCAGCCTTGCAATTTTTCTAAAAGTCCGCTGCTTTAAATTGTAGGTAATAGCTGAGTCTAACACTACCCTGAAATATACAGGTTTTGTTTAGTTTTACATTTATTTGGGAAACAAACAGCAGTTTGTCACAAAGTTTCCACTTTTGTGGTTGAGCTGGTTTAGAACAATTTACTGAATCCATGGTAATAGGTTGAGCGTCGATTTCCCTGCCACTCGGTATTTTTCGTTTTCTACATAAAAGAATGATGAAGTGACCAAATTTCAATATGCTGTAATCTCACCGTTCAGGGCCTTTACTCGGTTAATTGCCAATGTTCACTTAACACGGTCATTATGCTCAATCAGATGTTCCCACTGCTGGAACACACTGACTGGGTCGTAATATAACCCACCACGCGGGCCCAGTGCGGGTTAGTAGATGTCACGTATTTGAATAAAATAAATACATATTATGCGATTTCTTCACCATTGAAGTCGCCCTAACAGCATAATTATGATAGCTGTTAGGGCGACTTCACTATAATAATAATCGGCGTAACGGTAATCCGCATGTTCAGAGATTACGAGTTAAAAAAAACATTTTTCAAGTTTTTTTAATACAAAAAGAAATGTTCAGGCGGAAGTTTTGCGAGCGTCAGATTTTGTCGGCCATTAGCCGGGTCGAGAGTCTAGACCTACCTGGCTATTGCCTTTAGCCTTATTTTCAAGCGTCCAAGCACGCTCGCTGGCGTTGGTAATATTTAAATGTTTTTCATTACAGTTGAAGTTTAGTTTTGGTACTTAAAATGTATATTATATGTGATGTCTCGAAGCTTACGAATCCTCCACTCTCCCGTTCAGTCGTGACGTAATTAATGAATCGTCTCTTAAGATCTTATTAACTTACGTACAGACGCCAGCAGGTCAAGCTACCCGAAACTGTCAAATTTTCCCAATCAACCTTGAACCTTAATGCTTTAAGGATAAAGTTGAAAATGTATTAAAGAATTTTGACAGTTTGTAGTAGCTTGATGTGCTGGCGTCTGTACCTATTTAATAAAGCGCAATTGTTTTTGATATTTATTATTCACTGCTAATTACAATTTTGTATATTTCAATACCTAATCTACATATTATTTTGTTTACATTACAACAATGTTAAATATCTACTATTATTTTATATAAAATTTTAGCATGTCTGGCTTTCAGTATTATCTTTTTTTAGTACATTATTAAACCTGTTAACTAACACTTCTGGATGTTGTACTTGTCCATGCAACTTAGATATAAAATTATATAATTGTTTAAATTGTTCATAAGTCATTCCAAAAACATGATCACAATATGACAAAGTTTTAATTCTGGTGCGGGCCCGTTTTTGATATTCCAGTATAGATAAAATATAATCTATTTGAGGACGAGTGAGCTCAGCATCTATGGAAAACAATTCATCACCGTCTCCTTCGCTCGGGGGCATGTAATGTTTTCGATTTCTCATCAGCATCGCCGAAATCACTATCGGCATCATTAAACCATCGGGAATTTTATATTTTTGACATATTATATCACAATTAGATGTTGATATAAAATCTTCCATACAGGATTTTAAATTCGATTTTGCTTTTGTCGATAGAAGACCGAAGTCTATGGGGGTGTCTTGTGTATCTGGTGTAGAAAATTTTTGATCTTGAGAGTCTGGGTGATATGTTACTGGCTCTCCTGGTAAGGGTTCTGTTTTTGGTGCTTTACCAGGCTCCAGTGGCATGGGAAATTCAGGTACTTCCGGCACGGGGAGCTCAGGCACAATTGGTATAGCTACATCAGGAAACGCTGGTACTGGCATCCCTGGTAGGGGATTGCTTGGTTCAGGTATTTCTGGTGCATCTTTTCGTCTAGGCATTGGCCTAGGAATAGGAATCATATCAATTCCCTGGATTGTTTGGGAAGTTCTCTGAACATTGTTCAAGGATTCAGAAGATATATTGCTTTTGGTACACATATCAACTCTCTTCTTTGCTTCAAGCCAAGATCCAGTGGCTGTTGTGATTTGATATTTGACCTAAAACATATTAGGACATTTTAAAGAGCGGTATTACGTTGTTAGCAGACATTTTTTTTTAAATTATGAAGCAATGGATTAGCAGTACCCGTCCAAATGACTCAGATTGTGATTGGTAGTTGTGACTTGTGAGTGTTAGCAATTGGGGTGCAGATAAGGTAAAGAACATTTTATGATATCATTTTGCTACAGTAGATTCTAGAGACGATGCAACTGCTTTCTGTGTTGCTAGAGATATGCCAATCTAAAACATACATGGTCATTTCCCACATTTCTAGGCTGTGAACTCGGCTCAGGAATATTATTCTCTAATTCCCTTTGATGGTTCTCATAGCATTCTGGATAGAAAAATCTTTTACATGAATCCTGCAACAAGAATGATTAGAAAGTATTATAAAAAAATAATCACAATAAAAACAAATATTTGTGTGATTTCTTTATTAAATCTGCAGTAAGTTGGAGTCATACTTTTACACCTACCTCCATTTTCTATAACTTAAAATTTGTACAGCAAAAAAGGCTTAGGTACAATGACTCTATTTTTGTGCATTCAATAAAACATTCAATCCAAGCAATAAAACCTAAAAACTGGAGTAGGAAAAACTATAGCAGAACTTACCTGTGTTAACCGTAAAGAATAATAGAGAACTTTTAAAAGAGTTTCAGTAGCTTCTTGCAACAAGTGACCTTTCAAACGAAGGGTATGCAAGGCAAAGCTTAAGCCACTAGCCGAGGACATTTTGATTCAATTAAAGACTTCAATCATTCTCTAATTATGTTGACCCAAAACTAAGTATTGATAAAACCAGTTTTAAATTTGTACGTAGCTTTAGCGTAAGAAAACAGAGTTATTTATGGGCATGTTTAATACTGTAGACTGTGGTAAATTTTACCCGTGTATCGATCATGATTTCACATTGTTTACAAAAAATTACACAAACATGTTCGCGGATTTTTTTGAATCCATTTTGCAGTTTTTGTGTGTGACATAAGTTTGACAGTTATTTGGCACAATATTGGTAAAGTTGCCAGCCTTGTCAACGCATTTTAGTTTTAATTTTTAGCAAAAAAGTGGGTACGTTCGGTTGCCAGCACCATGTCGATATTACTAAGTCTCTCTCCACACCATTAGACTTAGATTATACAAATCTATTTAAATTGACAAGAAAAGGATGGTATGGGAGTGGAGTGGGAGGATTCAACCACTTCCCTATTCGTAACTGACACCGGATGCGGAGTTCGTATTTCAATAGGTACAGCCGCCAGCAGGTCAAGCTACCCGAAACTGTCAAATTTTTCCAATCAACCTTGAACCTTAATACTTTAGGGATAAAGTTAAAAATCTATTAAAGTTGACAGATTGTAGTAACTTGATGTGCTGGCGTCTGTATGTACATGTTTGGGGATGCGAGGATGCTGTCGCTTAGACCGACACATGCTCTAGATGGCGGGGTGCTTTTCAAGACGAACTACGGTCGCAGGACTCGCAGTAAGTCAGGCGGACCAATACCTACATTGAAGGGAGAGCTATAAGAACCGCGGTTCGCCCCGAGCCTACAGTCCTGTGGGACCTCAAAATCTTGAGATGTCTTATTTAATCAAGTGCCTAGTAAGGCCAAGACATGTTCAGTAAGTAAGAGACAGCATGGAGATAGTTGGAACGTATGTGCGTATGCAAAATATAAACGTAGGGAGCTACAATTTATTTCAGCTCGCTTTGCTCGTTCTGGCACCTTAAATTCTTTTATATCTCTAACTTTTCTGTACAAGTTGACAAAGTTATTCCTAGATTAATGGGCAAAAGAAAACCTTACCGAAAGTGATAATAGGGTAATTTCCTAAAGGCTCTTCACACCGGGCGCCAACCAGCCGATATAGATAAATACTTACATGCCGACGGCGACTTCCGTACGCATTCAGTTGCCTTTTATTAAATATAATAATAAATATGTGACGTGCCAGTCTTTTTTTTACTTACCTAAATGCACCTACACCTCCGAGAATAAATAATGTATCCTCAACAACCACAACACCAGCGTGTCTTCTGACTGGCAGCTCTACTCCATGTCGTATCCATTCCTCTTTATGAACATCATATACTTTCACATCCCTCATAAAGTTCCCTGTACCCCTTCCATATTCACCACATACCATTACCAGCTTTGCAGGAGTCCAATTGGTTATATTCCAACCCCAAAGGTTTTTTTCTGTTATTTCTACCCACGGCTGAAAACCAAGCTCTTCCGTAAAGGTATTCATAAAAGTCTGTGCTTTTTCTATTTTCATGTCTTTATTAGACCACATTGGTACTGTTGGTATTAACCTCAGCTGGCGTTGTACACTTCCATTCACTAAATTCAACACTTCAGTGTAGACTTTTTCAGTATACATTTCACATAGTAGCAGCTTGTGTACTTTTATGCTGGGAAGTGTCAACTCAAAACTTGTTGATATTTTGTGGAGGCAATCTACTACCTTTTCTGTTAAACTGTTAACATAATCTTTTATGAGATCCTTTATTTGATATAACTCTTCGCTTGTAAGTCTGCTCATATCCAAACAACAGAGTATAATAAGTAATGCGTCAGCGCCCATCTCTTGAAGTTCAATCCATTGCAGACCAAATTTAAAGACATTTAATTCAGATTCTGTGTTTAAGTATGGGTGTGATAGGTACCAAAACAATTTATGTATTGTTGGAACAAACTTGGGTTTCATGGATTTGAATGAAAAGAGACCATATTTTACAGCCTCTTGCTCCAGTTTTACAGAGGGTGCATTTTGTGCTATTTCTTTAATTTCCATCCAGTTGGCCATTGACAACTGTTGTTCTAAACAGAAGTTTATTTGTTTCATAAGTTCTGTGATTTGTAAGAAATTTGCCACAAAGGCAAGATCCCCAACAGTAGATAGAGGGTAATCTGAGAAATCAATCAAACCTAATTCCATATATCTTACAATGATTTTCATTGAATTCGCATCTACCACCTGCAAAGTGGAAATTATCAAGTTAGGAACAATTATTTATTTGCTTAGCCTAGTGCAGAGTTTTCGCAACTGGCCAACCAATTGATCAAAGCAAAAGGAGTGTTCCTCTCTCCTTAAACATCATCATTACATATTATAGTTCCTTGCTCTTGTTTATCGAAGCCATAATAAGGTTGATAACAATAGAAAAGGTAATGGTGTCTCATTAGTAACAGTTGTGCTCATATTTTTTTTAAATTAATTTATTTCAGGCGACGCAGGCCCATAGACCTTAACCTAAACATACATATTTTTATTATAAAATAGTACTTCACTAGCTTATTCCTGTGCTGTTCTGTGGTACTTGTCTACTGAAGCGATGGAACACCACATATGTTGGTATGTAAAGGTCAGGTGCGTCGTGTTAGTAGTAAGGTGGCATGGTTGGATGACCAGTTTTATGAACATAAATGAGGCAAAAGGAGTATGTAAGGTACGTAGCTGGTGGTGTCCTGTGGTGTCCTGTAGTGTCTGCCTACCCCATGGTAAGGAGGTGCGAGTTTATGTATGTATTATTCGCATTGGGCATGCTTATGCACATTATTATGACTTATTCAATTTCCAGTGCGCGCTAGCTCTTACACATAGCACTATTAAACTACGTTTGAGATAGTTCTTTCATTTTATTTTCCATACTTTGTATTACATTTTCTTTTCACAATGACCTACAATTGCATGAGATTTGTCGTCATCCACTGAAGTATTTAGAGTCGGTCATAATTTAGAAAAAAACTAAAAAAAAACCAAACATCTAAAAACTATTTAGGTACAACTTTTTGTATTTAAAAAAATTAAAATTCAAAAAAGAAAACAAATAGTAAGTAATCTGTTCATACTAGAGGATTTTAATAAAGTGGAAATTACTAGATACATACATCTACGCGAATTTCTTGCTGCTTCTTTTCGACATAATTTCCGCTAAACATCGCGCGAAAATAATCACTGTATTCACAAAGCATGTCCTTTTTCACTTTAAAAACCTCATCTTCTACTAACAAGGAAACTTCTTGTTGATCATCCATTTCTAAAACTTTTAAAACACTTGCTGATACGGGATACCGTAAAGTCTATTTTGTTTGTTTGAATTGAAAAAGGAAAACAATGATGTGTGATGTGACTGATGTGAGTGGAAGAAACGGTTTACCCTCTATATTACTTTACTCTTTGGTTTAGGTTTTCGTCACAGAGTACATTAAACATACGGACAGTTTTCGTTCACGTTCAGTGACAGTCAGCTGCTGTCAGATCAGCTGTTGCTTTGCCGTCTTGCCTGTTGCCGTCCTTCCGTTGACGGTTGACGGAGGACATGAGTTTGTAATGTCAAACAGCTTTTTACTAAATGCATGGGGGAGTATAAATAACGGCTGGACCGATTTTGATGAAATTTGGTATGGGGATACTTTGAACCCTGGGTAAGGACATGGACTTTTCATCGAAATATAGTCATTAAGAACAATAGGTAATACTGGGTTACTAGGTCTGGGTCTTGTGCATTGAGAATGGACTGAGCGTTCCGTATTCAGTTAGTGCAGTGTAGGATTGATGAGGAAGAGGATACGGATGAAGACGTATTAGAAATACGTTTTGAGGAGGAGGAAGAGGACGCGAATGAGGAAGTTAGAACCTGTGATTTCAAATTGAATTTTTAATTTTAAAAAAATTGCTAATGGGCCCTTTTATTTTTAGGAAAAAAAAATACAATTCAATAATCAAACTTCGCAACAGGTTGAATTTAATGAAAATTAACATTGAATCGATTTCTCTAGATACACGGTTTGGGTCATTTTAATCCAGCGCCACTGAAAAGGCGCTCACTAGGGACAGTAGGGACACTTGATGGTTAAAGGTTACATACATATTTCACTGTAACATAGTATCTAAATCTATTGTAGCTAGCACACGACGGAGATTACTTTAAATTTCATTGAATACCGTACGTCAATAAGATGCCACTTCCTCAGTGGAAGCAGAGGAGGAAGAGGAATATTTTATGCCTAATTTTGGGCATGTGGAAGAGGATGAGAAATGTAAAAACTAGTATTAGGAAGAGGAATCCTCATCAACCCTAGTGCAGTGAATACATGATCTTGAGTTATTTCCGTAAATAGGAGGCCTTGTGTCATAGATTTTATGTATCCAAAGTAAGTAAAAAATTAAAAAAATAAAATTGGAGGGAATTGTGACAGTGACATTTGACATTTTCGATTTTCGAAAACAAAAAGAATAGCAAGTTGAAACTTGAAACTTGTTGTTTCCCTAATTTGTCATTAATAATTTATTTACAGCTAATTCAAATTGGTAGGCTGTTTGTGTAGAGAAATAATCATACAGGCTGCTGTAGGTCATTATCAACCGCAAGTGAAAACGATCGTAGAACACCAAACAAAGGATAGAAGTTTCATGAACTAAAAACTTAGCATCTACAGATTCAAATGGTTCGGTGATAGTGTATTTTATTTGTGAGGAGACAACATGACAGCCACCGCATCAGCAGTAACTGCTTCGGTAGCTGATGAAGACTTAGACGAATGTGGGCCACAACTTATTAATAAATTAGAGGTATTTATATTATTGGTTATGTACTCCAAAGTTACACGAAAACAACATGACGTTGTTGTGTTATATTTGTTGCAACTTGCAGGTAAGCGTCAGGTTGTATGTTGAACAAAATATGATTTGCCAGCATAACAAATATGACTTCAAAATTATAATCATCAATACAACCCTTACAATAAGTTCATACAATCCTATTGAATGACGATTTCATGAAATATCAATAAATAGGATTAAGTATTTTATGAATATGGAGGGTTGTATTGATGAATTTAATGATTATAATTCTGTAAAGTCATATTTGTTATGCTCGTTAATCATATTTTAATCAACATTCAATATGACACTGGTCTGCCAATTGGCAAATCATAAGAAAATTTGAATTTTGCGGGCTACCCTGGTACAGACGCCAGCAGGTCAAGCTACCCGAAACTGTCAAAATTATCCAATCAACCTTGAACCTTAATGTTGAGCGATAAAGTTGAAAATCTATTAAAGAAATTTGACAGATTGTAGTAACTTGATGTGCTGACGTCTGTACTTCCCCCTTTATTTTATAAAAGCATATTAATTGTACACATCATTTCTAAAATATTCTTCAGGGAAATGGCATTACATCTGGAGACATTAAAAAGTTAGAGGAAGCTGGTTATCATACAGTGGAGTCAGTTGCCTATGCTCCTAAAAAATGGCTGATTACTATAAAAGGAATATCGGAAGCTAAAGCAGACAAAATATTGGCTGAAGCATCCAAATTAGTGCCAATGGGCTTCACTACTGCTACTGAGTTCCACCAGAAAAGGTAAGAAGGAAGGGAAAGTTGTGAAGGTATCTCTTTCCTCTTTTCAGAAGATAATATTTTGATTTCAAAGACTGTCCATGGAGTTTCTTGCCCATTCTTCTCTATAACCTTAACCAGAACCTACTAAGCTTTGGACTTTCTGACCGACCAACTCTTTGACAATTTAAAAGTGCTTGTAATTGGTTTAATTGAAATAAATGCTTTGAAAGACCAAAGGATTTTAATAGCCAAATGGATATACGAATAGAGAAAAACTAAAGAAACATGAATGGATTGTGTGAATGAAATGCCGATAGAGTTATAAGAAAAAAGATATGTTGCGCCATCCCATAATAATGGCAGGAAATAATGATGTTGGAGTAAATGTAAATTTCTGATACAATTTTTGTTTATGCCTGTTTTTTTTTAATTTACCAACCCGCACTGGGCCCGCAAGTAGAATCCTGTGTCCCAGCAGTGGGAACATTATAGGCTGATTATGGTTACAGGTGTATAATCTTTCATTATGAACATATTTATTAGATTATTGTATTAGATTCTCCTCATGTTCTTCTAATATGACCATGCTGTATTGCATAAATGACTGTGCTGTGGAGAGACATTGGAAATATAAATATTTGATTCATAATTAAAACTTTAATTTTGTTCTAGATCTGAAATAATTCAATTAACGACCGGCTCAAAGGAGCTTGACAGGCTTCTCGGCGGAGGTATAGAAACTGGATCCATTACCGAAATATTTGGAGAGTTCAGAACGGGAAAGACTCAAATATGCCATACTCTGGCTGTCACATGTCAGGTAAAACTCACTTCTTTCCATCCAGTTTAAAAGAGAGACGGAGCTATACATTCGGTACCAGCACCATCCAGCACCGGTATAGCACCATCCCTTTTTCGCACTGGCATCATGATGGCATTAATACAACTCCAGACTAGCTAATTAAATGCTACTAGAATTAAGTTAATCCATTGAGTGATTTTTAATAACGAACTGTATTTCAATCACAGTTACTTGAGGGGCGTTTGGCTAAGTAATAACAGCCGTGCGGTTCGATCGATCAGGTTAAGCTACTCTTGCCGCGGTTGGTCCGTAGATGGGTGACCATCTTTACATATCAAGACCTCTCTGTGCCTCAGAATGCATGTTAGCCGTTGCTCTCAAATGTGGATCTTTGGCAGTCGTTGCGGGACTTCAGAAGCCCGAAAGTCCTGGGTTGTGGAGATCAGATAGGCAGTCGCTCCATGTAAAATACTGTTATTCAGCTGCATCCGGTTAGACTGGAAGCCAACCCCATCATGTTGGGAAAAGACTAGGCAGATGATCATTAATGGTACCATTCCTTGATTGTATGAATGTATAAAAAAAAATGAATAAAAATCAGTGTTTTATATTCTTTCTAGCTCCCGATAGAGCAATCCGGCGGCGAAGGTAAATGCATGTACATCGACACGGAGGGCACATTCCGCCCGGAGCGGTTGTTGGCAGTCGCGCAGCGGTACGGCATGGAGGGCGCCGCCGTGCTAGACAACGTGGCCTACGCCCGCGCGTACAACACCGACCATCAGACACAGCTGCTTGTGCAGGCCTGCGCTATGATGGCGGAGTCTAGGTATGTTATGAAGCCTTCTCATCAATGGTATAAGCTGCTGTAAGGAAACCGAGACATTGTGAGGTAACCGGCACCCTAATTGCGTAACACACTATCAATCAAAATCTGAAACTTTTAGAAGGATATTTTGCTACTCCATTGCTTCATATGTTGACAAATTTATCTCTGCTCAGTGACGTAAATAGCGCAATGAATGTTGTTGAACTGTCAAAATGATAGCCATTACTACTGTTAGTGTGTTACGCATATACCCAGCTGGACCTATCCTACTAATATTATAAATATGAAAGTTTGTATGTTTGTTACTCAATCACGCAAAAACGGCTGAATAAATTTGGATGACTTTTGGCACACTGATAGAATTTTTATCCCAGTAGTAGGTTCCCTCATAAAGCCATAACAGTTGCTCAGTCGCAGGAATGCATTAAAATGTCCAAATCACCACCTGCGATTTTTATCGACCTGTGTAAATGGGGTGGCGATTCAACTTGTGAGGTGATTTGGTAAGTGACCAGCCGCACGGCGAAAATCGACCTGGTGTAAATCCCCCATTAAGATCTGCAATACTCAATGAAGTATGTTTAAATGTATTAAGAATACTAGCAGCGCCCCGCGGTTTCGCCCACATAAGTTTCGATCCTGTGGGAATATCGGAATAAAAAGTATCCTGTGTTATTCTGATGTATAACCTATATTACTGTAAAATTTCATCAACATCCGTTCAGTAGTTTTTGCGTGAAAGAGTAACAAACATCCATCCATCCATCCTCACAAACAATATTAGTAGGACTAACGAAC
This sequence comes from Apamea crenata, assembly GCA_949629185.1. Lineage (NCBI taxonomy): Eukaryota > Metazoa > Arthropoda > Insecta > Lepidoptera > Noctuidae > Apamea > Apamea crenata. The sequence goes on from OX451371.1 coordinate 12,287,587, forward strand.
GAACGAACTTTTGTAGCCTTCTCCTCAGATCCTTTGTAGAGGAGAGAAGAATTTCTTCTCTTGAATCAACACAACCTGTTTCGAAATAGCTCATACTGCGCGTAGTAAAAATATGTCTTTCATGTAGATATCGCCACTACGAGTATAGAATAAAAACAAAACAAATGATTTTTAGCAGCCTATAATGTTGCACAGGCCTCCTCTCTTTGAGACGGATTGGGCTGTAATCCACCACGCGGGCGTTGAGCAGGTTGGTAGATGTCACATGTCTTCCAATTTTTGGTTCTAGGACATGCCGGTTTCCACACGATGTTTTCCTTCAACGTTTTGAGAGCAGTGGTGATGAACACTTAATACACTGATCACTGAGATGATGTTATTTTATTCTTCAGGTACTCCCTCATAATAGTAGACAGCGCAACAGCTCTGTACAGAACGGATTACTCAGGTCGAGGTGAGCTGAACTCGAGGCAGCTACATCTGGGAAGATTCATGAGAATGCTGCTAAGGTTGGCGGATGAGGTAAGTACTTTATTGATATTTCCACTACGAATCGCCAAATGAGTGTTTGTAACCTCCTAGAACATTAAAATAATAAATCCAGAGGCGACCCTATAGCCATTACACATTACATTTTATGTGATGCGCTAAAATAGCCCGCGAAATTCAAATTTTCTTTTAATTTTTGCGACTTGCAGGCCAGTGTCAAATTGTGTGTTGATCAAAATATGATTCGCGACCGTAACGAATATGTATTTCCAGTGTAATCATCATTTATTTGTTATGGTCGCAAATCATTTTAATCAACATAATTATAACATGATAGTACGTGCAAAACACAAAAAAAAACGTAAGAAAAATGAATATCTTGGCGCTTTCCTCTTAACACACGTTCAATCGCGCGTGAAACCACCAATCGTACGCACGGCTACACATCAAGCTAATGCTGGTTCAACTGTACGTGGCTAGAGGCGATACTAAAAAATCTTTCCTTTATTTCAGTTCGGCGTAGCAGTACTTATAACGAACCAAGTGGTGGCAAACGTTGACTCGGTGGGCGTATTTAACGCAGACACGAAGAAGCCAATCGGCGGACACATTATTGCGCACGCGTCGACAACTCGCCTTTATCTACGAAAGGGGAGGGGCGACAACCGAGTGTGCAAGATCTATGACAGTCCCTGTTTGCCGGAAACTGAAGCCATGTTTGCTATCAGTACTGAGGGAATTACTGATGCTAAGGAATAGACAGACTTTACATAAAACACTTTATAATCAGTCGCATGAAGTTCAGAGTTGACCAAATATTGATGCGGACATGAAACAAAAATTGGGCGTCTTCGACGCGCAGTTTCGTTAGCACGTTATTACACTGAAAATAAGGTTTATTATTGAATGTAAAAATCTCTGTTATGTTCTGAAAACCGAATGGCGTAGTGTCTAAGCATTGGGTACCAAAATGTATGTCACATAGACATACATTTTGGTATGCTTTATACAAATGAATAGGTAGGCTTCACATTGTCATAAAAGCTTGTAGTATTTCTTAATTGTTCACTGTATTCATTTGTTTTTTGTGACTTCAGTTAAGTTTGATTTTGTGCTTCCCGCCGATTTTTAGGGTTCCGTAGTCAACAAGGAACCTTTTAGTTACCCCTAAAGTTTCGCCATGTCCGTCTGTCTGTCTGTCCGCGGTTTAGCTCAAAAACTATTGGTACTAGAAAGTTGTAATTTGGCATGAATATACACGTTAATGACGCCGAAACAGTGGTAAAATAAAATTTTGAAAAAAAGCAATTATTTAGGGTACCTCCCCTACATGTAAAGTGGGGGTGAAAATTTTTATTTTCGTCCTTATATTGTGGGATATCTTTGGACAGGCCTTTCAAAAATATTAGGGTTTTGGGAAGACCGTTTTTTGATTAAGTAAAAGGTTTAAAGTACCAATTTTCGTTAGAGTCAAGTGTCCCCCCCCCCCTCTACCAACTAAACGGTTGTAGTTAGGAATTCAAACTATCACACTTAAGCGAGTTTTACAAGTTTACGAGTAATAGTCGACCAATTGTATTACACGAAAATTTCGAACAACTCCATAGAATTCCTCAATTTTATTTTTTTGTGACGAATGAGTAGTGTAGCTCTGTTTCCTGTATTTAAATTCAAAATACCAGCTATGACAAGTCTTATCCAAATCTCAAAAAAAAATTAACACTTTCCGTGTAAAATTGTCGGATCGGGTGAGGATTTGTATAGGAAGTCAAATTAGTGTAGTCAATGTTTAGCTTTTAGTTAGAGCATGTACGAAACTATCAGTCAGCGAATACGACCCGCACTTGGCTGTTACAAAAACTACGGAACCCTACACTGCGCGTGGCCCGACACGCACTTGATCGGTTTTTATTGGATACTGAATATTATCGAAATGCATAAATTTATAACGTATCTATATTATAGATATTTTATAATTCGTTTCGAGTAATAGATTACCGACTACATTTCTTTGTGTCGTCTGTATAGTTTCTATTTCTTTGATTCACATTTAATCCCATTGTAAATAAACGATCATCAACACTATTTTATGTATGAAGTAAATAAAACAACAGAATATAATAAATAATTTGCGTTTATTTTTCGACTACGGCTTGCCTACAACAATTTATATACACGGTGAAGGGAGATCGACGCGCAACAAGTTACCATGAATTCAGTACATAAAATTATATATCAATTATCACCGATCATTAACAAGAATAATGACTTTCGTAATTTTATTTCTGGCATTGATGTAACGTTAACACGTTTGCGCTTCGATATCCTTTATACCGTGTTTAAAAAACAAAATCGTTGATTTCGTAATTTCCCCTACAAAATTGAATACCTGACTGCTTCGCTGGTTTAGTGATCGAAAAAAGTTTGCATTTGTATACTTATGTTAGGATCTTCCTGTACTAATGGCCCTCTGGCCTGGGCCCTCTCGGGTGATATTTTGCCTCTCCTGCCACCCTATTTTTACGCCACTGGCACGACTCTCGACGCTTTGTTACAACTTGATTTTGCAAACAAACGAGCGGATTTGTGTAACATGTCGTCGAGCAAAGACACGAGCGCAGACAAAACGTGCGACGCGGAGTAAAGGTAAGTCAAGACTAGAGCATTTACTCGTAACAAAACATCGAGCTGCTCTAAAGTTGGTGCTATTTATGCCGCTAGTGTTTGCAGACAGATCGTTGTGTTTGCAATGTGGCCGGCCGCTTGTGCGCTCTCGCTGGTAGTTAAATTGTGGTTGTGACGTGGGCTTGATGTGGTCAGTATCACCCATACGGATGATTTTGACGGACAGATGTGGTCCGTGTGAATAAACTATTCATTTTTGTGCAAATAAGCGCCCGTGCACGTGTTGTCGTTGCGGTACGTATGATCGGCGGGGTTATTACGTAACACATTATCAGTAGCAATCGGTTTCATTTTGACACCTCAACAACATTCATTGCGTTATTTACGTTGTTGAGCAGACACATTTTTCAAACATGAAGCAATAGCATAGCAATATCCTTCAAATTGATTCAGATTGTGATTGATAGTGTGTTACGCAATTAGGGTGCGGATCCCAAAGCCAGTCGTCAAAACATAATGCAGCTATGACAAAATCGACGATGCTAAAAGTAGCATGTCTGCTAAAGCCCAAACATTGTTGATTTAATTAAATTACAATTTATATAAAATTTGCATTTGGCTTTAACATTATAATTGGTTTATGATTATGATATTCAAAATAGCTGATATTATATATAAGGCTTCCCTATATTGCTTGATTATATAATTATTAATATGCTTTGCGTCGTCCCTTCAAAATAGTGTGCCTTCCAGTGTCTCAGTTACATACTATTTACATTGTGTGGATTTAAAATAAGGCCTATATGATTTCAGTTCAATTAATTGGTGTATTACATTTAAACAGTCTATCATATACTTATAAAGTCATACTAGTTTATATTACGGATACATTTTTTTTTAATATTTGGAATATATATTTTTCTAAGATTCTGAATGAACACTTATTTCCTTTAAAGCAGACAAGTTAACAGGTACTTAGTAAATAAGTGTCGCATTTAGTATGAAATGTATTATTTTAATTATTTGACAACACGGCACACTGCAACATTATTAGTGAAGGAACTACTTATTTTTGAACCGTAAAGCATAGCGTAATTACTTACAGTGGTTCATCGTTCATTCATTTGACAGAATCTGAGAAATGTCAAGTTTTAACATAGTACATCATACTTAGGTACGCGTCACAAGCTGCAGTTTGGGACACAAGCTCCGCCCACTCAACGGGGGGTTGAGTGGGCATTTGGGGTGCGAAAACCCGTAGTCATATTGAGCCACGGTAAGAAGTTATGCTATGCCTAAAGTGTCGACGCTTGCGCGAAATCCACTGCAAAACTAATTCTACACACCCTTAAAAAAATAACATTATATCGCTAAGAAAAAATTCTATAATAATGTACTGATTTTATTAGCACGCCGCAGCAGCTGTATATATGTATATCTGTATCATAAGACATGTTATTATTATTACTATTCAACTACAGCTATAGGAATTTTAAAATTTTCTACAGAACAAAACATGGAAGATTTTGTAAGGCAGGACTCGTAAATAAGAAATGCATATTTCTGATAAATAAATAATGACAACAGTTATTCACATAACGAATATTATAAAAATAAAAGGGCTTAAACTGTACTCTAAATAAAATATTGGTCATGCAATTACAATACGGACAAAGAATCACGGCCGGTCTGAACTATGCGCAGAAGGCTGCGCAATGACAGAGCTTTGAAGATCCGTGGCATACCTACCCGTCTGCCATTTTGTTTATTTTCAAAATGGCGGCAATTTTGCAAGGCTCCATATAATAAAAATCTTCTATGCCCTTTTTTAGGAACCAAAAGAGGCGAGTGCGAGTGAGAGAACATACGCGAAAGTTCGGAGAGACT